>CM040752.1:615581-639451 GCA_022829145.1 Albula goreensis
TGTGGGGGCAGGTTCACTGAGGATGAGGGGGTCCAGTGGGGGCACTGTGGGGGCAGTATCACTGAGGATGAGGGGGTCCTGTGGGGGCCCTGTGGGGCAGAGTCACTGAGGATGAGGGGGTCCTGTGGGGGCCCTGTGGGGGCAGGGTCACTGAGTATGAGGGGGCCCTGTGGGGGCCATGTGGGGGCAGGGTCGCTGAGTATGGAAGTGGTCCTGTGGGGGCAGGGTCACTGAGTATGAGGGGCCCGGTGGGAGCCTGTGGGGGCAGGGTGACTGAGTATGAGGGTCCTTTGCGGGCCCTGTGGGGGCAGTATCACTGAGTAAAAGGGGGCCCTCTGGGGGCCTTGTGGGGGCAGGGTCATTGAGGATGAGGGGGTCCTGTGGGGGCCCTGTGGGGGCAGGATCACTGAGTATGAAGGGGCCATGTTGGGGCCATGTGGGGGCAGGGTGACTGAGTATGAGGGGGTCCTGTGGGGCAGGGTCACTGAGTATGAGGGTGTCCTGTGGGGGCCCTATGGGGGCAGTAACACTGGGGATGTGCTGGTCCTTTGGGGGCCCAGTGGGGGAAGTATCACTGAGTATGAGGGGGTCCTGTGGGGGTCCTGTGAAGGCAGGGTCACTGAGGATGAGGGGGTCCTGTGGGGGTCCTGTTAGGACAGGGTCACTCAGTATGAGGGGGCCCTGTGTGGGCCATGTGGAGGCAGGGTCAATGAGTATGAGAGGGTCCTGTGGGGGCAGGGTCACTGAGTATGAGGGGCCCTGTGGGGCCATGTGGGGGCAGGGTCACTGAGTACGAGGGGTCCTGTGGGGGCAGGGTCATTGAGTATGAGGGGGCCCGGTGGGAGCCCTGTAGGGGCAGGGTGACTGAGTATGAGGGGGTCCTGTGGGGGCAATGTGGGGGCAGGGTGACTGAGTATGAGGGGGTCCTTTGCGGGCCCTGTGGGGGGAGTATCACTGAGTAAGAGGGGGCCCTCTGGGGGCCTTGTGGGGGCAGGGTCACTGAGGATGAGGGGGTCCTGTGGGGGTCCTGTGGGGCAGGGTCACTGAGGATGAGGGGGTCCTGTGGGGGCCCTGTAGGGGCAGTATCACTGAGGATGAGGGGGTCCTGTGGGGATCCTATGGGGGCAGGGTCACTGAGTACGAGGGGGTGCTGTGGAGGCAGGGTCACAGAGTATGAGGGGGCCCTGTGGAACCCTTGTGGGGGCTGGGTGACTGAATATGAGGGGGTCCTGTGGGGACCATGTGGGGCAGTATCACTAAGTAAGAGGGGCCCTCTGGGGGCCTTGTGGGGGTAGGGTAACTGAGGATGAGGGGGTCCTGTGGGGGCCCTGTGGGGGCAGGGTCACTGAGTATGAGGGGGCCCTGTGGGGCCATATGGAGGCAGGGTCACTGAGTATGAGGGGGTCCTTTGGGGGCAGGGTCACTGAGTATGAGGGCCCTCTGGGGGCCATGAGGGCAGGGTCACTGAGTATGAGGGTCCTGTGGGGGCCCTTTGGGGGCAGGGTGACTAAGTATGAGGGGGTCCTGTGGGGGCCCTGTGGGGGCAGTAACACTGCGGATGAGGGGGTCCTGTGGGGGCCCAGTGGGGGCAGTATCACTGAGTATGAGGGGGTCCTGTGGGGGTCCTGTGAAGGCAGGGTCACTGAGGATGAGGGGGGTCCTGTGGGGTCCTGTTAGGACAGGGTCACTGAGTATGAGGGGGTCCTGTGGGGGCCATGTGGAGGCAAGGTCACTGAGTATGAGAGGGTCCTGTGGGGGCAGGGTCACTGAGTATGAGGGGGCCCTGTGGGGCCATGTGGAGGCAGGGTCATTGAGTATGAGAGGCTGCTGTGGAAGCACTGTCACTGAGGATGAGGGGGTCCTTTTGGGGTCCTGTTTGGGGCAAGGTCACTGAGTGTGAGGGGGTCCTGTGGGGCCCTGTGGGGGCAGGGTCACTGAGTATGAGGGGGTCCTGTGGGGCCCTGTGGGGGCCGTATCACTGAGGATGATGGGGTCCTGTGGGGGCCCAGTGGGGGCAGTATCACTGACTATGAGGGGGTTCCTGTGGTGGTCCTGTGAAGGCAGGGTCACTGAGGATGAGGGGGTCCTGTGGGGGTCCTGTGGGGGCAGGGTCACTGAGTATGAGGGGGCCCTGTGGGGGCCATGTGGAGGCAGGGTCACTGAGTATGGGGGTCCTTTGGGGGCAGGGTCACTGAGTATGAGGGGCCCTGTGGGGCCATGTGGGGGCAGGGTCACTGAGTATGAGAGGGTCCTGTGGGGGCAGGGTCACTGAGTATGAGGGGACACGGTGGGAGCCCTGTAGGGGCAGGGTGACTGAGTATGAGGGGGTCCTTTGGGGGCCCTGTGGGGGCAGTATCACTGAGTAAGAGGGGGCCCTCTGGGGACTTGTGGGGGCAGGGTCACTGAGGATGATGGGGTCCTGTGGGGGCCCTGTGGGGGCAGGGTATCACTGAGGATGAGGGGTCCTGGGTTGCCCTGTGGGGGCAGGGTCACTGAGTATGAGGGGTCCTGTGGGGGCAGGGTCACTGAGTATGAGGGGGCCCTGTGGGGCCCTGTGGGTGCAGTATCACTGAGTAAGAGGGGGCCCTCTGGGGGCCTTGTGGGGGCAGGGTTACTGAGGATGAGGGGGTCCTGTGGGGGCCCTGTGGGGGCAGGGTCACTGAGTATGAGGGGGTCCTGTGGGGTCCCTGTGGGTGCAGTATCACTGAGTAAGAGGGGGCTCTCTGGGGGCCTTGTGGGGGCAGGGTCACTGAGGATGAGGGGGTCCTGTGGGGCCCTGTGGGGGCCCTGTGGGGGCAGTATCACTGAGATGAGGGGTCCTGTGGGGGCCCTGTGGGGGCCCTGTGGGTGCAGGTTCACTGAGTATGAGGGGGTCCTGTGGGGGCAGGGTCACTGAGTATGAGGGGGCCCGGTGGGAGCACTGTAGGGGCAGAGTGACTGAGTATGAGGGGGTCCTGTGGGGCCCTGTGGGTGCAGTATCACTGAGTAAGAGGGGGCCCTCTGGGGGCCTTGTGGGGGCAGGGTCACTGAGGATGAGGGGGTCCTGTGGGGGCCCTGTGGGGCCCTGTGGGGGCAGTATCACTGAGGATGAGGGGGTGTGGGGGCCCTGTGGGGGGCAGGGTCATTGAGCATGAGGGGGTCCTGTGGCGGCCCTGTGGGGGCAGTATCACTGAGTAAGATGGGGCCCTCTGGGGGCCCTGTGGGGGCAGTGTCACTGAAGATGAGGGGGTCCTGTGGGGACCTGTGGGGGCAGGGTCACTGAGTATGAGGGGGTCCTGTGGTTGCCCTGTGGGGCAGGGTCACTGAGTACATGTGGGTCCTGTGGGGGCAGGGTCACTGAGTATGAGGGGGCCCGGTGGGAGCCCTGTGGGGGCAGGGTGACTGAGTATGAGGGGGTCCTGTGGGGCCCTGTGGGGGCAGTATCACTGAGTAAATGGGGGCCCTCTGGGGCCTTGTGGGGGCAGGGTCACTGAGGATGAGGGGGTCCTGTGGGGCCGTGTGGGGGCAGGGTCACTGAGTATGAGGGGGTCCTGTGTGGACAGGGTCACTGAGTATGAGGGGGCCCGGTGGGAGTCCTGTATGGGCAGGGTGACTGAGTATGAGGGGGTCCTCTGGGGGCCCTCTGGGGGCAGTATCACTGAGTAAGAGGGGGCCCTCTGGGGGCCTTGTGGGGGCAGGGTCACTGAGGATGAGGGGGTCCTGTGGGGGCCCTGTGGGGGCCCTGAGGGGGCAGGGTGACTGAGTATGAGGAGGTCCTGTGGGGGCCCTGTGGGGGCAGGGTCACTGAGTATGAGGGGGCCCTGTGTGGGGGCAGGGTCACTGAGTATGAGGGGGCCCGGTGGGAGCCCTGTGGGGGCAGGGTTACTGAGTATGGGGGTCCTGTGCGGGCCCTGTGGGGCAGTATCACTGAGTAAATGGGGGCCCTCTGGGGGCCTTGTGGGGGCAGGGTCACTGAAGATGAGGGGGTCCTGTGGGGGCCCTGTGGGGGCAGGGTCACTGAGTATGAGGGGTCCTGTGGGGGCCCTGTGGGGGCAGGGTCACTGAGTACATGTGGGTCCTGTGGGGGCAGGGTCACTGAGTATGAGGGGGCCGGTGGGAGCCCTGTGGGGGCAGGGTGACTGAGTATGAGGGGGTCCTGTGCGGGCCCTGTGGGGGCAGTATCACTGAGTAAATGGGGGCCCTCTGGGGGCCTGTGTGGGGGCAGGGTCACTGAGGATGAGGGGGTCCTTTGGGGGCCGTGTGGGGGCAGGGTCACTGAGTATGAGGGGGTCCTGTGTGGACAGGGTCACTGAGTATGAGGGGGCCCGGTGGGAGTCCTGTATGGGCAGGGTGACTGAGTATGAGGGGGTCCTCTGGGGGCCCTCAGGGCAGTATCACTGAGTAAGAGGGGGCCCTGAGGGGGCCATGTGGGGGCAGGGTCACTGAGTCCGAGGGGGTCCTGTGGGGGCAGGGTCACTGAGTATGAGGGGGCCCGGTGGGAGCCCTGTAGGGGCAGGGTGACTGAGTATGAGGGGGTCCTGTGGGGGCAATGTGGGGGCAGGGTGACTGAGTATGAGGGGGTCCTGTGCGGACCCTGTGGGGGCAGTATCACTGAGTAAGAGGGGGCCCTCTGGGGGCCTTGTGGGGGCAGGGTCACTGAGGATGAGGGGGTCCTGTGGGGGTCCTGTGGGGTAGGGTCACTGAGGATGAGGGGGTCCTGTGGGGGCCCTGTAGGGGCAGTATCACTGAGGATGAGGGGGTCCTGTGGGGATCCTGTGGGGCAGGGTCACTGAGTACGAGGGGGTGCTGTGGAGGCAGGGTCACAGAGTATGAGGGGGCCCTGTGGAACCCTTTGGGGGCAGGGTGACTGAGTATGAGGGGGTCCTGTGGGGACCATGTGGGGGCAGTATCACTAAGTAAGAGGGGGCCCTCTGAGGGCCTTGTGGGGGTAGTGTAACTGAGGATGAGGGGGTCCTGTGGGGGCCCTGTGGGGGCAGTATCACTGAGAATGAGGGGGTCCTGTGGGGGCAAGGTCACTGAGTATGAGGGGGTCCTGTGGGGGCCCTGTGGGGGCAGGGTCACTGAGTATGAGGTGGTCCTGTGGGGGCCCTGTGGGGGCAGTGTCACTGAGTATGAGGGGGTCCTGTGGGGGCCCTGTGGGGCAGTATCACTGAGGATGAGGGGGTCCTGTGGGGGCCCTGTGGGGCAGAATCACTGAGGATGAGGGGGTCCTGTGGGGGCCCTGTGGGGCAGGGTCACTGAGTATGGGGGCCCTGTGGGGGCCATGTGGGGGCAGGGTCACTGAGTATGAAGGGGTCCTGTGGGGGCAGGGTCACTGAGTATGAGGGGGCCCGGTGGGATCCCTGTGGGGGCAGGGTGACTGAGTATGATGTGGTCCTGTGGGGGCCCTGTGGGTGCAGTATCACTGAGTAAAGGGGCCCTCTGGGGACCCTGTGGGGGCAGGGTCACTGAGGATGAGGGGGTCCTGTGGGGGCAGGGTCACTGAGGATGAGGGGGTCCTGTGGGGGCCCTGTGGGGCAGTATCACTGAGGATGAGGGGTCCTGTGGGGATCCTGTGGAGGCAGGGTCACTGAGTATGAGGGGCCGCTGTGGAGGCAGGGTCATTGAGGATGAGGGGGTCCTTTTGGGGTCCTGTGGGGGCAAGGTTACTGAGGATGAGGGGGTCCTGTGGGGGCCCTGTGGGGGCAGTATCACTGAGTATGACAGGGTCCTGTGGGGGTCCTGTGAAGGCAGGGTCACTGAGGATGAGGGGGTCCTGTGGGGGTCCTGTTAGGACAGGGTCACTGATTATGAGGGGGCCCTGTGGGGTCCATGTGGGGGCAGGGTCACTGAATATGAGAGGGTCCTGTGGGGGCAGGGTCACTGAGTATGAGGGGGCCCGGTGGGAGCCCTGTAGGGGCAGGGTGACTGAGTATGAGGGGGTCCTTTGGGGGCCCTGTGGGGGCAGTATCACTGAGTAAGAGGGGCCCTCTGGGGCCTTGTGGGGGCAGGGTCACTGAGGATGAGGGGTCCTGTGGGGGCCCTGTGGGGGCCATTTGGGGGCAGTATCACTGAGGATGAGGGGGTCCTGTGGGTGTCCTGTGGGGGCAGGGTCACTGAGTATGAGGGGGCCCTGTAGGGGCCTTGTGGGGGCAGGGTCACTCAGGATGAGGGGGTCCAGTGGGGGCCCTGTGGGGGCAGTATCACTGAGGATGAGGGGGTCCTGTGGGGGCCCTGTGGGGGCAGAATCACTGAGGATGAGGGGTCCTGTGGGGGCCCTGTGGGGCAGGGTCACTGAGTATGAGGTGGCCCTGTGGGGGCCATGTGGGGGCAGGGTCGCTGAGTATGAAGGGTCCTGTGGGGGCAGGGTCACTGAGTATGAGGGGGCCCGGTGGGAGCCCTGTGGGGGCAGGGTGACTGAGTATGAGGGGGTCCTGTGCGGGCCCTGTGGGGGCAGTATCACTGAGTAAAGGGGGCCCTCTGGGGGCCTTGTGGGGGCAGGGTCATTGAGGATGAGGGGGTGCTGTGGGGGCCCTGTGGGGGCAGGGTCACTGAGTATGAAGGGGCCATGTGGGGGCCATGTGGGGGCAGGGTCACTGAGTATGAGGGTGTCCTGTGGGGGCCCTATGGGGGCAGTAACACTGGGGATGTGGGCGTCCTGTGGGGGCCCAGTGGGGGAAGTATCACTGAGTATGAGGGGGTCCTGTGGGGTCCTGTGAAGGCAGGGTCACTGAGGATGAGGGGGTCCTGTGGGGTCCTGTTAGGACAGGGTCACTCAGTATGAGGGGGCCCTGTGTGGGCCATGTAGAGGCAGGGTCACTGAGTATGAGAGGGTCCTGTGGGGGCAGGGTCACTGAGTATGAGGGGGCCCTGTGGGGGCCATGTGGGGGCAGTATCACTGAGTACGAGAGGGTCCTGTGGGGGCAGGGTCACTGAGTATGAGGGGGCCCGGTGGGAGCCCTGTAGGGGCAGGGTGACTGAGTATGAGGGGGTCCTGTGGGGGCAATGTGGGGGCAGGGTGACTGAGTATGAGGGGGTCCTGTGCGGGCCCTGTGGGGGCAGTATCACTGAGTAAGAGGGTCCTGTGGGGGCAAGGTCACTGAGTATGAGGGTCTTTTGGGGGCCCTGTGGGGGCAGGGTCACTGAGTATGAAGGGGTCCTTTGGGGGCCCTGTGGGGGCAGTGTCACTGAGGATGAGGGGGGGTCCTGTGGGGGCCCTGTGGGGGCAGTATCACTGAGGATGAGGGGGTCCTGTGGGGGCCCTGTGGGGGCAGGGTCACTGAGTATGAGGGGGCCCTGTGGGGGCCAAGTGGGGCAGGGTCACTGAGTATGAAGGGGTCCTGTGGGGGCAGGGTCACTGAGTATGAGGGGGCCCGGTGGGAGCCCTGTGGGGGCAGGGTGACTGAGTATGAGGGGTCCTGTGCGGGCCCTGTGGGGCAGTATCACTGAGTAAAGGGGGCCCTCTGGTGGCCTTGTGGGGGCAGGGTCACTGAGGATGAGGGGGTCCTGTGGGGGCCCTGTTGGGGGCAGGGTCACTGAGTATGAGGGGGCCATGTGGGGGCCATGTGGGCGCAGGGTCACTGACTATGAGGGCTCTTTGGGGGCCATGTGGAGGAAGGGTCACTGAGTATGAGGGGGTCCTGTGGGGGCAGGGTAACTGAGTATGAGGGGGCCCGGTGGGAGCCCTGTAGGGGCGGGTGACTTAGTATGAGGGGGTCCTGTGGGGGCAGGGTCACTGAGTATGAGGGGGCCCGGTGGGAGCCCTGTAGGGGCAGGGTGACTAAGTATGAGGGGTCCTGTGGGTGCCCTGTGAGTGCAGTATCACTGAGTAAGAGGGGGCCCTCTGGGGGCCTTGTGGGGGCAGGGTCACTGAGGATGAGGGGGTCCTGTGGGGGCCCTGTGGGGGCCCTGTGGGGCAGTATCACTGAGGATGAGGGGGTCTTGTGGGGGCCCTCTGGGGCTGGGTCACTGAGTATGAGGGGGTCCTGTGGGGCCCTGTGGGGGCAGTATCACTGAGTGAGAGGGGGCCCTCTGGGGGCCTTGTTTGGGCAGGGTCACTGAAGATGAGGGGGTCTTGTGGGGGCCCTGTGGGGGCAGGGTCACTGAGTATGAGGGGGCCCTGTGGGGGCCATGTGGGGGCAGGGTCACTGAGTATGAAGGGGTCCTGTGGGGGCAGGGTCACTGAGTATGAGGGGGCCCGGTGGGAGCCCTGTGGGGGCAGTATCACTGAGGATGAGGCGGTCGTGTGGGGGCCCTGTGGGGCAGTATCACTGAGTAAAAGGGGGCCCTCTGGTGGCCTTGTGGGGGCAGGGTCACTGAGGATGAGGGTCCTGTGGGGGCCGTGTGGGGGCAGGGTCACTGAGTATGAGGGGGCCATGTGGGGGCCATGTGGGGGCAGGGTCACTGACGATGAGGGGGCTCTGTGGGGGCCATGTGGAGGCAGGGTCACTGAGTATGAGGGGGTCCTTTGGGGGCAGGGTCACTGAGTATGAAGGGGCCCTGTCGGGGCCATGTGGGGGCAGGGTCACTGAGTATGAGGGGGTCCTGTGGGGGCAGGGTCACTGAGTATGAGGGGGCCCGGTGGGAGCCCTGTAGGGGCAGGGTGACTGAGTATGAGCGGGTCCTGAGGGGGCCCTGTGGGTGCAGAATCACTGAGTAAGAGGGGGCCCTCAGGGGACCTTGTGGGGGCAGGGTCACTGAGGATGAGGGGGACCTGTGGGGGCCCTGTGGGGGCCCTGTGGGGGCAGTATCACTGAGGTTGAGGGGGTCCTGTGGGGGCCCTGTGGGGGCAGGGTCATTGAGTATGAGGGGGTCCTGTGGCGGCCCTGTGGGGGCAGTATCACTGAGTAAGATGGGGCCCTCTGGGGGCCTTGTGGGGGCAGGGTCACTGAAGATGAGGGGGTCCTGTGGGGGCCCTTGGGGGCAGGGTCACTGAGTATGAGGGGATCCTGTGGGGGCACTGTGGGGGCAGGGTCACTGAGTATATGGGGGTCCTGTGGGGGCAGGGTCACGGAGTATGAAGGGGCCGGTGGGAGCCCTGTGGGGGCAGGGTGACTGAGTATGAGGGGTCCTGTGGGGCCCTGTGGGGGCAGTATCACTGAGTAAATGGGGGCCCTCTGGGGGCCTTGTGGGGGCAGGGTCACTGAGGATGAGGGGGTCCTTTGGGGGCCGTGTGGGGGCAGGGTCACTGAGTATGAGGGGGCCCTGTGGGGGCCCTGGGGCCTTGTGGGGGCAGGGTCACTTGTGGGGCAGGGTCACAGGATGAGGGGGTCCAGTGGGAGCCCTGTGGGGGCAGGGTGACTGAGTATGAGGGGGCCCTGTGGGAGCCCTGTAGGGGCAGGGTGACTGAGTATGAGGGGGTCCTGTGGGGGCAATGTGGGGGCAGGGTCACTGAGTATGAGGGGGTCCTATGGGGGCAGGGTCACTGAGTATGAGGGGGTCCTGTGCGGGCCCTGTGGGGGCAGTATCACTGAGTAAGAGGGGGCCCTCTTGGGTCTTTGTGGGGGCAGGGTCACTGAGGATGAGGGGGTCCTGTGGGGGTCCAGTGGGGGCAGGGTCACTGAGGATGAGGGGGTCCTGTGGGGGCCCTTTGGGGGCAGTATCACTGAGGATGAGGGGGTCCTGTGGGGATCCTGTGGGGGCAGGGTCACTGAGTATGAGGGGGTGCTATGGAGGCAGGGTCACAGAGTATGAGGGGGCCCTGTGGGACCCTTGTGGGGGCAGGGTGACTGAGTTTGAGGGGGTCCTGTGGGGGCCATGTGGGGGCAGTATCACTAAGTAAGAGGGGGCCCTCTGGGGGCCTTGTGGGGCAGGGTAACTGAGGATGAGGGGGTCCTGTGGGGGCCCTGTGGGGGCAGGGTCACTGAGGATGAGGGGGTCCTGTGGGGGTCCTGTGGGGGCAGGGTGACTGAGTATGAGGGGGCCCTGTGGGGGCCATGTGGAGGCAGGGTCACTGAGGATGGGGGTCCTGTGGGGGCAGGGTCACTGAGTATGACGGGGCCCTGTGGGGGCCATGTGGGGGCCGGGTCACTGAGTATGAAGGGGTCCTGTGGGGGCAGGGTCACTGAGTATGAGGGGGTCCTGTGGGGGCAGGGTCACTGAGTATGGGGGCCCGGTGGGAGCCCTGTAGGGGCAGGGTGACTGAGTATGAGGGGGTCCTGTGGGGCCCTGTGGGGCAGTATCACTGAGTAAGTGGGGGCCCTCTGGGGGCCTTGTGGGGATAGGGTCACTGAGGATGAGGGGGTCCTGTGGGGGCCATGTGGAGGCCCTGTGGTGGCAGTTTCACTGAGGATGAGGGGGTCCTGTGGGGGCCCTGTGGGGGGAAGGGTCACTGAGTATGAGGGGGTCCTGTGGGGGCCCTGTGGGGCAGTATCACTGAGTAAGAGGGGGCCTTCTGGGGGCCTTGTGGGGGCAGGGTCACTGTAGATGAGGGGGTCCTGTGGGGGCCCTGTGGGGGCAGGGTCACTGAGTATGAGGGGGTCCTGTGGGGTTCCTGTGGGGGCAGGGTCACTGAGTATGAGGGGGTCCTGTGGGGGCCCTGTGGGGGCAGGGTCACTGAGTATGAGGGGGTCCTGTGGGGGCAATATGGGGGCAGGGTCACTGAGTATGAGGGTCCTATGGGGGCAGGGTCACTGAGTATGAGGAGGCCCGGTAGGAGCCCGGTGGGGGCAGGGTGACTGAGTATGAGGGGTCCTGTGCGGGCCCTGTGGGGGCAGTATCACTGAGTAAGAGGGGCCCTCTTGGGGCTTTGTGGGGGCAGGGTCACTGAGTAAAAGGGGGCCCTCTGGGGGCTTTGTGGGGGCAGGGTCACTGAAGATGAGGGTCCTGTGGGGGCCCTGTGGGGGCAGGGTCACTGAGTATGAGGGGCCCTGTGGGGGCCAGGTGGGGGCAGGGTCACTGAGTATGAGGGGGGGTCCTGTGGGGGCAGGGTCACTGAGGATGAGGGGGTCCTGTGGGGGCCCTGTGGGGCAGTATCACTGAGGATGAGGGGGTCCTGTGGGGATCCTGTTGAGGCAGGGTCACTGAGTATGAGGGGCTGCTGTGGAGGCAGGGTCATTGAGGATGAGGGGTCCTTTTTGGGGTCCTGTGGGGGCAAGGTTACTGAGGATGAGGGGGTCCTGTGGGGGCCCTGTGGGGGCAGTATCACTGAGTATGAGGGGGTCCCCTGGCGGTCCTGTGAAGGCAGGGTCACTGAGGATGAGGGGGTCCTGTGGGGGTCCTGTTAGGACAGGGTCACTGATTATGAGGGGGCCCTGTGGGGTCCATGTGGGAGCAGGGTCACTGAATATGAGAGGGTCCTGTGGGGGAGGGTCACTGAGTATGAGGGGGCCCGGTGGGAGCCCTGTAGGGGCAGGGTGACTGAGTATGAGGGTCCTTTGGTGGCCCTGGGGCAGTATCACTGAGTAAGAGGGGCCCTGTGGGGGCCTTGTGGGGGCAGGGTCACTGAGGATGAGGGGGTCCTGTGGGGGCCCTGTGGGGGCCATTTGGGGGCAGTATCACTGAGGATGGGGGTCCTGTGGGTGTCCTGTGGGGGCAGGGTCACTGAGTATGAGGGGCCCTGTGGGGGCCTTGTGGGGGCAGGGTCACTCAGGATGGGGGTCCAGTGGGGGCCCTGTGGGGGCAGTATCACTGAGGATGAGGGGGTCCTGTGGGGGCCCTGTGGGGCAGAATCACTGAGGATGAGGGTCCTGTGGGGCCCTGTGGGGGCAGGGTCACTGAGTATGAGGTGGCCCTGTGGGTGCCATGTGGGGGCAGGGTATCACTGAGTATGAGGGGGGCCCTGTGGGGGCCTTGTGGGGCCAGGGTCACTGAGGATGAGGGGGTCCAGTGGGGGCACTGTGGGGGCAGTATCACTGAGGATGAGGGGGTCCTGTGGGGGCAGGGTCACTGAGTATGAGGGGGCCCGGGGGGAGCCCTGTGGGGGCAGGGTGACTGAGTATGAGGGGTCCTGTGGGGCCCTTTGGGGGCAGTATCACTGAGTAAAGGGGGCCCTCTGGGGGCCTGTGGGGGCAGGGTCATTTAGGATGAGGGGTCCTGTGGGGGCCCTGTGGGGGCAGGGTCACCGAGTATGAAGGGGGCCATGTGGGGGCCATGTGGGGGCAGGGTGACTGAATATGAGGGGGTCCTGTGGAGGCAGGGTCACTGAGTATGAGGGTGTCCTGTGGGGGCCCTATGGGGGCAGTAACACTGGGGATGTGGGCGTCCTGTGGGGGCCCAGTGGGGAAAGTATCACTGAGTATGAGGGGGTCCTGTGGGGGGTCCTGTGAAGGGCAGGGTCACTGAGGATGAGGGGGTCCTGTGGTGGTCCTGTTAGGACAGGGTCACTCAGTATGAGGGGGCCCTGTGGGGCCATGTAGAGGCAGGGTCACTGAGTATGAGAGGGTCCTGTGGGGGCAGGGTCACTGAGTATGAGGGGGCCGTGTGGGGGCCATGTGGGGGCAGTATCACTGAGTACGAGAGGGTCCTGTGGGGGCAGGGTCACTGAGTATGAAGGGGGCCCGGTGGGAGCCCTGTAGGGGCAGGGTGACTGAGTATGAGGGGGTCCTGTGGGGGCAATGTGGGGGCAGGGTGACTGAGTATGAGGGGGTCCTGTGGGGCCCTGTGGGGCAGTATCACTGAGTAAGAGGGGCCCTCTGGGGGCCTTGTGGGGGCAGGGTCACTGAGGATGAGGGGGTCCTGTGGGGGCCCTGTGGGGGCAGGGTCACTGAGGATGAGGGGGTCCAGTGGGGGCAGGGTCACTGAGTATGAGGGGGCCCTGTGGGGGCCATGTGGGGCAGGTCACTGAGTATGAAGGGGTCCTGTGGGGGCAGGGTCACTGAGTATGAGGGGGTCCTGTTGGGGCAGTGTCACTGAGTATGAGGGGGTCCTGTGGGGGCCCTGTGGGGGCAGTATGACTGAGTAAGAGGGGCCCTCTGGGGGCCTGTGGGGGCAGGGTCACTGAGATGAGGGGCTCCTGTGGGGGCCCTGTGTTGGCAAGGTCACTGAGTATGAGGGGGTCCTGTGGGGGTCCTGTGGGGGCAGGGTCACTGAGGATGAGGGGGTCCTGTGGGGGCCCTGTGGGGGCAGTATCACTGAGGATGAATGGGTCCTCTGGGGGCCCTGTGTTGGCAGTATCACTGAGGAAGAGGGTGTCATGTGGCGATCCTGTGGAGGCAGGGTCACTAAGGATGAGGGGCTGCTGTGGGGCAGGGTCACTGAGGATGAGGGTCCTTTTGGGGTCCTGTGGGGGCAAGGTCACTGAGTATGAGGGGTTCCTGTGTGGGCCCTGTGGGGGCAGGGTCACTGAGTATGAGGGGGTCCTGTGGGGGCCCTGTGGGGGCAGTATCACTGAGGATGAGGGGGTCCTGTGGGGGCCCTGTGGGGCAGCAGTATCACTGAGTATGAGGGGGTCCTGTGGGTGTCCTGTGGGGGCAGGGTCACTGAGTATGAGGGGGTCCGGTGGGAGCCCTGTAGGGGCAGGGTCACTGAGTATGAGGGGCCCTGGGGGCCATGTGGGGGCAGGGTCACTGAGTATGAGGGGTCCTGTGGGGGCCCTGTGGGGCAGGGGTGACTGAGTATGAGGGGGTCCTGTGCGGGCCTGTGGGGCAGTATCACTGAGTAAAAGGGGGCCCTCTGGGGGCCTTGTGGGGGCAGGGTCACTGAGGATGAGGGGGTCCTGTGGGGGTCCTGTGGGGGCAGGGTCACTGAGGATGAGGGGGTCCTGTGGGGCCCTGGGGGCAGTATCACTGAGGATGAGGGGGTCCTGTGGGGATCCTGTGGGGGCAGGGTCACTGAGTATGAGGGGGCCCTGTGGGCCATGTGGGGGCAGGGTCAATGAGTACGAGGGGGTGCTGTGGAGGCAGGGTCACAGATTATGAGGGGGCCCTGTGGGGGCCCTTGTGGGGGCAGGGTGACTGAGTATGAGGGGTCCTGTGGGGACCATGTGGGGGCAGTATCACTAAGTAAGAGGGCCCTCTGGGGGCCCTGTGGGGGGCAGGGTAACTGAGGATGGGGTCCTGTGGGGGCCCTGTGGTTGCAGTATCACTGAGAATGAGGGGTTCCTGTGGGGGCAAGGTCACTGAGTATGAGGGGGTCCTGTGGGGGCCCTGTGGGGGCAGGGTCACTGAGTATGAGGGGGTCCTGTGGGGGCCCTGGGGCAGGTCACTGAGATGCAGGGTCACTGAGGATGAGGGGGTCCTGTGGGGGCCCTGTGGGGCCATTTGGGGCAGTATCACTGAGGATGAGGGGGTCCTGTGGGTGTCCTGTGGGGGCAGGGTCACTGAGTATGAGGGGGCCCTGTCCTGGGGGCAATGTGGGGGCAGGGTGACTGAGTATGAGGGGGTCCTGTGGGGGCCCTGTGGGGGCAGTATCACTGAGTAAGAGGGGGCCCTCTGGGGGCCTTGTGGGGGCAGGGTCACTGAGGATGAGGGGGTCCTGTGGGGGCCCTGTGGGGCAGGGTCACTGAGGATGAGGGGGGTCCTCCTGTGGGGGCAGGGTCACTGAGTATGAGGGGCCCTGTGGGGGCCCTGTGGGGGCAGGGTCACTGAGTATGAGGGTCCTGTGGGGGGCACTGTGGGGTCAGGGTCACTGAGTATGTGGGGGGTCCTGTAGGGGCAGGGTGACTGAGTATGAGGGGTCCTGTGGGGGCCCTGTGGGGCAGGGTATCACTGAGTAGAGGGGCCCTCTGGGGCCTTGTGGGGGCAGGGTCACTGAGGATGAGGGGGTCCTGTGGGGGCCCTGTGGGCAGTATCACTGAGAATGAGGGGGTCCTGGGGCAGGTCACTGAGTATGAGGGGGTCCTGTGGGGCCCTGTGGGGCAGGGTCACTGTAGTAAGAGGAGGTCCTGTGGGGGCCCTGTGGGGGCAGTGTCACTGAGTATGAGGGGGTCCTGTGGGGGCCCTGTGGGGGCAGTATCACTGAGGATGAGGGGTCCTGTGTGGGTCCTGTGGGGGCAGGGTCACTGAGTATGAGGGGGCCCTGTGGGGGCCCTGTCAGGGGCAGGGTGACTGAGTATGAGGGGGCCTGTGGGAGCCCTGTGGGGGCAGGGTCACTGAGTATGAGGGGTCCTGTGGGAGCCCTGTGGGGGCAAGGTGACTGAGTATGAGGGGGTCCTGTGGGGGCAATGTGGGGGGCAGGGTCACTGAGTATGAGGGGGTCCTGTGGGGGCAGGGTCACTGAGGATGAGGGGGTCCTGTGGGGGCCCTGTGGGGGCAGGGTCACTGAGTGATGAGGGGGTCCTGTGGGGATCCTGTGGGGGCAGTATCACTGAGTAAGAGGGGGCCCTCTGGGGCCTTGTGGGGGCAGGGTCACTGAGGATGAGGGGGTCCTGTGGGGGCCCTGTGGGGGCAGTATCACTGAGGATGAGGGTCTTGTGGGGGCCCCTGTAGGGTGTCACTGAGTATGAGGGGTCCTGTTGGGGCCCTGTGGGGGCAGGGTCACTGAGTGATGAGGGGTCCTGTGGGGGCCCTGTGGGGGCAGGTCATTCAGTGAGGAGGGGTCCTGTGGGGGCCCTGTGGGGGCAGGGTCACTGAGTATGAGGGGGCCCTGTGGGGGCCCTGTGGGGGCAGGGTCACTGAGTATGAGGGGGTCCCTGGGGGTCCTGTGGGGGGGTCACTGAGTATGAGGGGGCCCTGTGGGGCCATGTGGGGCAAGGTCACTGATGGGGGTCCTGAGGGGGTCCTGTGGGGGCAGGGTCACTGAGGATGGGGCCCTGTGGGGGCCATGTGGGGGCAGGGTGACTGATGGGGGTATGAGGGGGTCCTGTGGGGGGCAGAGTCACTGAGTATGAGGGGTCCTGTGGGGTCCTGTGGGGGCAGGGTCACTGAGGATGAAGTGGTCCTTTTGGGATCCTGTGGGGGCAAGGTCACTGAGTATGAGGGGGTCCTGTGGGGGTCCTGTGGGGGCAGTATCACTGAGGATGATGGTGTCCTGTTGGGGCCCAGTGGGGGCAGTATCACTGAGTATGAGGGGTCCTGTGGGGGTCCTGTGAAGGCAGGGTCACTGAGGATGAGGGTCCTGTGGGGGCCCTGTGGGGCAGGGTCACTGAGTATGAGGGGGCCTGTGGGGGCCATGTGGGGCAGGGTCACTGAGTATGAGGGGGTCCTTTGGGGGCAGGGTCACTGAGTATGAGGGGGCCCTGTGGGAGCCATGTGGGGGCAGGGTCACTGAGTATGAGGGGGTCCTGTGGGGGCCCTGTGGGGGCAGGGTCACTGAGTATGAGGGGGTCCTGTGGGGCCCTGTGGGGGCAGGGTCACTGAGGATGAGGGGGTCCTGTGGGGGCCCTGTGGGGGCAGTATCACTGAGTATGAGGGGGTCCTTTGGGGGTCCTGTGAAGGCAGGGTCACTGAGGATGAGGGGGTCCTGTGGGGGTCCTGTGGGGGCAGGGTCACTGAGGATGAGGGGGTCCTGTGGGGCCCTGTGGGGCAGGGTCACTGAGATGAGGGGGTCTTGTGGGGGCCCCCTGGGGGCAGGGTCACTGAGTATGAAGGGGTCCTGTGGGGGCCCTGTGGGGCAGTATCACTGAGTAAGAGGGGGCCCTCTGGGGGCCTTGTGGGGGCAGGGTCACTGAGTATGAGGGGGTCCTGTGGGGGCCCTGTGGGGGCAGGGTCACTGAGTATGAGGGGCCCTGTGGGGGCCATGTGGGGGCAGGGTCACTGAGTATGAGGGGGTCCTGGGGGGGCAGGGTCACTGAGTATGAGGGGCCCTGTGGGGGCCATGTGGGGGCAGGGTCACTGAGTGGGGGCCCCTGTGGGGTCCTGTGGGGGCAGGGTCACTGAGTATGAGGGGGTCCTGTGGGGGCCTGTGGGGGCAGGGTCACTGAGTATGAGGGGGTCCTGTGGGGGCAGGGTCACTGAGTATGAGGGTCCTGTCGGGGTCCTGTGGGGGCAGGGTCACTGAGGATGAAGGGGTCCTTTTGGGGTCCTGTGGGGGCAAGGTCACTGAGTATGAGGGGGTCCTGTGGGGGCCCTGTGGGGGCAGTATCACTGAGGATGATGGGTCCTGTGGGGCCCAGTGGGGGCAGTATCACTGAGTATGAGGGGGTCCTGTGGGGGTCCTGTGGAAGGCAGGGTCACTGAGGATGAGGGGGTCCTGTGGGGGTCCTGTGGGGCAGGGTCACTGAGTATGAGGGGGCCCTGTGGGGGCCATGTGGAGGCAGGGTCACTGAGTATGAGGGGTCCTGTGGGGGCAGGGTCACTGAGTATGAGGGGGCCCTCTGGGGGCCCTGTGGGGGCAGGGTCACTGAGTATGAGGGGGTCCTGTGGGGGCCCTTTGGGGGCAGGGTGACTGAGTATGAGGGGTCCTGTGGGGGCCCTGTGGGGGCAGGGTCACTGAGGATGAGGGGGTCCTGTGGGGCCCTGTGGGGCAGTATCACTGAGTATGAGAGGGGTCCTGTGGGGGTCCTGTGAAGGCAGGGTCACTGAGGATGGGGGTCCTGTGGGGGTCCTGTTAGGACAGGGTCACTGAGTATGAGGGGGTCCTGTGGGGGCCATGTGGGGGCAAGGTCACTGAGGATGAGAGGTCCTGTCCTGTGGGGCAGGGTCACTGAGTATGAGGGGGCCCTGTGGGGGCCTTGTGGAGGCAGGGTCACTGAGTATGAGGGGCTGCTGTGGGGGCCATGTGGGGCAGGGTCACTGAGGATGAGGGTCCTTTTGGGGTCCTGTGGGGGCAGGTCACTGAGTGTATGAGGGTCCTGTGGGGGCCCTGTGGGGGCAGGGTCACTGAGGATGAGGGGGTCCTGTGGGGGCCCTGTGGGGCTGGGTCACTGAGATGATGGGGTCCTGTTGGGGCCCTGTGGGGGCAGTATCACTGAGTATGAGGGGGTTCCTGTGGGGGTCCTGTGAAGGCAGGGTCACTGAGGATGAGGGTCCTGTGGGGGTCCTGTGGGGGCAGGGTCACTGAGTATGAGGGGGCCCTGTGGGGGCCATGTGGAGGCAGGGTCACTGAGTATGAGGGGGTCCTTTGGGGCAGGGTCACTGAGTATGAGGGGGCCCTGTGGGGCCATGTGGGGGCAGGGTCACTGAGTATGAGAGGGTCCTGTGGGGGCAGGGTCACTGAGTATGAGGGGGCCCGGTGGGAGCCCTGTAGGGGCAGGGTGACTGAGTATGAGGGGGTCCTTTGGGGGCCCTGTGGGGCAGTATCACTGAGTAAGAGGGGGCCCTCTGGGGACCTTGTGGGGGCAGGGTCACTGAGGATGAGGGGGTCCTGTGGGGGCCCTGTGGGGGCAGTATCACTGAGGATGAGGGGGTCCTGTGGTTGCCCTGTGGGGGCAGGGTCACTGAGTATGAGGGGGTCCTGTGGGGGCAGGGTCACTGAGTATGAGGTGGCCCTGTGGGAGCCCTCTGGGGGCAGGGTGACTGAGTATGAGGGGGTCCAGTGGAGGCCCTGTGGGGGCAGGGTCACTGAGGATGAGGGGGTCCTGTGGGGGCCCTGTGGGGGCAGTATCACTGAGGATGAGGGGGTCATGTGGGGGCCCTGTGGGGGCAGTATCACTGAGGATGAGGGTCCTGTGGGGATCCTGTGGAGGCGGGTTCACTGGGTATGAGGGGCTGCTGTGGAAGCAGGGTCACTGAGGATGAGGGGGTCCTTTTGGGGTCCTGTGGGGGCAAGGTCACTGAGTGTGAGGGGGTCCTGTGGGGGCCCTGTGGGGGCAGGGTCACTGAGTATGAGGGGGTCCTGTGGGGTCCCTGTGGGTGCAGTATCACTGAGTAAGAGGGGGCCCTCTGGGGGCCTTGTGGGGGCAGGGTTACTGAGGATGAGGGGGTCCTGTGGGGGCCCTGTGGGGCCCTGTGGGGGCAGTATCACTGAGGATGAGGGGGTCCTGTGGGGGCCCTGTGGGGGGCCCTGTGGGTGCAGGTTCACTGAGTATGAGGGGGTCCTGTGGGGGCAGGGTCACTGAGTATGAGGGGGCCCGGTGGAGCACTGTAGGGGCAGAGTGACTGAGTATGAGGGGGTCCTGTGGGTTCCCTGTGGGTGCAGTATCACTGAGTAAGAGGGGGCCCTCTGGGGGCCTTGTGGGGGCAGGGTCACTGAGGATGAGGGGGTCCTGTGGGGGCCCTGTGGGGGCCCTGTGGGGGCAGTATCACTGAGGATGAGGGGGTCATGTGGGGGCCCTGTGGGGGCAGGGTCATTGAGTATGAGGGGGTCCTGTGGCGGCCCTGTGGGGGCAGTATCACTGAGTAAGATGGGGCCCTCTGGGGCCCTGTGGGGGCAGGGTCACTGAAGATGAGGGGGTCCTGTGGGGGCCCTGTGGGGCAGGGTCACTGAGTATGAGGGTCCTGTGGTTGCCCTGTGGGGGCAGGGTCACTGAGTACATGTGGGTCCTGTGGGGGCAGGGTCACTGAGTATGAGGGGGCCCGGTGGGAGCCCTGTGGGGGCAGGGTGACTGAGTATGAGGGGTCCTATGCGGGCCCTGTGGGGGCAGTATCACTGAGTAAAGGGGGCCCTCTGGGGGCCTTGTGGGGGCAGGGTCACTGAGGATGAGGGGGTCCTTTGGGGGCCGTGTGGGGGCAGGGTCACTGAGTATGAGGGGGCCCGGTGGGAGTCCTGTATGGGCAGGGTGACTGAGTATGAGGGGGTCCTCTGGGGGCCCTCTGGGGGCAGTATCACTGAGTAAGAGGGGGCCCTCTGGGGGCCTTGTGGGGCAGGGTCACTGAGGATGAGGGGGTCCTGTGGGGGCCCTGTGGGGGCCCTGAGGGGGCAGGGTGACTGAGTATGAGGAGGTCCTGTGGGGGCCCTGTGGGGGCAGTGTCACTGAGTATGAGGGGGCCCTGTGGGGGCAGGGTCACTGAGTATGAGGGGGCCCGGTGGGAGCCCTGTGGGGGCAGGGTGACTGAGTATGAGGGGGTCCTGTGCGGGCCCTGTGGGGCAGTATCACTGAGTAAAGGGGACCCCCTCTGGGGGCTTTGTGGGGGCAGGGTCACTGAAGATGAGGGGGTCCTGTGGGGCCCTGTGGGGGCAGGGTCACTGAGTATGAGGGGGTCCTGTGGGGCCCTGTGGGGGCAGGGTCACTGAGTACATGTGGGTCCTGTGGGGGCAGGGTCACTGAGTATGAGGGGGCCCGGTGGGAGCCCTGTGGGGGCAGGGTGACTGAGTATGAGGGGGTCCTGTGGGGGCCCTGTGGGGGCAGTATCACTGAGTAAAGGGGGCCCTCTGGGAGCCTTGTGGGGGCAGGGTCACTGAGGATGAGGGGGTCCCTTGGGGCCGTGTGTGGGGCAGGGTCACTGAGTATGAGGGGGTCCTGTGTGGACAGGGTCACTGAGTATGAGGGGGCCCGGTGGGGAGTCCTGTAGGGGCAGGGTGACTGAGTATGAGGGGGTCCTGTGGGGGCCCTGAGGGGCAGGGTGACTGAGTATGAGGAGGTCCTGTGGGGGCCCTGTGGGGGCAGTGTCACTGAGTATGAGGGCCCTGTGGGGGCCATGTGGGGGCAGAGGTCACTGAGTCCGAGGGGGTCCTGTGGGGGCAGGGTCACTAAGTATGAGGGGGCCCGGTGGGAGCCCTGTGGGGGCAGGGTGACTGAGTATGAGGGGTTCCTGTGGGGGCAATGTGGGGGCAGGGTGACTGAGTATGAGGGGGTCCGGTGCGGACCCTGTGGGGCAGTATCACTGAGTAAGAGGGCCCTCTGGGGGCCTTTTTGGGGGCAGGGTCACTGAGGATGAGGGGGTCCTGTGGTGGTCCTGTGGGGTAGGGTCACTGAGGATGAGGGGGTCCTGTGGGGGCCCTGTAGGGGCAGTATCACTGAGGATGAGGGGGTCCTGTGGCGGCCCTGTGGGGCAGTATCACTGAGTAAGATGGGGCCCTCTGGGGGCCCTGTGGGGGCAGGGTCACTGAAGATGAGGGAGTCCTGTGGGGGCCCTGTGGGGGCAGGGTCACTGACTATGAGGGGTCCTGTGGTTGCCCTGTGGGGGCAGGGTCACTGAGTACATGTGGGTCCTGTGGGGGCAGGGTCACTGAGTATGAGGGCCCGGTGGGAGCCCTGGGGGCAGGGTGACTGAGTATGAGGGTCCCTGCGGGCCCTGTGGGGCAGTATCACTGAGTAAATGGGGGACCTCTGGGGGCCTTGTGGGGGCAGGGTCACAGAGGATGAGGGGGTCCTTTGGGGGCCGTGTGGGGGCAGGGTCACTGAGTATGAGGGGGCCCTGTGGGGTCCATGTGGGGGCAGGGTCCCTGAGTATGAGGGGGCCCTGTGGGGTCCATGTGGGGGCAGGGTCACTGAGTATGAGGGGGTCATGTGGGCGCAGGGTCACGGAGTATGAGGTGGCCTTCTGGGAGCCCTCTGGGGGCAGGGTGACTGAGTATGAGGGGGTCCTGTGGGGGCCCTTTGGGGGCAGGGTCACTGAGGATGAGGGGGTCCTGTGGGGGCCTGTGGGGGCAGTATCACTGAGGATGAGGGGGTCCTGTGGGGGCCCTGTGGGGGCAGTAACACTGAGGATGAGGGGGTCCTGTGGGGATCCTGTGGAGGCAGGGTCACTGAGTATGAGGGGCTGCTGTGGAAGCAGGGTCACTGAGGATGAGGGGGTCCTTTTGGGGTCCTGTGGGGGCAAGGTCACTGAGTGTGAGGGGGTCCTGTGGGGGCCCTGTGGGGCAGTATCACTGAGGATGAGGGGGTCCTGTGGGGGTCCTGTGGGGGCAGGGTCACTGAGTATGAGGGGGCCCGGTGGGAGCCCTGTAGGGGGCAGGGTGACTGAGTATGAGGGGGGCCCGGTGGGAGCCCTGTGGGGGCAGGGTGACTGAGTATGAGGGGGGTGGGTGGGAGCCCTGTAGGGGCAGGGTGACTGAGTATGAGGGGTCCTGTGGGGGCAATGTGGGGGCAGGGTCACTGAGTATGGGGGTCCTATGGGGAAGGGACACTGAGGATGAGGGGTCCTGTGGGGTCCAGTGGGGGCAGGGTCACTGAGGATGAGGGTCCTGTGGGGATCCTGTGGGGGCAGTATCACTGAGTAAGGGGGCCCTCTGGGGACATTGTGGGGGCAGGGTCACTGAGGATGAGGGGGTCCTGTGGGGCCCTGCAGGGGCATCCCTGAGGATGGGGGTCTTGTGGGGATGGGGGGCAGGGTCACTGAGAATGAAGGGGTCCTGTTGGGGCCCTGTGGGGAAGTATCACTGAGTGAGAGGGCCCTCTCGGGGCCTGTGGGGGCAAGGTCACTGAAGATGAGGGTCCTGTGGGGGCCCTGTGGGGCAGGGTCACTGAATATGAGGCCCTGTGGGGGCCATGTGGGGGCAGGGTCACTGAGTATGAGGGGGTCCTGTGGGGGCAGGGTCACTGAGTATGAGGGGGCCCTGTGGGGGCCATGTGGGGGCAGGGTCACTGAGTATGAGGGGTCCTGTGGGGGCAGGGTCACTGAGTATGGGGCCCTGTGGGGCCATGTGGGGCAGGGTCACTGAGGATGAGGGGGGGTCCTGTGGGGGGGGGCAGGTCACTGAGTATGAGGGGGGCCGGTGGGACCCCTGTAGGGACAGGTGACTGAGTATGAGGGGGTCCTGTGACCTGTGGGGGGCCCTGTGAGGGGCCCTGTGGGGGCAGGGTGACTGAGTATGAGGGGGCCCGGTGGGACCCCTGTAGGGACAGGGTGACTGAGTATGAGGGTCCCTGTGGGGGCCCTGTGGGGGCCCTGTGGGGGCAGGGTGACTGAGTATGAGGGGGTCCTGTGGGGGCCTGTGGGGGCAGGGTCACTGAGTATGAGGGGGCCCTGTGGGGGCCTTGTGGGGGCAGGGTCACTGAGGATGAGGGGTCCAGTGGGGGCCCTGTGGGGGGCAGTATAACTGAGGATGAGGGGGTCCTGTGGGGGCCCTGTGGGGGCAGGGTCACTGAGTATGAGGGGTCCTGTGGGGGCCCTGTGGGGGCAGTATCACTGAGTAGAGGGGGCCCTCTGAGGGGCCTGTGGGGGCAGGTCACTGAGGATGAGGGGTCCTGTGGGGGCCCTGTGGGGGCAGGGTCACTGAGTATGAAGGGCCATGTGGGGGCCATGTGGGAGGCAGGGTGACTGAGCAAGTGGGTCCTGTGGGGCAGGGTCACTGAGTATGAGGGCCGGTGGGAGCCCTGTGGGGGAGGTGACTGAGTATGAGGGGTCCTGTGCGGGCCCTGTGGGGCAGTATCACTGAGTAAAGGGCCCTCTGGGGACCTTGTGGGGGCAGGGTCACTGAGGATGAGGGGTCCTGTAGGGGCCCTCTGTGGGCAGTAGTCACTGAGTATGAGGGGCCCTGTTGGGGTCCATGTGGGCAGGGTCACTGAGTATGAGGGGGTCATGTGGGGGCAGGGTCACGGAGTATGAGGTGGCCCTCTGGGAACCCTCTGGGGGCAGGGGTGACTGAGTATGGGGGTCCTGTGGGGGCCCTTTGGGGGCAGGGTCACTGAGGATGGGGGTCCTGTGGGGGCCCTGTGGGGCAGTAACACTGAGGATGAGGGGGTCCTGTGGGGATCCTGTGGAGGCAGGGTCACTGAGTATGAGGGCTGCTGAGGAAGCAGGGTCACTGAGGATGAGGGGTCCTTTTGGGGTCCTGTGGGGCAAGGTCACTGAGTGTGAGGGGGTCCTGTGGGGGCCCTGTGGGGCAGTATCACTGAGGATGGGGGTCCTGTGGGGTCCTGTGGGGGCAGGGTCACTGAGTATGGGGGCCGGTGGGAGCCTGTAGGGGCAGGTTGACTGAGTATGAGGGGGTGGGGCCCTGTGGGGCAGGGTCACTGAGTATGGGAGTTTGCCCGGTGGGAGCCCTGTAGGGGCAAGGTGACTGAGTATGGGGTCCTGTGGGGGCAATGTGGGGGCAGGGTCACTGAGTATGAGGGGTCCCTATGGGGAAGGGACACTGAGGATGAGGGGGTCCTGTGGGGTCAGTGGGGGCAGGGTCACTGAGGATGAGGGGGTCCTGTGGGGATCCTGTGGGGGCAGTATCACTGAGTAAGAGGGCCCTCTGGGGACATT
>CM040752.1:639951-662576 GCA_022829145.1 Albula goreensis
AGTATGAAGGGGTCCTGTGGGGGCAGGGTCACTGAGTATGATGGGGGCCCTGTGGGAGCCCTGTAGGGGCAGGGTGACTGAGTATGAGGGTCCTGTGGGGGCCCTGTGGGGCAGTATCACTGAGTAAGAGGGGGCCCTCTGGGGGCCCTGTGGGGGCAGCAGGGTCACTGAGGATGAGGGGGTCCTGTGGGGCCCTGTGGGGCAGGGTCACTGAGTATGAGGGGTCCTGGGGGCCCTGTGGGGGCAGGGTCACTGAGTATGAGGGGCCCTGTGGGACCCTTGTGGGGGCAGGGTCACTGAGGATGAGGGGGTCCTGTGGGGGCAGCAGTATCACTGAGTATGAGGGGCCCTCTGGGGCCTGTGGGGGCAGGGTCACTGAGGATGAGGGGGTCCTGTGGGGGCCTGTGGGGCAGGGTCACTGAGATGAGGGGGTCCTGTGGGGGCCCTGTGGGGGCAGGGTCACTGAGTATGAGGTCTAGGGCCCCTGTGGGGGTCACTGAGTATGAGGGGGTCCTGTGGGGGTCCTGTGGGGGCAGGGTCACTGAGTATGAGGGGTCCTGTCCTGTGGGGGCAGGGTCACTGAGTATGAGGGGCCCTGTGGGAGCCCTGTAGGGGCAGGGTGACTGAGATGAGGGGTCCTGTGGGGCCCTGTGGGGGCAGTATCACTGAGTATGAGGGGCCCTCTGGGGGCCCTGTGGGGGCAGGGTCACTGAGGATGAGGGGTCCTGTGGGGGGCCCTGTGGGGCAGTATCACTGAGGATGGGGGGTCCCTGTGGGGGAGGGGGACTGAGTATGACTGAGTCCTATGAGGGCCCTGTGGGGGGCATCACTGAGTAAAGGGGCCCTCTGGGGGCCTTGTGGGGCAGGGTCACTGAGGATGAGGGGGTCCTGTGGGGGCCCTGTGGGGGCAGGGTCACTGAGTATGAGGGGGCCCTGTGGGAGCCCTGTGGGGGCAGCAGGGTCACTGAGTATGAGGGGTCCTGTGGGGGCCCTGTGGGGGCAGGGGTCACTGAGTATGAGGGGGCCCTCTGGGGCCTGTGGGGCAGGGTCACTGAGGATGAGGGGGCCCTGGGAGTCCTGTGGGGGCAGGGTCACTGAGTATGAGGGGGCCATGTGCGGGCCCTGTGAGTGCAGGTTCACTGAGTATGAGGGTGCCTGTGGGGGCCATGTGGGGGCAGGGTCACTGAGTATGAGGGGGCCCTGTGGGAGCCCTGTGGGGCAGGGTGACTGAGTATGAGGGGGTCCTGTGGGGGCCCTGTGGGGGCAGTATCACTGAGTAAAGGGGCCCTCTGGGGGCCTTGTGGGGGCAGGGTCACTGAGGATAGGGGGCCCTCTGGGGGCCTGTGGGGGCAGGGTCACTGAGTATGAGGGGCCCTGTGGGGGCCCGTTGGGGGCAGGGTGACTGAGTATGAGGGGGTCCTGTGGGGGCCCTGGGGCAGTATCACTGAGTAAAGGGGCCCTCTGGGGCCTGTGGGGGCAGGGTCACTGAGGATGAGGGGTCCTGTGGGGGTCCTGTGAAGGCAGGGTCACTGAGGATGAGGGGGCCTGGGGGCCCTGTGGGGGCAGGGTCACTGAGTATGAGGGGGCCCTGTGGGGGCCATGTGGGGGCAGGGTCACTGAGTATGAAGGGGTCCTGTGGGGCAGGGTCACTGAGTATGAGGGGGCCCGGTGGGAGCCCTGTAGGGGCAGGGTGACTGAGTATGAGGGGGTCCTGTGGGGGCCCTGTGGGGGCAGTATCACTGAGTAAGAGGGGCCCTCTGGGGGCCTTGTGGGGGCAGGGTCACTGAGGATGAGAAGGTCCTGTGGGGTCAGTGTGGGGGCAGGGTATCACTGAGTATGAGGGGGTCCTGTGGGGGCCCTGTGGGGGCAGTATCACTGAGTAAGAGGGGGCCCTCTGGGGCCTTGTGGGGGCAGGGTCACTGAGATGAGGGGGTCCTGTGGGGGCCTGTGGGGGCAGGGTCACTGAGTATGAGGGGGCCCTGTAGGGGCCATGTGGGAGCAGGGTCACTTAGTATGAGGGGGTCCTGTGGGGGCCCTGTGGGGGCAGTATCACTGAGGATGAGGGGGTCCTGTGGGGGCCCTGTGGGGGCAAGGTCACTGAGTATGATGGGGTCCTGTGGGGGCCATGTGGGGGGCAGGGTCACTGAGTATGGGGGTCTTTGGGGGCAGGGTCACTGAGTATGAGGGGCTCCTGTGGGGGCCAGGGTCACTGAGTATGAGGGGCCCTGTGGGGGCCCTGTGGGGAGCAGGGTGACTGAGTATGTGGGGGTCCTGGATGGGGGCCCTGTGGGGGCAGGGTATCACTGAGTAGAGTCCTGTGGGGGCCCTCTGGGGGCCCTGTGGGGGCAGGGTCACTGAGGATGAGGGGGTCCTGTGGGGGCCCTGTGGGGGCAGTATGACTGAGGATGAGGGGGTCCTGTGGGGACCTGTGGGGGCAGTATCACTTAGTAAGAGGGGGCCCTCTGGGGGCCTTGTATGGCGAGGGTCACTGAGGATGAGGGGGTCCTGTGGGGGCCCTGTGGAGGCAGTATCACTGAGGATGAGGGGGTCCTGTGGGGGTCCTGTGGGGGCAGGGTCACTGAGTATGAGGGGGCCCTGGGGGTCCTGTGGGGGCAGGGTCATGAGTAAGAGGGCCCTCTGGGGGCCTTGTGGGGGCAGGGTCACTGAGGATGAGGGGGTCCTGTGGGGCCCAGTGGGGGTCCTATGGGGGCAGTATCACTGAGGATGAGGGGGTCCTGTGGGGGCCCTGTGGGGGCAGGGTCACTGAGTATGAGGGGGCCCTGTGGGGGCTTTGTGGGGGCAGGGTCACTGAGGATGAGGGGGTCCAGTGGGGGCCTTGTGGGGGCAGGGTCACTGAGGATGAGGGGTCCTGTGGGGGCCATGTGGGGGCAGGGTCACTGAGTATGTGGGGGTCCTGTGGGGGCAGGGTCACTGAGTATGGGGCCCGGTGGGAGCCCTGTGGGGGCAGGGTGACTGAGAATTAGGGGTCCTGTGCGGGCCCTGTGGGGCAGTATCACTGAGTAAAGGGGGCCCTCTGGTGGCCTTGTGGGGGCAGGGTCACTGAGGATGAGGGGTCCTGTGGGGGCCCTGTGGGGGCAGGGTCACTGAGTATGAGGGGGCCATGTGCGGGCCCTGTGGGTGCAGGTTCACTGAGTATGAGGGTGCCTGTGGGGGCCATGTGGGGGCAGGGTCACTGAGTATGAGGGGGTCCTGTGGGGGCAGGGTCACTGAGTATGAGGGGGCCGGTGGGAGCCCTGTAGGGGCAGGGTGACTGAGTATGAGGGGGTCCTGTGGGGGCCCTGAGGGGCAAGTATCACTGAGTAAGATGGGGCCCTCTGGGGGCCTTGGGGGCAGGGTCACTGAGGATGAGGGGGTCTTGTGGGGGCCCTGTGGGGCCCTGTGGGGGCAGTATCACTGAGGATGCGGGGGTCCTGTGGGGGCCCTGTGGGGGCAGGGTCACTGAGTATGATGGGGCCCTGTGGGGGCCATGTGGGGGCAGGGTCACTGAGTATGTGGGAGTCCTGTGGGGGCAGGGTCACTGAGTATGAGGGGGCCCGATGGGAGCCCTGTGGGGCAGGGTGACTGAGTATGAGGGGTCCTGCACGGGCCCTGTGGGGCAGTATCACTGAGTAAAGGGCCCTCTGGGGGCCTTGTGGGGGCAGGGTCACTGAGGATGAGGGGGACCTCTGGGGGCCATGTGGGGGCAGGGTCACTGAGTATGAGGGGGTCCTGTGGGGGCAGGGTCACTGAGTATGAGGTGGCCCTGTGGGAGCCCTCTGCGGGCAGGGTGACTGAGTATGAGGGGGTCCTGTGGGGGCCCTGTGGGGGCAGGGTCACTGAGGATGAGGGGGTCCTGTGGGGGCCCTGTGGGGGCAGTATCACTGAGGATGAGGGGGTCCTGTGGGGGTCCTGTGGGGGCAGGGTCACTGAGTATGAGGGGGTGCTGTGGAGGCAGGGTCACTGAGTATGAGGGGCCCTGTGGGACCCTTGTGGGGGCAGGGTGAGTGAGTATGAGGGGGTCCTGTGGGGGCCATGTGAGGGCAGTATCACTAAGTAAGAGGGGGCCCTCTGGGGGCCTTGTGGGGGCAGGGTAACTGAGGATGAGGGGGTCCTGTGGGAGCCCTCTAGGGGCAGGGTGACTGAGTATGAGGGGGTCCTGTTGGGGCCCTGTGGGGGAAGGGTCACTGAGGATAAGGGGGTCCTGTGGGGGCCCTGTGGGGGCAGTATCACTGAGGATGAGGGGGTCCTGTGGGGATCCTGTGGAGGCAGGGTCACTGAGTATGAGGGGCTGCTGTGGAAGCAGGGTCACTGGAGTATGAGGGGGTCCTGGGGCCCTGTGGGGGCAAGGTCACTGAGTGAGGGGGTCCTGTGGGGGAGCTGTGGGGCAGGGTCACTGAGTATGAGGGGGTCCTGTGGGGGCCCTGTGGGGGCCCTGTGGGGGCAGTATCACTGAGGAAGATGGGGGGGCCCTCTGGGGGCCCTGTGGGGGCAGTATCACTGAGTATGAGGGGGTCCTGTGGGGGTCCTGAAGAGGCAGGGTCACTGAGGATGAGGGGGTCCTGTGGGGGTCCTGTGGGGGGCAGGGTCACTGAGTATGAGGGGGCCCCTGTGGGGGCCATGTGGAGGCAGGGTCACTGAGTATGAAGGGTCCTCCTGGGGGCAGGGTCACTGAGTATGAGGGGGCCCTGTGGGGGCCATGTGGGGGCAGGGTCACTGAGTATGAGGGGGCCCTGTGGGGGCAGGGTGACTGAGTATGAGGGGCCCGGTGGGAGACCCTGTAGGGGCAGGGTGACTGAGTATGAGGGTCCTGTGGGGCCCTGTGGGGGGCAGTATCACTGAGTAGAGGGGCCCTCTGGGGGCCCTGTGGGGGCAGGGTCACTGAGGATGAGGGTCCTGTGGGGGCCCATGTGGGGGCAGGGTCACTGAGTATGTGGGGGTCCTGTGGGGGCAGGGTCACTGAGTATGAGGGGCCCTGTGGGATCCCTTTGGGGCAGGGTGACTGAGTATGGGGTCCTGTGGGGGCCCTGTGGGGGCAGTATCACTGAGTAAGAGGGGGCCCTCTGGGGGGCCTTGTGGGGGCAGGTCACTGAAGATGAGGGTCCTGTGGGGGCCCGGTGGGGGCAGGGTCACTGAGTATGAGGGGGCCCTGTGGGGCCATGTGGGATGTGGGCAGGGTCACTGAGTATGAGGGTCCTGTGGGGGCCCTGTGGGGGCAGTATCACTGAGGATGAGGGGGTCCTGTGGGGGACCTGTGGGGGCAAGGTCACTGAGTATGATGGGGTCCTGTGGGGGCCATGTGGGGGCTGGGTCACTAAGTATGAGGGGGTCGTTTGGGGGCAGGGTCACTGAGTATGAGGGGCTCCTGTGGGGCCAGGGTCACTGAGTATGAGGGGGCCCTGTGGGAGCCCTGTGGGAGCAGGGTGACTGAGTATGTGGGGGTCCTGTGGGGGCCCTGTGGGAGCAGTATCACTGAGTAAGAGGGGGCCCTCTGGGGGCCTTGTGGGGGCAGGGTCACTGAGGATGGGGTCCTGTGGGGGCCCTGTGGGGCAGTATGACTGAGGATGAGGGTCCTGTGGGGACCTGTGGGGCAGCAGTATCACTAGTAGAGGGGCCCTCTGGGGGCCTTGGGGGCAGGGTCACTGAGGATGAGGGGGTCCTGTGGGGGCCCTGTGGAGGCAGTATCACTGAGGATGAGGGGGTCCTGTGGGGGTCCTGTGGGGGCAGGGTCACTGAGTATGAGGGGGCCCTGTGGGGGCCATGTGGGGGCAGGGTCAATGAGTAAGAGGGGGCCCTCTGGGGGCCTTGTGGGGGGCAGGGTCACTGAGGATGAGGGGGTCCTGTGGGGGCCCAGTGGGGGTCCTATGGGGGCAGTATCACTGAGGATGAGGGGGTCCTATGGGGGCCCTGTGGGGGCAGGGTCACTGAGTATGAGGGGGCCCTGTGGGGGCTTTGTGGGGGCAGGGTCACTGAGGATGAGGGGGTCCAGTGGGGGCCTTGTGGGGGCAGGGTCACTGAGGATGAGGGGGTCCTGTGGGGGCCATGTGGGGGCAGGGTCACTGAGTATGTGGGGGTCCTGTGGGGGCAGGGTCACTGACTATGAGGGGGCCCGGTGGGAGCCCTGTAGGGGCAGGGTGACTGAGTATGAGGGGGTCCTGTGGGGGCCCTGTGGGGCAGTATCACTGAGTAAGAGGGGCCCTCTGGGGGCCTTGTGGGGGCAGGGTCACTGAGGATGAGGGGGTCCTGTGGGGGCCCAGTGGGGGTCCTATGGGGGCAGTATCACTGAGGATGAGGGGGTCCTATGGGGGCCCTGTGGGGGCAGGGTCACTGAGTATGAGGGGGCCCTGTGGGGGCTTTCTGGGGGCAGGGTCCCTGAGGATGAGGGGGTCCAGTGGGGGCCTTGTGGGGGCAGGGTCACTGAGGATGAGGGGGTCCTGTGGGGGCCATGTGGGGGCAGGGTCACTGAGTATGTGGGGGTCCTGTGGGGGCAGGGTCACTGAGTATGAGGGGGCCCGGTGGGAGCCCTGTGGGGAAGGGTGACTGAGAATTAGGGGGTCCTGTGCGGGCCCTGTGGGGGCAGTATCACTGAGTAAAAGGGGGCCCTCTGGTGGCCTTGAGGGGGCAGGGTCACTGAGGATGAGGGGGTCCTGTGGGGGCCCTGTGGGGGCAGGGTCACTGAGTATGAGGGGGCCATGGGCGGGCCCTGTGGGTGCAGGTTCACTGAGTAAAAGGGGGCCCTCTGGGGGCCTTGTGGGGGCAGGGTCACTTAGGATGAGGGGGTCTTGTGGGGGCCCTGTTGGGGCCCTGTGGGGGCAGTATCACTGAGGATGCGGGGGTCCTGTGGGGGCCCTGTGGGGGCAGGGTCACTGAGTATGATTGGGCCCTGTGGGGGCCATGTGGGCAGCAGGTCACTGAGTATGTGGGAGTCCTGTGGGGGCAGGGTCACTGAGTATGAGGGGGCCCGATGGGAGCCCTGTGGGGGCAGGGTGACTGAGTATGAGGGGGTCCTGTACGGGCCCTGTGGGGGCACTATCACTGAGTAAAAGGGGGCCCTCTGGGGGCCTTGTGGGGGCAGGGTCACTGAGGATGAGGGGGACCTCTGGGGGCCATGTGGGGGCAGGGTCACTGAGTATGAGGGGGTCCTGTGGGGGCAGGGTCACTGAGTATGAGGTGGCCCTGTGGGAGCCATGTGGGGGCAGGGTCACTAAGTATGAGGGGGTCCTGTGGGGGCAGGGTCACTGAGTATGAGGGGGCCCGGTGGGAGACCTGTAGGGGCAGGGTGACTGAGTATGAGGGGGTCCTGTGGGGTCCCTGTGGGGGCAGTATCACTGAGTAAGAGGGGGCCCTCTGGGGGCCTTGTGGGGGCAGGGTCACTGAGGATGAGGGGGTCCTGTGGGGGCCCAGTGGGGGTCCTAGGGGGGCAGTATCACTAAGGATGAGGGGGTCCTATGGGGGCCCTGTGGGGGCAGGGTCACTGAGTATGAGGGGCCCTGTGGGGCCTTGGGGCAGGGTCACTGAGGATGTGGGGGGGGCAGGGTCACTGAGGATGAGGGGGCCCAGTGGGGGCCTTGTGGGGGCAGGGTCACTGAGGATTAGGGGGTCCTGTGGGGGCCTTGTGGGGGCAGGGTCACTGAGGATGAGAGGGTCCTATGGGGGCCCTGTGGGGGAAGTATCACTGAGGATGAGGGGTCCTGTGGGGGGCCCTGTGGGGGCAGGGTCACTGAGTATGAGGGGGTCCTGTGGGGGCCCTGTGGGGGCAGTATCACTGAGTGAGAGGAGGCCCTCTGGGGGCCTTGTGGGGGCAGGGTCACTGAAGATGAGGGGGTCCTGTGGGGGCAGGGTCACTGAGTATGAGGGGGCCTGTGGGGGCCTTGTGGGGGCAGGGTCACTGAGTATGTGGGGGTCCTGTGGGGGCAGGGTCACTGAGTATGAGGGGGCCCGGTGGGAGCCCTGTGGCGGCAGAGTGACTGAGTATGAGGGGGTCCTGTGCGGGCCCTGTGGAGGAAGTATCACTGAGGATGAGGGGGTCCAGTGGGGGCCTTGTGGGGGCAGGGTCACTGAGGATGAGGGGGTCCTGTGGGGGCCTTGTGGGGGCAGGGTCACTGAGGATGAGGGGGTCCTATGGGGGCCCTGTGGGGGCAGTATCACTGAGGATGAGGGGGTCCTGTGGGGGCCCTGTGGGGGCAGGGTCACTGAGTATGAGGGGTCCTGTGGGGGCCCTGTGGGGGCAGTATCACTGAGTGAGGGGGCCCTCTGGGGGCCTTGTGGGGGCAGGGTCACTGAAGATGAGGGGGTCCTGTGGGGGCAGGGTCACTGAGTATGAGGGGGCCCTGTGGGGGCCATGTGGGGGCAGGGTCACTGAGTATGTGGGGGTCCTGTGGGGGCAGGGTCACTGAGTATGAGGGGGCCGGTGGGAGCCCTGTGGGGGCAGGGTGACTGAGTATGAGGGTCCTGTGCGGGCCCTGTGGGGGAAGTATCACGGAGTAAAAGGGGGCCCTCTGGGGGCCTTGTGGGGGCAGGGACACTGAGTATGAGGGGGCCATGTGGGGGCCATGTGGGGGCAGGGTCACTGAGTATGAGGGGGCCCTGTGGGGGCCATGTGGAGGCAAGGTCACTGAGTATGAAGGGGTCCGGTGGGGGCAGGGTCACTGAGTATGAGGGGGCCCTGTGGGGGCCATGTGGGGGCAGGGTCACTGAGTGTGTGGGGGGTCCTGTGGGGGCAGGGTCACTGAGTATGAGGGGGCCCGGTGGGAGCCCTGTGGGGGCAGGGTGACTGAGTATGAGGGGTCCTGTGCGGGCCCTGTGGGGGCAGTATCACTGATTAAAAGGGGGCCCTCTGGGGGCCTTGTGGGGGCAGGGTCACTGAGGATGAGGGGGTCCTGTGGGGGCCATGTGGGGGCAGGGTCACTGAGTATGAAGGGGTCCTTTGGGGGCAGGGTCAATGAGTATGAGGGGGCCCTGTGGGGGCCATGTGGGGGCAGGGTCACTGAGTATGAGGGGGTCCTGTGGGAGCAGGGTCACTGACTATGAGGGGGCCCGGTGGGAGCCCTGTAGGGGCAGGGTGAATGAGTATGAGGGGGTCCTGTGGGGCCCTGTGGGGGCAGTATCAATGAGTAAGAGGGGGCCCTCTGGGGGCCTTGTGGGGGCAGGGTCAATGAGGATGAGGGGGTCCTGTGGGGGCCCAGTGGGGGTCCTATGGGGGCAGTATCACTGAGGATGAGGGGGTCCTATGGGGGCCCTGTGGGGGCAGGGTCACTGAGTATGAGGGGGCCCTGTGGGGGCCTTGTGGGGGCAGGGTCACTGAGGATGAGGGGGTCCAGTGGGGGCCTTGTGGGGGCAGGGTCACTGAGGATGAGGGGGTACTGTGGGGGCCATGTGGGGGCAGGGTCACTGAGTATGAGGGGGTCCTGTGGGGGCAGGGTCACTGACTATGAGGGGGCCCGGTGGGAGCCCTGTAGGGGCAGGGTGACTGAGTATGAGGGGTCCTGTGGGGGCCCTGTGGGGGCAGTATCACTGAGTAAGAGGGGGCCCTCTGGGGGCCTTGTGGGGGCAGGGTCACTGAGGATGGGGGTCCTGTGGGGGCCCAGTGGGGTCCTATGGGGGCAGTATCACTGAGGATGAGGGGGTCCTATGGGGGCCCTGTGGGGGCAGGGTCACTGAGTATGAGGGGGCCCTGGGGGGGCTTTGTGGGGGCAGGGTCCCTGAGGATGAGGGGGTCCAGTGGGGGCCTTGTGGGGGCAGGGTCACTGAGGATGGGGGTCCTGTGGGGGCCATGTGGGGGCAGGGTCACTGAGTATGTGGGGGTCCTGTGGGGGCAGGGTCACTGAGTATGGGGGCCCGGTGGGAGCCCCTGGGGGAAGGGTGACTGAGAATTAGGGGGTCCTGTGCGGGCCCTGTGGGGGCAGTATCACTGAGTAAAGGGGGCCCTCTGGTGGCCTTGTGGGGGCAGGGTCACTGAGGATGAGGGGGTCCTGTGGGGGCCCTGTGGGGGCAGGGTCACTGAGTATGAGGGGGCCATGGGCGGGCCCTGTGGGTGCAGGTTCACTGAGTATGAGGTTGCCTGTGGGGGCCCATGTGGGGGCAGGGTTACTGAGTATGAGGGGGTCCTGTGGGGGCAGGGTCACTGAGTATGAGGGGGCCGGTGGGAGCCCTGTAGGGGCAGGGTGACTGAGTATGAGGGGGTCCTGTGGGGGCCCTGAGGGGCAAGTATCACTGAGTAAGATGGGGCCCTCTGGGGGCCTTGTGGGGGCAGGGTCACTTAGGATGAGGGGGTCTTGTGGGGGCCCTGTGGGGGCCCTGTGGGGGCAGTATCACTGAGGATGCGGGGGTCCTGTGGGGGTCCTGTGGGGGCAGGGTCACTGAGTATGATGGGGCCCTGTGGGGGCCATGTGGGGGCAGGGTCACTGAGTATGTGGGAGTCCTGTGGGGGCAGGGTCACTGAGTATGAGGGGGCCCGATGGGAGCCCTGTGGGGGCAGGGTGACTGAGTATGAGGGGGTCCTGTACGGGCCCTGTGGGGGCAGGGTCACTGAGTATGAGGGGGTCCTGTGGGGGCCCTGTGGGGTGAGTATGGGGGCCATGGCGGGCCCTGTGGGTGCAGGTTCACTGAGTATGAGGGTGCCTGTGGGGGCCATGTGGGGGCAGGGTCACTGAGTATGGGGGTCCTGTGGGGGCAGGGTCACTGAGTATGGGGGCCCGGTGGGAGCCCTGTAGGGGCAGGGTGACTGAGTATGAGGGGGTCCTGTGGGGCCCTGAGGGGGCAAGTATCACTGAGTAAGATGGGGCCCTCTGGGGGCCTTGTGGGGGCAGGGTCACTTAGGATGAGGGGGTCTTGTGGGGGCCCTGGGGGCCCTGTGGGGGCAGTATCACTGAGGATGCGGGGGTCCTGTGGGGGCCCTGTGGGGGCAGGGTCACTGAGTATGATGGGGCCCTGTGGGGGCCATGTGGGGGCAGGGTCACTGAGTATGTGGGAGTCCTGTGGGGGCAGGGTCACTGAGTATGAGGGGGCCCGATGGGAGCCCTGTGGGGGCAGGGTGACTGAGTATGAGGGGGTCCTGTACGGGCCCTGTGGGGGCACTATCACTGAGTAAGAGGGCCCTCTGGGGGTCCTGTGTGGGGCAGGGTCACTGAGGATGGGGGTCCTGTGGGGGCCATGTGTGGGGGCAGGGTCACTGAGTATGTATGGGGTCCTGTGGGGGCAGGGTCACTGAGTATGAGGGTGGCCCTGTGGGAGCCCTCTGGGGGCAGGGTGACTGAGTATGAGGGTCCTGTGGGGGCCCTGTGGGGCAGGTCACTGAGTATGAGGGGCCCTGTGGGGCCCTGTGGGGGCAGTATCACTGAGGATGAGGGTCCTGCCCTGGGGGCCCTGTGGGGGCAGGGTCACTGAGTATGAGGGGTCCTGTGCCCTGTGGGGGCAGGGTCACTGAGTATGAGGGGCCCTGTGGGGGCCATGTGGGGGCAGGGTCACTGAGTATGAGGGTCCTGTGGGGGCCATGTGGGGGGCAGTATCACTGAGTAGAGAGGGCCCTCTGGGGGGCCCTGTGGGGGCAGGGTCACTGAGATGAGGGTCCTGTAGGGGGGCCCTGGCAGTATCACTGAGGCAGGGTCACTGATCACTGATGAGGGTCCTGTTGGGGCCCTGTGGGGGCAGGGTCACTGAGGATGAGGGGTCCTGTGGGGGCCCTGTGGGGGCAGTATCACTGAGGATGGGGGGCCCTGTGGGGATCCTGTGAGGCAGGGTCACTGAGTATGGGGGCCTGTGGGGAAGCAGGGTCACTGAGTATGAGGGGGTCCTGTGGGGGCCCTGTGGGGGCAAGGTCACTGAGTGATGAGGGTCCTGGGGCTGGCCCTGTGGGGGGTCACTGTGGGGCCCTGTGGGGCCCTGTGGGGGCAGGTATCACTGAGGATGATGGGGTCCTGTGGGGGCCCTGTGGGGGCAGTATCACTGAGTATGAGGGGGTCCTGGGGGGGGGTCCTGTGGGGGCAGGGTCACTGAGGATGAGGGGGTCCTGTGGGGGGGTCCTGTGGGGGCAGGGTCACTGAGTATGAGGGGGTCCTGTGGGGGCCATGTGGGGGCAGGGTCACTGAGTATGAGGGTCCTGTGGGGGCAGGGTCACTGAGTATGAGGGGCCCTGTGGGGGCCTGTGGGGGCAGGGTCACTGAGTATGAGGGGCCCCTGTGGGGGCCATGTGGGGGCATCACTGACTGAGTATGAGGGCCCTGTGGGGGCCTGTGGGGGCAGGGTGACTGAGTATGAGGGTCCCTGGGGGCCCTGTGGGGCAGGGTCCCTGTGGGGGCAGGGTCACTGAGTAAGAGGGGGCCCTCTGGGGGCCTTGTGGGGGCAGGGTCACTGAGGATGAGGGGGTCCTGTGGGGGCCATGTGGGGGCAGGGTCACTGAGTATGTGGGGGTCCTGTGGGGGCAGGGTCACTGAGTATGAGGGCCCTGTGGGGCCCCTGGGGGCAGGGTGACTGAGAATGAGGGGGTCCTGTGGGGGCCCTGTGGGGGCAGTATCACTGAGTATGAGGGGCCCTCTGGGGGCCCTTGTGGGGCAGGGTCACTGAGGATGAGGGTCCTGTGGGGGCCCTGTGGGGGCAGGGTCACTGAGTATGAGGGGTCCTGTGGGGGCCCTGTGGGTGCAGGTCACTGAGTATGATGGGGCCCTGTGGGGGCCATGTGGGGCAGGGTCACTGAGTATGAGGGGGTCCTGTGGGGGCAGGGTCACTGAGTATGAGGGGGCCCTGTGGGAGCCCTGTAGGGGCAGGGTGACTGAGTATGAGGGTCCTGTGGGGGCCCTGTGGGGGCAGTATCACTGAGTAAGGGGCCCTCCGGGGGCCTTGTGGGGGCAGGGTCACTGAGGATGAGGGTCCTGTGGGGGCCCTGTGGGTCCTGTGGGGCAGTATCACTGAGGATGAGGGGGTCCTGTGGGGGCCCTGTGGGGGCAGGGTCACTGAGTATGAGGGGGTCCTGTGGGGGCCCTGTGGGGCAGTATCACTGAGTCACTGAGGATGAGGGGGTCAGTGGGGGCCCTGTGGGGCAGGGTCACTGAGATGAGGGGGTCCTGTGGGGGCCCTGTGGGGGCAGGGTCACTGAGTATGTGGGGGCCCTGTGGGGGCAGCAGGGTCACTGAGTATGGGGGGCCCTGTGGGAGCCCTGTGGGGGCAGGGTGACTGAGTATGAGGGGGTCCTGTGGGGGCCCTGTGGGGCAGTATCACTGAGTAAAGGGGCCCTCTGGGGCCCTGTGGGGCAGGGTCACTGAGGATGATGGGGTCCTGTGGGGGCCCTGTGGGGGCAGGGTCACTGAGTATGAGGGGCCTGGGGGCCCTGTGGGGGCAGGGTCACTGAGTATGAGGGGCCCTGTGGGGGCCATGTGGGGGCAGGGTCACTGAGTATGAGGGTCCTGTGGGGGGGTCACTGAGTATGAGGGGCCCTGTGGGAGCCCTGTGGGGGCAGGGTGACTGAGGATGAGGGTCCTGTGGGGGCCCTGTGGGGGCAGTATCACTGAGGAAGATGGGGCCCTCTGGGGGGGCCTTGTGGGGGGCAGGGTCACTGAGGATGAGGGTCCTGTGGGGGCCCTGTGGGGGCCCTGTGGGGGCAGGTCACTGAGGATGAGGGGCCCTGTGGGGGCAGGGTCACTGAGTATGATGGGGCCCTGTGGGGGCCATGTGGGGGCAGGGTCACTGAGTATGTGGGAGTCCTGTGGGGGCAGGGTCACTGAGTATGAGGGGGCCCGGTGGGAGCCCTGTGGGGCAGGGTGACTGAGTATGAGGGGGTCCTGTGCGGGCCCTGTGGGGGCAGTATCACTGAGTAAAAGGGGGCCCTCTGGGGGCCTTGTGGGGGCAGGGTCACTGAGGATGAGGGTCCTCTGGGGGCCATGTGGGGGCAGGGTCACTGAGTATGAGGGGTCCTGTGCCCTGGGGGCAGGGTCACTGAGTATGAGGGGGCCCTGTGGGGGCCCTGTAGGGGCAGGGTCACTGAGTATGAGGGTCCTGTGGGGGCCCTGTGGGGCAGGGTCACTGAGGATGAGGGGGTCCTGTGGGGGCCCTGTGGGGGCAGGGTCACTGAGGATGAGGGGGTCCTGTGGGGGCCCTGTGGGGCAGGGTCACTGAGTATGAGGGGGTGCTGTGGGGCAGGGTCACTGAGTATGAGGGGCCCTGTGGGACCAGGGTCACTGGGGCAGGGGCCCACTGAGTATGGGGGTCCTGTGGGGGCCATGCAGGGTCCTGTGGGGGCCCTGAAAGTCACTGAGTAAGGGGCCCTCTGGGGGCCCTGTGGGGGCAGGGTCACTGAGGATGAGGGGGTCCTGTGGGGGCCCTGTGGGGGCAGGGTCACTGAGTATGAGGGTCCTGTGGGGGCCCTGTGGGGGCAGGGTCACTGAGTATGAGGGGGTCCTGTGGGGGCCCTGTGGGGGCAGGGTCACTGAGTATGAGGGGGCCCTGTGGGGCAGGGTCACCTGTGGGGGGTCACTGGTGGGGGTCCTGTAGGGGCAGGGTCACTGAGTATGAGGGGTCCTGTGGGGGCCCTGTGGGGGCAGTAGGTCACTGAGTATGAGGGGGGCCCTGTGGGGGCCACTGTGAGGGGGGGGCAGGGTCACTGAGTATGAGGGGTCCTGTGGGGGCCCTGTGGGGGCAGTATCACTGAGTATGAGGGGGTCCTGTGGGGGCCCTGTGGGGGCAGGGTCACTGAGTATGAGGGGTCCTGTGGGGGCCCTGTGGGGGCAGTATCACTGAGTAAGAGGGGCCCTCTGGGGGCCTTGTGGGGGCAGGGTCACTGAGGATGAGGGGGTCCTGTGGGGGCCATGTGGGGGCAGGGTCACTGAGTATGTGGGGGTCCTGTGGGGGCAGGGTCACTGAGTATGAGGGGGCCCGGTGGGAGCCCTGTAGGGGCAGGGTGACTGAGAATGAGGGGGTCCTGTGCGGGCCCTGTTGGGGGCAGTATCACTGAGTAAAGAGGGCCCTCTGGTGGCCTTGTGGGGGCAGGGTCACTGAGGATGAGGGTCCTGTGGGGGCCCTGTGGGGCAGGGTCACTGAGTATGAGGGGGCCATGTGCGGGCCCTGTGGGTGCAGGTTCACTGAGTATGAGGGTGCCTGTGGGGGCCATGTGGGGGCAGGGTCACTGAGTATGAGGGTCCTGTGTGGGGGCAGGGTCACTGAGTATGAGGGGGCCCGGTGGGAGCCCTGTAGGGGCAGGGTGACTGAGTATGAGGGGGTCCTGTGGGGCCCTGTGGGGCAGTATCACTGAGTAAGAGGGGGCCCTCTGGGGGCCTTGTGGGGGCAGGGTCACTGAGGATGAGGGTCCCTGTGGGGGCCCTGTGGGGGCAGTATCACTGAGGATGAGGGGGTCCTGTGGGGCCCTGTGGGGGCAGGGTCACTGAGTATGAGGGGTCCTGTGGGGCCCTGTGGGGCAGGGTCACTGAGTAAGAGGGGGGGCCCTCTGGGGGCAGGGTCACTGAGGATGAGGGGGTCCTGTGGGGGCCCTGTGGGGGCAGGGTCACTGAGTATGATGGGGCCCTGTGGGGGCCCTGTGGGGGCAGGGTCACTGAGTATGTGGGGGTCCTGTGGGGGCAGGGTCACTGAGTATGAGGGGAGCCCTGTGGGAGCCCTGTGGGGGCAGGGTGACTGAGTATGAGGGTCCTGTAGGGGCCCTGTGGGGGCAGTATCACTGAGTAAAGGGGGCCCTCTGGGGGCCTTGTGGGGCAGGGTCACTGAGGATGAGGGCCCTCTGGGGGCCTGTGGGGGCAGGGTCACTGAGTATGAGGGGGTCCTGTGGGGGCAGGGTCACTGAGTATGAGGTGGCCCTGTGGGAGCCCTCTGGGGCAGGAGTGACTGAGTATGAGGGGTCCTGTGGGGGCCCTGTGGGGGGCAGGGTCACTGAGGATGGGGGTCCTGTGGGGGCCCTGTGGGGGCAGGGTCACTTAGGATGGTATCACTGAGGGATGGGGTCCTGTGGGGGCCATGTGGGGGCAGGGTCACTGAGTATGAGGGTCCTGTGGGGGCAGGGTCACTGAGTATGGGGGCCCTGTGGGAGCCCTGTGGGGGGCAGGGTCACTGAGTATGAGGGGTCCTGTGGGGGCCCTGGGGCAGGGTCACTGAGTATGGGCCCTGTGTGGGAGCCTGTAGGGGCAGGGTGACTGAGTATGAGGGGGTCCTGTGGGGGCCTGTGGGGCAGTATCACTGAGTAGAGAGGGGGGCCCTCTGGGGGCCCTGTGGGGGCAGGGTCACTGAGGATGAGGGGGTCCTGTGGGGGCCATGTGGGGGCAGGGTCACTGAGTATGTGGGGGTCCTGTGGGGCAGGGTCACTGAGTATGAGGGCCCAGTGGGAGCCCTGGGGGCAGGGTGACTGAGTATGAGGGGGTCCTGTGCGGGCCCTGTGGGGGCAGTATCACTGAGTAAAAGGGGCCCTCTGGTGGCCTTGTGGGGGCAGGGTCACTGAGGATGAGGTCCTGTGGGGGCCCTGTGGGGGCAGGGTCACTGAGTATGAGGGGGCCATGTGCGGGCCCTGTGGGGTGCAGGTTCACTGAGTATGAGGGTGCCTCTGGGGGCCATGTGGGGCAGGGTCACTGAGTATGAGGGGGTCCTGTGGGGGCAGGGTCACTGAGTATGAGGGCCCGGTGGGAGCCCTGTAGGGGGGTGACTGAGTATGAGGGGGTCCTGTGGGGGCCCTGTGGGGGCAGTATCACTGAGGATGAGGGGCCCTCTGGGGCCTGTGGGGGCAGGGTCACTGAGGATGAGGGGGTCCCTGTGGGGGTCCTGTGGGGGCAGGGTCACTGAGTATACGGGGGTCCTGTGGGGGCCTGTGGGGGCAGGTCACTGAGTATGGGTCCTGGGGGGCCCTGTGGAGGCAGGGTCACTGAGTATGAGGGGGCCCTGTGGGCCCTGTGGGGGCAGGGTGACTGAGTATGAGGGGGTCCTGTGGGGGCCCTGTGGGGGCAGTATCACTGAGAAAGGGGCCCTCTGGGGGCCTGTGAAGGCAGGGTCACTGAGGATGAGGGTCCTGTGGGGGCCCTGTGGGACTCAGTGACCCTGCCCCACAAGGCCCCCAGAGGGCCCCTCTCCTCAGTGATACTGCACCCACAGGGCCCCCACAGGACCCCCTCATACTCAGTCACCCTGCCCCTACAGAGCTCCCACCGGGCCCCCATACTCAGTGACCCTGCCCCCACAGGACCCCCCTCATACTCAGTGACCCTGCCCCACATGACCTCATCCTCTTGACCCTGCCCCCACAGGGCCCCCTCATACTCAGTGACCCTGCCCCCAAAGGACCCCCTCATACTCAGTGACCCTGCCCCCACATGGCCCCCACAGGACCCCCTCATCCTAAGTGACCCTGCCCCACAAGGCCCCCAGAGGGCCCTCATCCTCAGCGACCCTGCCCCCACAGGGCCCCCACAGGACCCCCTCATACTCAGTCACCCTGCCCCCAGAGGGCTCCCACAGGGCCACCTCATACTCAGTGACCCTGCCCCCACAGGCCCCCTCATACTCAGTGACCCTGCCCCCACATTGCCCCCAGAGGGCCCCTCATCCTCAGTGAAACTGCCCCCACAAGGCCCCCAGAGGGCCCTGCTTTACTCAGTGATACTGCCCCACAGGGCCCGCACAGGACCCCCTATACTCAGTCACCCTGCCCCCACAGGGCTCCCACCGGCCCCCTCATACTCAGTGACCCTGCCCCCACAGGACCCCACATACTCAGTGACCCTGCCCCACATGGCCCCCACAGGGCCCCATCATACTCAGTGACCCTGCCCCCACAGGGCCCCCACAGGACCCCCTCTTCTTCAGTTACCCTGCCCCCAGAGGGCCCCCTCTTACTCAGTGATACTGCCCCCACAGGGCCCCCACAGGACCCCCTCACACAGTGACCCTGCCCCACTGGGCCCCACAGGACCCCGCATCCTCAGTGATACTGCCCCCACAGGGCCCCCACAGGACCCCCTCATCCTCAGTGACCCTGCCCCCACAAGGCCCCCAGAGGGTCCTCTTACTCAGTGATACTGCCCCCACAGGGCACCCACAGGACCCCCTCATACTCAGTCACCCTGCCCCTACAGGGCTCCCACCCGGCCCCCTCATACTCAGTGACCCTGCCCCCACAGGACCCCCTCATACTCAGTGACCCTGCCTCCACATGGCCCCCACAGGCACCCTCATACTCAGTGAACCTGCACCCACAGCGCCCGCACATGGCTCCCTCATACTCAGTGACCCTGCCCCCACAGGGCCCCCACAGGACCCCCTCATCCTCAGTGACCCTGCCCCGACAAGGACACCAGAGGGCCCCCTTTACTCAGTGATACTGCCCCCTCAGGGCCCGCACAGGACCCCCTCATTCTCAGTCACCCTGCCCACAAAGGGATCCCACCGGGCCCCCTCATACTCAGTGACCCTGCCCCCACAGGACCCCCACATACTCAGTGACCCTGCCCCCATGTGGCCCCCACAGGACCCCCTCATCCTAAGTGACCCTGCCCCCACAAGGCCCCCAGAGGGCCCCCTCTTACTCAGTGATACTGCCCCACAGGGCCCCCACAGGACCCCTCATACTCAGTCACCCTGCCCCTACAGGTCTCCCACCGGGCCCCCTCATACTCAGTCACCCTGCCCCACAGGCCCCACAGGGCCCCTCATACTCAGTGACCCTGCCCCCACATGGCCCCCACAGGGCCCCTCATACTCAGTGACCCTGCCCCCAAAGGACCCCTTCATACTCAGTGACCCTGCCTCCACATGGCCCCCACAGGGCCCCCTCATACTCAGTGACCCTGCCCCCACAGGACCCCCACAGGACCCCCTCATCCTCAGTGACCCTGCCTTCACAGGACCCCACAGGACCCCCTCATACTCAGTGATACTGCCCCCACTGGGCCCCCACAGGACCCCATCATCCTCAGTGATACTGCCCCCACAGGGCCCCCACAGGACCCCCTCATACTCAGTGACCTTGCCCCCACAGGGCCCCCACAGGACCCCCTCATACTCAGTGACCCTGCTTCCACAGCAGCCCCTCATACTCAGTGACCCTGCCTCCACAGGATCCCCACAGGACCCCCTCATCCTCAGTGATACTGCCCCCACAGGGCCCCCACAGGACCCCCTTATCCTCAGTGACCCTTCCCCCACAGGGCCCCAACAGGACCCCCTCATACTCAGTCACCCTGCCCCTAGAGGGCTCCCACAGGACCCCCTCATCCTCAGTTACCCTGCCCCACAAGGCCCCCAGAGGGCCCCTCTTACTTAGTGATGCTGCCCATGGCCCCCACAGGACCCCTCATACTCACTCACCCTGCCCCCACAAGGGTCCCACAGGGCCCCCTCATACTCAGTGACCCTGCCTCCACAGCACCCCCTCATACTCAGTGACCCTGCCCCCCACAGGACCCCCACAGGACCCCCTCATCCTCAGTGATACTGCCCCACAGGGCCCCCACAGGACCCCCTCATCCTCAGTGACCCTGCCCCACAAGGCCCCAGAGGGCCCCCTCTTACTCAGTGATACTGCACCCACAGGATCCCCACAGGACCCCCTCATCCTCAGTGACCCTGCCCCCACAAAGCCCCCACACGGCCCCCTCATACTCAGTGACCCTGCCCCCACAGGGCCCCCACAGGACCCCGCATCCTCAGTGATACTGCCCCATAGGACCCCCACTGGGCCCCCACAGGACCCCCTCATCCTCAGTGACCCTCCCCCACAAGGCCACCAGAGGGCCCCATCTTACTCAGTGATACTTGCCCCTCAGGGCCCCCACAGGACCCCCTCATACTCAGTCACCCTGCCCCTACAGGGCTCCCACCGGGCCCCCTCATACTCAGTGACCCTGCCCCCACAGGACCCCCTCATACTCAATAACCCTGCCCCCACATGGCCCCCACAGGCACCCTCATACTCAGTGAACCTGCCCACAGGGCCGCCCATGCCCCCTCATGCTCAGTGACCCTGCCCCCACAGGGCCCCCACAGGACCCCTCATCCTCAGTGACCCTGCCCCTCAAGGCCACCAGAGGGCCCCTTTTACTCAGTGATACTGCCCCACAGGGCCCGCACAGGACCCCCTAATTCTCAGTCACCCTTCCCCCACAGGGCTCCCACCGGGCCCCTCATACTCAGTGACCCTGCCCCCACAGGACCCCCACATACTCAGTGACCCTGCCCCCACATGGCCCCCACAGGGCCCCCTCATCCTCAGTGACCCTGCCCCCACAAGGCCCCCACTGGACCCCCTCATCCTCAGGGACCCTGCCCCCACAAAGCCCCCACAGGGCCCCCTCATACTCAGTGACCCTGCCCCCACAGGGCCCCCATAGGACCCCCTCATCCTCAGTGATACTGCCCCCATAGGACCCCCACTGGGCCCCCACAGGACCCCCTCATCCTCAGTGACCCTGCCCCCACAAGGCCCCCAGGGCCCCCTCTTACTCAGTGATACTGCCCCCACAGGGCCCCACAGGACCCCCTCATGCTCAGTCACCCTGCCCCTACAGGGCTCCCACCGGCCCCTCATAGTCAGTGACCCTGCCCCCACAGGACCCCTCATACTCAGTGACCCTGCCCCCACAAGGCCCCTCCAGTGCCCCCTCATCCTCAGTGACCCTGCCCCCACAAGGCCCCCACTGGTCCCCCTCATCCTCAGTGACCCTGCCCCCACAAGGCCCCCACAGGGCCCCCTCATACTCAGTGACCCTGCCCCACAGGGCCCCATAGGACCCCCTCATCCTCAGTGATACTGCCCCCATAGGACCCCCACTGGGCCCCACAGGACCCCTCATCCTCATTGACCCTGCCCCACAAGGCCCCCAGAGGCCCCTCTTACTCATTGATACTGCCCCCACAGGGCCCCCACAGGACCCCCTCATACTCATTCACCCTGCCCCTACAGGGCTCCCACCGGGCCCCCTCATAGTCAGTGACCCTGCTCCCACAGGACCCCCTCATACTCAGTGACCCTGCCCCCACATGGCCCCACAGGGCCCCTCATACTCATTGACCCTGCCCCCAAAGGACCCTTCATACTCAGTGACCCTGCCCCCACATGGCCCCCACAGGACCCCCTCATCCTCAGTGACCCTGCCCCACAAGGCCCCAGAGGGCCCCCTTTTAATCAGTGATACTGCCCCACAGGGCCCGCACAGGACCCCCTCATACTCAGTCACCCTGCCCCACAGGGCTCCCACCGGGCCCCTCATACTCAGTGACCCTGCCCCCACAGGACCCCACACACTCAGTGACCCTGCCCCCCACATGCCTCAGGGGCCCCTCATACTCAGTGACCCTGCCCCACCGGACCCCCTTCATACTCAGTGACCTTGCCTCCACATGGCCCCACAGGGCCCCCTCATACTCAGTGACCCTGCCCCCACAGGCCCCCACAGGGCCCCCTCATACTCAGTGACCCTGTCCCCACAGGGCCCCACAGGACCCCTCATCCTCCAGTGATTCCAGCCCCACAGGGCCCCCACAGGACCCCCTCATCCTCAGTGATACTGCCCCAACAGTGCCCCCACTGGACCCCCGTCATCCTCAGTGACCCTGCCCCCACAAGGCCCCCACAGGGCCTCCTCATACTCAGTGACCCTGCCCCCACAGGGCCCCCAGGGACCCCCTCATCCTCAGTGATGCTTCCCCCCACAGGCCCCCACAGGACCCCTCATCCACAGTGACCCTGCCCCTACAGGGCCCCCAGAGGGCCCCTCTTACTCAGTGATACTGACCACAGGGCCCCCACATGACACCCTCATGCTCAGTCACCCTGCCCCTACACGGGCCCCTCATACTCAGTGACCCTGCCCCACAGGACCCCCTCATACTCAGTGACCCTGCCCCACAGGGCCCCACAGGGCCCCTCATACTCATTGACCTCAAATGGACCTCTGCTCAGTGACCCTGCCTCACAGGCCCCCCCACAGGGCCCCTCATACTCAGTGACCCTTCCCCCACAGGACCCCCACAGGACCCCCTCATCCTCAGTGACCCTGCCTTCACAGGGCCCCCACAGGACCCCTCATACTCAATCACCCTGCCCCACCGGACTCTCACCGGGCCCCCTCATACTCAGTGACCCTGCCCCCACAGGACCCCACATGCTCAGTGACCCTGCCCCACATGGCCCCACAGGGCCCCCCTCATACTCAGTGACCCTGCCCCCACAGGGCCCCCACAGGACCCCCTCAGGACCCCCTCATCCTCACTAATACTGCCCCCATAGGAACCCCCAGGACCCCCTCATCCTCAGTGACCCTGCCCCCACAAGTCCCCAGAGGGCCCCTCTTACTCAGTGATACTGCCCCCACAGGATCCCCACAGGACCCCCTCATCCTCATTGATACTGCACCCACAGGCCCTCCAGAGGGCCCCTCTTACTCAGTGATACTGCCCCCACAGGGCCAGCACAGGACCCCCTCATACTCAGTCACCTGCCCCACAGGGCTCCCACCGGACCCCCTCATACTCAGTGACCCTGCCCCCACAGGACCCCCTCCTACTCAGTGACCCTGCCCCCACATGGCCCCATAGGCCCCTCATAGTCAGTGACCCTGCCCTCCTGGGAATTTTACTGGACCTCATCCTCTGTGATACTGCCCCACAGGGCCCCACAGGGCCCCCCACAGGACCCCTCATCCTCAGTGATA
>CM040752.1:663076-685747 GCA_022829145.1 Albula goreensis
GGGGGTCCTGTGGGGGCCCTGTGGGGGCAGTACCACTGAGGTAAGGGGGTCCCTCTGGGGAGCCTTGTGGGGGCAGGGTCACTGAGTATGAGGGTCCTGGGGGCCCTTTGGGGAGCAGGGTCACTGAGTATGAGGGGCTCCTGTGGGGGCCCTGTGGGGCAGTATCACTGGGGATGAGGGGCCTTTGCGGGCCCTGTGGGGGCAGTATCACTGAGTAAAGGGGCCCTCTGGGGCCTGTGGGGGCAGGGTCACTGAGGATGAGGGGTCCTGTGGGGGCCCTGTGGGGGCAGGGTCACTGAGTATGAAGGGGCCATGTGGGGGCCATGTGGGGGCAGGGTCACTGAGTATGAAGGGGTCCTGTGGGGGCAGGGTGACTGAGTATGAGGGGGTCCTTTGCGGGCCCTGTGGGGGCAGTATCACTGAGTGAGGGGGCCCTCTGGGGGCCTTGTGGGGGCAGGGTCACTGAGGATGAGGGGTCCTGTGGGGCCCTGTGGGGCAGGGTCACTGAGTATGAGGGGGTCCTGTGGGGGCCTGTGGGGGCAGTATCACTGAGTATGAGGGGCCCTGTGGGGGCCTTGTGGGGGCAGGGTCACTGAGGATGAGGGTCCTGTGGGGGCCCTGTGGGGCAGGGTCACTGAGTATGAGGGGGTCCTGTGGGGGCCCTGTGGGGGCAGTATCACTGAGTAAGAGGGGGCCCTCTGGGGGCCCTGTGGGGGCAGGGTCACTGAGGATGAGGGGGTCCTGTGGGGCCCTGTGGGGGCAGGGTCACTGAGTATGAGGGGGCCCTGTGGGGGCCATGTGGGGGCAGGTCACTGAGTATGAAGGGGTCCTGTGGGGGCAGGGTCACTGAGTATGAGGGGCCCGGTGGGAGCCCTGTGGGGGCAGGGTGACTGAGTATGAGGGGGGTCCTGTGGGGGGCCCTGTGGGGCAGTATCACTGAGTAAAGGGGCCCTCTGGTGGCCTTGTGGGGCAGGGTCACTGAGGATGTGGGGGCCCTGTGGGGGCAGGGTCACTGAGTATGAGGGGGCCATGTGGGGGCCATGTGGGGGCAGGGTCACTGAGTATGAGGGCCCTGTGGGGATTCCTGTGATGGGCAGGGTCACTGAGTATGAGGGGGTCCTGTGGGGGCAGGGTCACTGAGTATGAGGGGGCCCTGTGGGGGCCATGTGGGGGCAGGGTCACAGAGTATGAGGGGGGTCCTGTGGGGCCCTGCAGGGTCACTGAGTATGAGGGGTCCTGTGGGGGCCCAGGGTCACTGAGTATGAGGGGTCCTGTGGGGCCTGTGGGGGCAGGGTGACTGAGTATGAGGGGGTCCTGTGGGGGCCCTGTGGGGGCAGGGTCACTGAGTATGAGGGTCCTGTGGGGCAGGGTCACTGAGTATGAGGGTCCTGTGGGGGCCCTGTGGGGGCAGGGTCACTGAGTATGAGGGGTCCTGTGGGGGCCCTGTGGGGGCAGGGTCACTGAGTATGAGGGGGTCCTGTGGGGGCCCTGTGAAGGCAGGGTCACTGAGGATGAGGGGGTCCTGTGGGGGTCCTGTGGGGACAGGGTCACTGAGTATGTGGGGGTCCTGTGGGGGCAGGGTCACTGAGTATGAGGGGCCCGGTGGGAGCCCTGTAGGGGCAGGGTGACTGAGTATGAGGGGGTCCTGTGGGGGCCCTGTGGGGGCAGTATCACTGAGTAAGAGAGGGCCCTCTGGGGGCCTTGTGGGGGCAGGGTCAATGAGTATGAGGGGTCCTGTGGGGGCCCTGTGGGGGCCATGTGGGGGCAGGGTCACTGAGTATGAGGGGGTCCTGTGGGGCCCTCACTGAGGAGGGCCCTGTGGGGGCAGGGTCACTGAGGATGAGGGGTCCTGTGGGGGCCCTGTGGGGGCAGTATCACTGAGTAAAGGGGGCCCTCTGGGGGCCTGTGTGGGGCAGGGTCACTGAGGATGAGGGGTCCTGTGGGGCCCTGTGGGGGCAGGGTCACTGAGTATGAGGGGGCCTGTGGGGGCCTGTGGGGGCAGGGTCACTGAGTATGAAGGGGTCCTGTGGGGGCAGGGTGACTGAGTATGAGGGGGTCCTGTGGGGGCCCTGTGGGGGCAGTATCACTGAGTATGAGGGGGCCCTCTGGGGGCCTTGTGGGGGCAGGGTCACTGAGGATGAGGGTCCTGTGGGGGCCCTGTGGGGGCAGGGTCACTGAGTATGAGGGGGTCCTGTGGGGGCCCTGTGGGGGCAGTATCACTGAGTATGAGGGGGCCCTCTGGGGCCTGTGGGGGCAGGGTCACTGAGGATGGGGTCCTGTGGGGGCCTGTGGGGCAGGGTCACTGAGTATGAGGGGGTCCTGTGGGGGCCCTGTGGGGCAGGGTCACTGAGTATGAGGGGGCCCTGTGGGGGCCCTGTGGGGGCAGGGTCACTGAGGATGATGGGGGCCCTGTGGGGGCCCTGTGGGGGGCAGGGTCACTGAGTATGAGGGGGCCTGTGGGGGCCATGTGGGGGCAGGGTCACTGAGTATGAGGGGGTCCTGTGGGGGCAGGGTCACTGAGTATGTGGGGGTCCTGTGGGGGCAGGGTCACTGAGTATGAGGGGCCTGTGGGAGCCCTGTGGGGGCAGGGTGACTGAGTATGAGGGGTCCTGTGGGGCCCTGTGGGGGCAGTATCACTGAGAGGGGCCCTCTGGGGGTCCTGTGGGGGGGCCCTCTGGGGGCCTTGTGGGGGCAGGGTCACTGAGGATGAGGGGGTCCTGTGGGGGTCCTGTGGGGCAGTAGTCACTGAGGATGAGGGTCCTGTGGGGGCCCTGTGGGGGCAGGGTCACTGAGTATGAGGGTCCTGTGGGGGCCCTGTGGGGGCAGGGTCACTGAGTATGAGGGGGCCCTCTGGGGGCCCTGTGGGGCAGGGTCACTGAGATGAGGGGTCCTGTGGGGGCCCTGTGTGGGGCAGGGTCACTGAGTATGAGGGGCCTGTGGGGGCCATGTGGGGGCAGGGTCACTGAGTATGAGGGGTCCTGTGGGGCCCTGTGGGGCAGGGTCACTGAGTATGAGGGTCCTGTGGGGGCCCTGTGGGGCAGTATCACTGAGTAAGAGGGGGCCCTCTGGGGCCTTGTGGGGGCAGGGTCACTGAGATGAGGGGGTCCCTGGGGGCCCTGTGGGCAGGGTCACTGAGTATGAGGGGCTCCTGTGGGGGCCAGGGTCACTGAGTATGAGGGGTCCTGTGGGGGGGCCCAGGCAGGGTCACTGAGTATGAGGGGGCCTGTGGGGGCCCTGTGGGGGCAGGGTCACTGAGTATGAGGGGGCCCTGTGGGGCCTGTGGGGGCAGGGTCACTGAGTAAAGGGGGCCCTGTGGGGGCCCTGTGGGGGCAGGGTCACTGAGGATGAGGGGTCCTGTGGGGGCCCTGTGGGGGCAGGGTCACTGAGTGAGGGGGCCCTGTGGGGGCCCTGTGGGGGCAGGGTCACTGAGTATGAGGGGTCCTGTGGGGGCCTGTGGGGGCAGGGTCACTGAGTATGAGGGGGGCCCTGTGGGGGCCATGTGGGGGCAGGGTCACTGAGTATGGGGGTCCTGTGGGGGCAGGGTCACTGAGTATAGAGGGGTCCGGTGGGAGCCCTGTGGGGGCAGGGTCACTGAGTGACTGAGTATGAGGGTCCTCCTGTGGGGCCCTGTGGGGGCAGTATCACTGAGTAGAGGGGCCCTCTGGGGGCCTTGTGGGGGCAGGGTCACTGAGGATGAGGGGTCCTGTGGGGGCCCCTGGGGGCAGTATCACTGAGGATGAGGGGCCCTGTGGGGGCCCTGTGGGGGAAGGGTCACTGAGTATGAGGGGGTCCTGTGGTGGTCCTGTGGGGGCCCTGTGGGGGCAGGGTCACTGAGGATGAGGGGTCCTGTGGGGGCCCTGTGGGGGCAGGGTCACTGAGATGATGGGTCCTGTGGGGGCCCTGTGGGGCAGGGTCACTGAGTATGAGGGGCCCTGTGGGGGCCTGTGGGGGCAGGGTCACTGAGTATGAGGGGGTCCTGTGGGGGTCCTGTGGGGGCAGGGTCACTGAGTATGAGGGGGTCCTGTGGGGGCCCTGTGGGGGCAGTATCACTGAGTAAGAGGGGGCCCTCTGGGGACCTTGTGGGGGCAGGGTCACTGAAGATGAGGGGTCCTGTGGGGGCCCTGTGAGGGCAGGGTCACTGAGTATGAGGGGCTCTGTGGGGGCCATGTGGGGGCATGGTCACTGAGTATGTGGGGGGTCCTGTGGGGGCAGGGTCACTGAGTATGAGGGGCCCTGTGGGGCCCTGTGGGGGCAGGGTGACTGAGTATGAGGGGTCCTGTGGGGGCCCTGTGGGGGCAGTATCACTGAGTAAAGGGGCCCTCTGGGGGCCTTGTGGGGATGCAGGGTCACTGAGGATGAGGGGGTCCTGTGGGGGCCCTGTGGGGGCAGGGTCACTGAGTATGAGGGGGCCCTGTGGGGGCCATGGGGGCCCAGGGTCACTGAGTCACAGTGGGGGCCTGTGGGGGCAGGGTCACTGAGGATGAGGGGTCCTGTGGGGGCCATGTGGGGGCAGGGTCACTGAGTATGAGGGGGTCCTGTGGGGGCAGGGTCACTGAGTATGAGGGGGCCCGGTGGGAGCCCTGTGGGGGCAGGGTGACTGAGTATGAGGGGGTCCTGTGGGGGCCCTGTGGGGGCAGTATCACTGAGTAAGAGGGGCCCTCTGGGGGCCTTGTGGGGCAGGGTCACTGAGGATGGGGGTCCTGTGGGGGCCCTGTGGGGAGGTCACTGAGTATGAGGGGGCCTGTGGGGGCCCTGTGGGGGCAGGTTCACTGAGTATGAGGGGTCCTGTGGGGCCCTGTGGGGGCAGGGTCACTGAGTATGAGGGGTCCTGTGGGGGCCTGTGGGGGCAGGGTCACTGAGTATGAGGGGGTCCTGTGGGGGCCCTGTGGGGGCAGGGTCACTGAGTATGAGGGGGCCCTGTGGGGCCATGTGGGGGCAGGGTCACTGAGTGAGGGGGTCCTGTGGGGCCCTGTGGGGGCAGGGTCACTGAGTATGAGGGGGTCCCTGGGGGCCCTGTGGGGGCAGTATCACTGAGTAAGAGGGGCCCTCTGGGGCCCTGTGGGGCAGGTCACACTGAAGATGAGGGGGTCCTGTGGGGGCCCTGTGGGGGCAGGGTCACTGAGTATGAGGGGGCCTGTGGGGGCCATGTGGGGGCAGGGTCACTGAGTATGAAGGGTCCTGTGGGGGCAGGGTCACTGAGTATGAGGGGACCGGTGGGAGCCCTGTGGGGGCAGGGTGACTGAGTATGAGGGTCCTGTGCGGGCCCTGTGGGGGCAGTATCACTGAGTAAAGGGGGCCCTCTGGTGGCCTTGTGTGGGCAGGGTCACTGATGGATGTGGGGGCCCTGTGGGGCAGGGTCACTGAGTATGAGGGGCCATGTGGGGCCCATGTGGGGAAGGGTCACTGAGTATGAGGGGGCCCTGTGGGGGCCATATGGGGGCAGGGTCACTGAGTATGAGGGGGTCCTGTGGGGGCAGGGTCACTGAGTATGAGGGGGCCCTGTGGGGGCCATGTGGGGGCAGGGTCACAGAGTATGAGGGGGTCCTGTGGGGGGGGCAGGGTCACTGAGTATGAGGGGGTCCTGTGGGGGCAGGGTCACTGAGTATGAGGGGGCCCGGTGGGAGCCTTGTAGGGGCAGGGTGACTGAGAATGAGGGGGTCCTGTGGGGGCCCTGTGGGGGCAGTATCACTGAGTAAGAGGGCCCTCTCTGGGGGCCTTGTGGGGGCAGGGTCACTGAGGATGAAGGGTCCTGTGGCGGCCCTGTGGGGGCCCTGTGGGGGCAGTATCACTGAGGATGAGGGGGTCCTGTGGGGGCCCTGTGGGGGCTGAATCACTGAGGATGAGGGATCCTGTGGGGGCCCTGTGGGGGCAGGGTCACTAAGTATGAGGGTCCTGTGGGGGCCCTGTGGGGGAAGTATCACTGAGTAAGAGGGGGCCCTCTGGGGGCCTTGTGGGGGCAGGGTCACTGAGGATGAGGGGGTCCTGTGGGGGTCCTGTGGGGGCAGTATCACTGAGGATGAGGGGGTCCTGTGGGGCCCTGTGGGGGCAGGGTCACTGAGTATGAGGGGGTCCTGTGGGGTCCCTGTGGGGGCAGTATCAATGAGTGAGAGGGGGCCCTCTGGGGGCCTTGTGGGGGCAGGGTCACTGAAGATGAGGGGGTCCTGTGGGGGCCCTGTGGGGGCAGGGTCACTGAGTATGAGGGGCCCTGTGGGGCCATGTGGGGGCAGGGTCACTGAGTATGTGGGGGTCCTGTGGGGGCAGGGTCACTGAGTATGAGGGGTCCTGTGGGGCCCTGTGGGGGCAGTATCACTGAGTAAGAGGGGGCCCTCTGGGGACCTTGTGGGGGCAGGGTCACTGAAGATTAGGGGGTCCTGTGGGGGCCCTGTTAGGGCAGGGTCACTGAGTATGAGGGGGCTCTGTGGGGGCCATGTGGGGGCATGGTCACTCAGTATGTGGGGGTCCTGTGGGGGCAGGGTCACTGAGTATGAGGGGGCCCGTGGGGGAGCCTGTGGGGGCAGGGTGACTGAGTATGAGGGGGTCCTGTGCGGGCCCTGTGGGGCAGTATCACTGAGTAAAGGGGCCCTCTGGGGGCCTTGGGGGGGCAGGGTCACTGAGGATGAGGGGGTCCTGTGGGGGCCCTGTGGGGCAGGGTCACTGAGTGAAGGGGTCCTGTGGGGGCCCTGTGGGGCCTTGTGGGGGCAGGGTCACTGAGTATGAGGGCCCTCTGGGGGCCTTGTGGGGGCAGGGTCACTGAGGATGAGGGGGTCCTGTGGGGGCCCTGTGGGGGCAGGGTCACTGAGTATGAGGGGGTCCTGTGGGGGCCCAGGGTCACTGAGTATGGGGGCCCTCTGGGGGCCCTGTAGGGGCAGGGTCACTGAGGATGAGGGGGTCCTGTGGGGGCCCTGTGGGGGCAGTATCACTGAGTGAGAGGGGCCCTCTGGGGATCCTGTGGGGGCAGGGTCACTGAGGATGAGGGGGTCCTGTGGGGGGGCCCTGTGGGGCAGGGTCACTGAGTATGAGGGGGCCTGTGGGGCCCTGTGGGGCAGGGTCACTGTAGTAAGAGGGTGCCTGTGGGGGCCATGTGGGGGCAGGGTCACTGAGTATGAGGGGGTCCTGTGGGGGCAGGGTGACTGAGTATGAGGGGGTCCTGTGGGGGCCCTGGGGGGGCAGTATCACTGAGTAAGAGGGGGCCCTCTGGGGGCCTTGTGGGGCAGGGTCACTGAGGATGAGGGGCCCTGTGGGGGCCCTGTGAGGGCCATGGGGGCATGGGCCCTGTGGGGGCAGTGTGGGGGAGGATGGGGGGTCCTGTGGGGGCCCTGTGGGGGCAGGGTCACTGAGTATGAGGGGCCCTGTGGGGGCCATGTGGGGGCAGGGTCACTAGAGTATGAGGGGGGGGGTCCTGAAGGGGCAGGGTCACTGAGTATGGGGGTCCTGTGGGGGCAGGGTCACTGAGTATGAGGGGCCCGGTGGGAGCCTGTAGGGGCAGGGTGACTGAGAATGAGGGGTCCTGTGGGGCCCTGTGGGGGCAGTATCACTGAGTAAGAGGGGCCCTCTGGGGGCCTTGTGGGGGCAGGGTCACTGAGGATGAAGGGGTCCTGTGGCGGCCCTGTGGGGGCCCTGTGGGGGCAGTATCACTGAGGATGAGGGGGTCCTGTGGGGCCCTGTGGGGGCTGAATCACTGAGGATGAGGGATCCTGTGGGGGCCCTGTGGGGGCAGGGTCACTGAGTATGAGGGGGCCCTGTGGGGGCCATGTGGGGGCAGGGTCGCTGAGTATGAAGGGGTCCTGTGGGGGCCCTGTGGGGGCAGTATCACTGAGGATGAGGGGGTCCTGTGGGGGTCCTGTGAAGGCAGGGTCACTGAGGATGAGGGGGTCCTTTGGGGGCAGGGTCACTGAGTATGAGGGGGCCCTGTGGGGGCCATGTGGGGGCAGGGTCACTGAGTATGAAGGGGTCCTGTGGAGGCAGGGTTACTGAGTATGAGGGGGCCCGGTGGGAGCCCTGTAGGGGCAGGGTGACTGAGTATGAGGGGTCCTGTGGGGGCCCTGTGGGGGCAGTATCACTGAGTAAAAGGGGGCCCTCTGGAGGCCTTGTGGGGGCAGGGTCACTGAGGATGAGAAGGTCCTGTGGGGTCAGTGTGGGGGCAGGGTCACTGAGTATGAGGGGGTCCTGTGGGGGCCCTGTGGGGGCAGTATCACTGAGTATGAGGGGGCCCTCTGGGGGCCTTGTGGGGGCAGGGTCACTGAAGATGAGGGGGTCCTGTGGGGGCCCGTTGGGGGCAGGGTCACTGAGTATGAGGGGGCCCTGTGGGGGCCATGTGGGAGCAGGGTCACTTAGTATGAGGGGGTCCTGTGGGGGCCCTGTGGGGGCAGTATCACTGAGGATGAGGGGGTCCTGTGGGGACCTGTGGGGGCAGGGTCACTGAGAATGAGGGGGCCTTGTGGGGGCCATGTTGGGGGCAGGGTCACTGAGTATGGGGGTCCTGTGGGGGCAGGGTCACTGAGTATGAAGGGGTGCTGTGGAGACAGCGTCTCTGAGTATGAGGGGGCCCTGTGGGAGCCCTGTGGGGGCAGGGTGACTGAGTATGTGGGGGTCCTGTGCGGGCCCTGTGGGGGGAAGTATCACTGAGTAGAGGGGCCCTCTTGGGGCCTTGTGGGGGCAGGGTCACTGAGGATGAGGGGGGTCCTGTGGGGGCCCTGTGGGGGCAGGGTCACTGAGTATGGGGGCCCTGTGGGGGGCCATGTGGGGGCAGGGTCACTGAGTATGGGGTCCTGGGGCCCTGGGCAGGGTCACTGAGAATGAGGGGGTCCTGTGGGGGCAGGGTCACTGAGTATGAGGGTGCCCGGTGGGAGCCCTGTAGGGGCAGGGTGACAGAGTATGAGGGGGTCCTGTGGGGGCCCTGTGGGGGCAGTGTCACTGAGTAGAGGGGGCCCTCTGGGGGCCTTGTGGGGGCAGGGTCACTGAGGATGAGGGGTCCTATGGGGGCCCTGTGGGGGCAGTATCACTGAGGATGAGGGGTCCTGTGGGGGCCCTGTGGGGGCAGGGTCACTGAGTATGAGGGGGTCCTGTGGGGGCCCTGTGGGGGCAGTATCACTGAGTGAGAGGGGGCCCTCTGGGGGCCTGTGGGGGCAGGGTCACTGAAGATGAGAGGGTCCTGTGGGGGCAGGGTCACTGAGTATGAGGGGGCCCTGTGGGGGCCAAGTGGGGGTCGGGGTCACTGAGTATGTGGGGGTCCTGTGGGGGCAGGGTCACTGAGTATGAGGGGGCCCGGTGGGAGCCCTGTGGGGGCAGGGTGACTGAGTATGAGGGGGTCCTGTGCGGGCCCTGTGGGAAGTATCACTGAGTAAAGGGGGCCCTCTGGGGCCTTGTGGGGGCAGGGACACTGAGTATGAGGGGAGCCATGTGGGGGCCATGGGGGCAGGGTCACTGAGTATGAGGGGCCCTGTTGGGGGCCATGTGGGGCCAAGGTCACTGTGAAGGGGGTCCTGAGTATGAGGGGCCCTGTGTGGGGGCAGGGTCACTGAGTATGAGGGGTCCTGTGGGGGGGGTCACTGAGTATGTGGGGGCAGGGTCACTGAGTGCCCTGTGGGGGTCCTGTGGGGGCAGGCAGGGTCACTGAGATGGTCCTGGGGGGCCCTGTGGGGGTCCATGTGGGGGCAGGGTCACTGAGTATGAGGGGCCCTGTCCTGTGGGGGGGAGGGTCCAGGGTCACTGACTATGAGGGGTCCTGTGGGGACAGGGTCACTGAGTATGAGGGGGACCGGTGGGAGCCCTGTAGGAGCAGGGTGACTGAGAATGAAGGGGTCCTGTGGGGGCCCTGTGGGGGCAGTATCACTGAGTAAGAGGGGCCCTCTGGGGCCTTGTGGGGCAGGGTCACTGAGGATGAGGGGGATGGGGTCCTGTGGGGGCCCTGTGGGGGCCCTGTGGGGGCAGTATCACTGAGGATGAGGGGGTCCTGTGGGGGCCCTGTGGGGGCCCTGTGGGGGCAGGGTCACTGAGTATGAGGGGGTCCTGTGGGGGCCCTGTGGGGGCAGTATCACTGAGTGAGAGGGGGCTCTCTTGGGGCCTTGTGGGGGCAGGGTCACTGAAGATGAGGGGGTCCTGTGGTGGCCCTGTGGGGGCAGGGTCACTGAGTATGAGGGGGTCCTGTGCGGGCCCTGTGGGGGCAGTATCACTGAGTAAAGGGGGCCCTCTGGGGGCCTTGTGGGGGCAGGGTCACTGAGGATGGGGGTCCTGTGGGGGCCCTGTGGGGGCAGGGTCACTGAGTATGAGGGGGCCCCCTGTGGGGGGTCCATGTGGGGGCAGGGTCACTGTGGGGGCAGGGTCACTGAGTATGAGGGGGTCCTGTGGGGGCCCTGGGGGAAGGGTCACTGAGTATGAGGTGGCCCTGTGGGGCCATTTGGGGGCAGGGTGACTGAGTATGAGGGGGTCCTGTGGGGGCCCTGTGGGGGCAGGGTCACTGAGGATGAGGGGTCCTGTGGGGGCCCTGTGGGGGCAGTATCACTGAGAATGAGGGGGTCCTGTGGGGGCCCTTTGGGGGCAGTATCACTGAGGATGAGGGGGTCCTGTGGGGATCCTGTGGGGGCAGGGTCACTGAGTATGAGGGGGTCCTGTGGGGGCAGGTTCACTGAGTATGTGGGGGTCCTGTGGGGGCAGGGTCACTGAGGATGGGGGTCCTGTGGGGGCCCTGTGGGGGCAGTATCACTGATGATGAGGGGAACCTGTGGGGGCCCTGTGGGGGCAGTATCAATGAGTAAGAGGGGGCCCTCTGGGGGCCTTGTGGGGGCAGGGTCACTGAGGATGAGGGGGTCCTGTGGGGGCCCTGTGGGGGCAGGGTCACTGAGTATGAAGGGGGCCATGTGGGGGCCATGTGGGGGCAGGGTCACTGAGTATGTGGGGGTCCTGTGGGGGCAGGGTCACTGAGTATGAGGGGGTCCTGTGGGGGCCCTGTGGGGGCAGTATCACTGAGTAAGAGGGGGCCCTCTGGGACCCTTGTGGGGGCAGGGTGAGTGAGTATGAGGGGGTCCTGTGGGGGCCATGTGAGGGCAGTATCACTAAGTAGAGGGGGCCCTCTGGGGGCCTTGTGGGGGCAGGGTAACTGAGGATGAGGGGGTCCTGTGGGAGCCCTCTAGGGGCAGGGTGACTGAGTATGAGGGGGTCCTGTTGGGGCCCTGTGGGGGCAGGGTCACTGAGGATAAGGGGGTCCTGTGGGGGCCCTGTGGGGCAGTATCACTGAGGATGAGGGGTCCTGTGGGGATCCTGTGGAGGCAGGGTCACTGAGTATGAGGGGCTGCTGTGGAAGCAGGGTCACTGAGTATGAGGGGGTCCTGTGGGGGCCCTGTGGGGGCAAGGTCACTGAGTGTGAGGAGGTCCTGTGGGGGAGCTGTGGGGGCAGGGTCACTGAGTATGAGGGGGTCCTGTGGGGGCCCTGTGGGGGCAGTATCACTGAGGATGATGGGGTCCTGTGGGGGCCAAGTGGGGGCAGTATCACTGAGTATGAGGGGGTCCTGTGGGGGTCCTGTGAAGGCAGTGTCACTGAGGATGAGGGGGTCCTGTGGGGGTCCTGTGGGGGCAGGGTCACTGAGTATGAGGGGGCCCTGTGGGGGCCATGTGGAGGCAGGGTCACTGAGTATGAAGGGGTCCTTTGGGGGCAGGGTCACTGAGTATGAGGGGGCCCTGTGGGGGCCATGTGGGGGCAGGGTCACTAAGTATGAGGGGGTCCTGTGGGGGCAGGGTGACTGAGTATGAGGGGGCCAGGTGGGAGACCTGTGGGGGCAGGGTGACTGAGTATGAGGGGTCCTGTGGGGGCCCTGTGGGGCAGTATCACTGAGTAAGGGGGCCCTCTGGGGGCCTTGTGGGGGCAGGGTCACTGAGGATGAGGGGGTCCTGTGGGGGCCACATGGGGGCAGGGTCACTGAGTATGTGGGGGTCCTGTGGGGGCAGGGTCAATGAGTATGAGGGGGCCCGGTGGGATCCCTTTCATGGCAGGGTGACTGAGAATGAGGGGGTCCTGTGCGGGCCCTGAGGGGGCAGTATCACTGAGTAAAAGGGGTCCTCTGGTGTCCTTGTCGGGGCAGGGTCACTGAGGATGAGGGGGTCCTGTGGGGGCCCTGTGGGGGCAGGGTCACTGAGTATGAGGGGGCCATGTGCGGGCGCTGTGGGTGCAGGTTCACTGAGTATGAGGGTGCCTGTGGGGGCCATGTGGAGGCAGGGTCACTGAGTATGAGGGGGTCCTGTGGGGGCAGGGTCACTGAGTATGAGGGGGCCGGGTGGGAGCCCTGTAGGGGCAGGGTGACTGAGTATGAGGGGGTCCTGTGGGGGCCCTGTGGGGGCAGTATCACTGAGTAAGAGGGGACCCTCTGGGGGCCTTGTGGGGGCAGGGTCACTGAGGATGAGGGGGTCCTGTGGGGGCCCTGTGGGGGCAGTATCACTGAGGATGCGGGGGTCCTGTGGGGGCCCAGTGGGGGCAGGGTCACTGTGTATGAGGGGGTCCTGTGGGGGCCCTGTGGGTGAAGTATCACTGAGTAAGAGGGGGCCCTCTGGGGGCAGGGTAACTGAAGAAGAGGGGGTCCTGTGGGGGCCCTGTGGGGGGCAGGGTCACTGAGTATGATGGGGCCCTGTGGGGGCCATGTGGGGGCAGGGTCACTGAGTATGTGGGGGTCCTGTGGGGGCAGGGTCACTGAGTATGAGGGGGCCCGGTGGGAGCCCTGTGGGGGCAGGGTGACTGAGTATGAGGGGGTCCTGTGCGGGCCCTGTGGGGGCAGTATCACTGAGTAAAGGGGGCCCTCTGGGGGCCTTGTGGGGGCAGGGTCACTGAGGATGAGGGGCCCTCTGGGGGCAATGTGGGGGCAGGGTCACTGAGTATGAGGGGGTCCTGTGGGGGCAGGGTCACTGAGTATGAGGTGGCCCTGTCGGAGCCCTCTGGGGGCAGGGTGACTGAGTATGAGGGGGTCCTGTGGGGGAACTGTGGGGGCAGTATCACTGAGGATGAGGGGGTCCTGTGGGGGCCCTGTGGGGGCAGAATCACTGAGGATGAGGGGGTCCTGTGGGGGTGGGGTCACTGAGTATGAGGGGGCCCTGTGGGGGCCATGTGGGGGCAGGGTCACTGAGTATGAAGAGGTCCTGTGGGGGCAGGGTCACTGAGTATGAGGGGCCCGGTGGGAGCCCTGTGGGGGCAGGGTGACTGAGAATGAGGGGGTCCTGTGCGGGCCCTGTGGGGGCAGTATCACTGAGTAAAGGGGGCCCTCTGGGGGCCTTGTGGGGGCAGGGTCACTGAGGATGAGGGGGCCCTCTGGGGGCAATGTGGGGGCAGGGTCACTGAGTATGGGGGTCCTGTGGGGGCAGGGTCACTGAGTATGAGGTGGCCCTGTGGGAGCCCTGTAGGGGCAGGGTGACTGAGTATGAGGGGGTCCTGTGGGGGTCTTGTGAAGGCAGTTTCACTGAGGATGAGGGGGTCCTGTGGGGGTCCTGTGGGGGCAGGGTCACTGAGTATGAGGGGGCCCTGTGGGGGCCATGTGGAGGCAGGGTCACTGAGTATGAGATGGTCCTGTGGGAGCAGGGTCACTGAGTATGAGGGGGCCCGGTGGGAGCCCTGTAGGGGCAGGGTGACTGAGTTTGAGGGGGTCCTGTGGGGGCCATGTGGGGGCAGTATCACTGAGTAAGAGGGGGCCCTCTGGGGGCCTTGTGGGGGCAGGGTCACTGAGGATGAGGGGGTCCTGTGGGGGCCAAGTGGGGGCAGTATCACTGAGTATGAGGGGGTCCTGTGGGGGTCCTGTGAAGGCAGGGTCACTGAGGATGAGGGGGTCCTGTGGGGGTCCTGTGGGGGCAGGGTCACTGAGTATGAGGGGGCCCTGTGGGGGCCATGTGGAGGCAGGGTCACTGAGTATGAAGGGGTCCTTTGGGGGCAGGGTCACTGAGGATGCGGGGGTCCTGTGGGGTTCCTGTGGGGGGCAGGGTCACTCAGTATGAGGGGGTCCTGTGGGGGCCCTGTGGGGGCAGTATCACTGAGTAAGAGGGGGCCCTCTGGGGGCCTTGTGGGGGCAGGGTAACTGAAGATGAGGGGGTCCTGTGGGAGAACCTGTGGGGGCAGGGTCACTGAGTATGAGGGGGCCCTGTGGGGGCCATGTGGGGGCAGGGTCACTGAGTATGTGGGAGTCCTGTGGGGGCAGGTTCACTGAGTATGAGGGGGCCCGGTGGGAGCCCTGTGGGGGCAGGGTGACTGAGTATGAGGGGCTCCTGTGGGGGCCCTGTGGGGGCAGTATCACTGAGTAAGAGGGCCCTCTGGGGGCCTTGTGGGGGCAGGGTCACTGAGGATGAGGGGGTCCTGTGGGGGCCCTATGGGGGCAGTATCACTGAGGATGAGGGGGTCCTGTGGGGGCCCTGTGGGGGCAGGGTCACTCAGTATGAGGGGGTCCTGTGGGGGCCCTGTGGGGGCAGTATCACTGAGTAAAAGGGGGCCCTCTGGGGGCCTTGTTGGGGCAGGGTCACTGAGGATGAGGGGGCCCTGAGGGGGCAGGGTCACTGAGTATGAGGGGGCCCTGTGGGGGCAGGGTCACTGAGTATAAGGGGGTCCTGTGGGGGCAGGGTCACTGAGTAAGGGGTTGCCCGGTGCGAGCCCTGTAGGGGCAGGGTGACTGAGTATGAGGGGGTCCTGTGCGGGCCCTGTGGGGGCAGTATCACTGATTAAAAAGGGGCCCTCTGGGGCCCTGTGGGGGCAGGGTCACTGAGGATGAGGGGGTCCTATGGGGGCCCTGTGGGGGCAGTATCACTGAGTATGAAGGGGTCCTTTGTGGGGCAGGGTCACTGAGTATGAGGGGGCCCGGTGGGAGCCCTGTAGGGGCAGGGTGACTGAGTATGAGGGGGTCCTGGGCGGGCCCTGTGGGGGCAGTATCACTGAGTAAAAGGGGGCCCTCTGGTGGCCTTGTGGGGGCAGGGTCACTGAGGATGAGGGGGTCCTGTGGGGGCCCTGTGGGGGCAGGGTTACTGAGGATGAGAGGATCCTATGGGGGCCATGTTTGAGCAGGGTCACTGAGTATGAGGTGGCCCTGTGGGGGCCATGTGGAGGCAGGGTCACTGAGTATGAGGGGGTCCTGTGGGGGCAGAGTCACTGAGTATGAGGGGGCCCTGTTGGGGCCATGTGGGGGCAGGGTCACTGAGTATGAGGGGGTCCTGTGGGGACAGGGTCACTGAGTATGAGGGGGACCGGTGGGAGCCCTGTAGGAGCAGGGTGACTGAGAATGAAGGGGTCCTGTGGGGGCCCTGTGGGGGGCAGTATCACTGAGTAAGAGGGGGCCCTCTGGGGGCCTTGTGGGGGCAGGGTCACTGAGGATGAAGGGGTCCTGTGGGGGCCCTGTGGGGGCCCTGTGGGGGCAGTATCACTGAGGATGAGGGGTCCTGTGGGGGGGGCCCTGTGGGGGCAGGGTCACTGAGTATGAGGGGTCCTGTGGGGGCCCTGTGGGGGCAGTATCACTGAGTGAGAGGGGGCTCTCTGGGGGCCTTGTGGGGGCAGGGTCACTGAAGATGAGGGGGTCCTGTGGTGGCCCTGTGGGGGCAGGGTCACTGAGTATGAGGGGGTCCTGTGCGGGCCCTGTGGGGGCAGTATCACTGAGTAAAAGGGGGCCCTCTGGGGGCCTGTGGGGGCAGGGTCACTGAGGATGAGGGGGTCCTGTGGGGGCCCTGTGGGGGCAGGGTCACTGAGTATGAGGGGGCCCTGTGGGGGCCATGTGGGGGCAGGGTCACTGAGTATGAGGGGGTCCTGTGGGGGAAGGGTCACTGAGTATGAGGTGGCCCTGTGGGAGCCATTTGGGGGCAGGGTGACTGAGTAGGGGGTCCTGTGGGGGCCCTGTGGGGGCAGGGCCACTGAGGATGAGGGTATCCTGTGGGGGCCCTGTGGGGGCAGTATCACTGAGAATGAGGGGTCCTGTGGGGGCCCTGTGGGGGCAGGGTCACTGAGTATGAGGGGGTCCTGTGGGGCCCTGTGGGGGCAGTATCACTGAGTAAAAGGGGCCCTCTGGGGGCCTTGTGGGAGCAGGGTCACTGAGGATGAGGGGGGCCCTCTGGGGGGGCCATGTGGGGGCAGGGTCACTGAGTATGAGTGGGTCCTGTGGGGGCAGGGTCACTGAGTATGAGGTGGAACTGTGGGAGCCCTCTGGGACAGGGTGACTGAGTATGAGGGGTCCTGTGGGGGCCCTGTGGGGGCAGGGTCACTGAGGATGGGGGTCCTGTGGGGGCCCTGTGGGGGGGGTCACTGAGTGAGGGGTCCTTGGGGTGCACGTTCACTGAGTATGAGGGGGTCCTGTGGGGGTCCAGGGTCACTGAGTATGAGGGGCCCGGTGGGAGCCCTCTAGGGGCAGGGTGACTGAGTATGAGGGGTCCTGTGGGGGCCCTGTGGGGGCAGTATCACTGAGTAAAGGGGGCCCTCTGGGGGCCTTGTGGGGGCAGGGTCACTGAGGATGGGGGTCCTGTGGGGGCCCTGTGGGGCAGGGTCACTGAGTATGAAGGGGCCTGTGGGGGCCATGTGGGGGCAGGGTCACTGAGTATGAGGGGGTCCTGTGGGGGCAGGGTCACTGAGTATGAGGTGGCCCTGTGGAGCCCTGTGGGGGCAGGGTGACTGAGTATGAGGGGTCCTGTGGGGGAAGGGTCACTGAGTATGAGGGGGCCCCTGGGGGGGCAGGGTCACTGAGTATCACTGAGGGGGCCCTGTGGGGCCCTGTATGGGCAGGGTGACTGAGTATGAGGGGGTCCTGTGGGGCCCCTGTGGGCAGCAGTATCACTGAGTAAGAGGGGGCCCTCTGGGGCCCTGTGGGGGCAGGGTCACTGAGAATGAGGGGGTCCTGTGGGGCCCTGTGGGGAAGTATCACTGAGTATGAGGGGCCCTGTGGGACCCTTGTGGGGGCAGGGTCACTGAGGATGAGGGGTCCTGTGGGGGGCCTGTGGGTGCAGTATCACTGAGAATGAGGGGGTCCTGGGGGCAGAGTCACTGAGTATGAGGGGGTCCTGTGGGCGCCCTGTGGGGGCAGGGTCACTGAGTATTAGGGGTCCTGTGGGGGTCCTGTGGGAGCAGGGTCACTGAGTATGGGGGCCCTGTGGGGGCCCTGTGGGGAGCAGGGTCACTGAGTAAGAGGGGGCCCTCTGGGGGCCTTGTGGGGGCAGGGTCACTGAGGATGAGAGGGTCCTGTGGGGGCCCTGTGGGGGCAGTATCACTGAGTATGAGGGGGTCCTGTGGGGCCCTGTGGGGGCAGGGTCACTGAGTTTGAGGGGGCCCTGTGGGGGCCATGTGGGGGCAGGGTCACTGAGTATGTGGGGGTCCTGTGGGGGCAGGGTCACTGAGTATGAGGTGGCCCTGTGGGAGCCCTCTGGGGACAGGGTGACTGAGGATGAGGGGGTCCTGTGGGGGCCCTGTGGGGGCAGGGTCACTGAGGATGAGGGGGTCCTGTGGGGGCCCTGTGGGGGCAGGGTCACTGAGTATGAGGGGGTCCCGTTGGGGGCAGGGGTCACTGAGTATGAGGGGCCCTGTGGGGGCCGTGTGGGGGCAGGGTCACTGAGTATGAGGGGGTCCTGTGGGGGCAGGGTCACTGAATATGAGGGTGCCGGTGGGAGCCCTGTAGGGGCAGGGTGACTGAGTATGAGGGGGTCCTGTGGGGGCCCTGTGGGGGCAGTATCACTGAGTAGAAGGGCCCTCTCTGGGGGCCTTGTGGGGGCAGGGTCACTGAGGATGAGGGGGTCCTGTGGGAGCCATGTGGGGGCAGGGTCACTGAGTATGTGGGGGTCCTGTGGGGGCAGGGTCACTGAGTATGAGGGGGCCCGGTGGGAGCCCTGTGGGGGCAGGGTGACTGAGAATGGGGTCCTGTGCGGGCCCTGTGGGGGCAGTATCACTGAGTAAAAGGGGGCCCTCTGGTGGCCTTGTGGGGGCAGGGTCAGTGAGGATGAGGGGGTCCTGTGGGGGTCCTGTGGGGGCAAGGTCACTGAGTATGAGGGGGCCATGTGCGGGCCCTGTGGGTGCAGGTTCACTGAGTATGAGGGTGCCTGTGGGGGCCATGTGGGGGCAGGGTCACTGAGTATGAGGGGGCCCCGGTGGGAGCCCTGTGGGGGCAGGGTGACTGAGTATGAGGGGGTCCTGTGCGGGCCCTGTGGGGGCAGTATCACTGAGTAAAAGGGGGCCCTCTGGGGGCCTTGTGGGGGCAGGGTCACTGAGGATGAGGGGGCCCTCTGGGGGCCATGTGGGGGCAGGGTCACTGAGTATGAGGTGGCCCTGTGGGAGCCCTCTGGGGGCAGGGTGACTGAGTATGAGGGGGTCCTGTGGGGGCCCTGTGGGGGCAGGGTCACTGAGGATGAGGGGGTCCTGTGGGGGCCCTGTGGGGGCAGTATCACTGAGGATGAGGGGGTCCTGTGGGGATCCTGTGGGGGCAGGGTCACTGAGTATGAGGGGGCCCTGTGGGACCCTTGTGGGGGCAGGGTGAGTGAGTATGAGGGGGTCCTGTGGGGGCCATGTGGGAGGCAGTATCACTAAGTAAGAGGGGCCCTCTGGGGGCTTTGTGGGGGCAGGGTAACTGAGGATGGGGGTCCTGTGGGGGCCTGTGGGTGCAGTATCACTGAGAATGAGGGGGTCCTGTGGGGGCGAGGTCACTGAGTATCAGGGGTCCTGTGTGGGCAGGGTCACTGAGTATGAGGTGGCCCTGTGGGAGACCCTGGGGGCAGGGTGACTGAGTATGAGGGGGTCCTGTGGGGGCCCTGTGGGGGCAGGGTCACTGAGGATGAGGGGGCCCTCTGGGGGCCTTGTGGGGGCAGGGTCACTGAGGATGAGGGGGTCCTGTGGGGGCCATGTGGGGGCAGGGTCACTGAGTATGAGGGGGTCCTTTGGGGGCAGGGTCACTGAGTATGAGGGGGCCCTGTGGGGGCCATGTGGGGGCACGGTCACTGAGTATGTCCAGGGGGTCCTGTGGGGGCAGGGTCACTGAGTATGAGGGGCCCTGTGGGAGCCCTGTGGGGGCAGGGTGAGTGAGTATGAGGGGGTCCTGTGGGGGCCATGTGGGGCAGGGTCACTGAGGATGAGGGGGTCCTGTGGAGGCAGGGTCACTAAGTATGAAGAGGTCCTGTGGGGGCAGGGTCACTGAGTATGAGGGGGTCCTGTGGGGGCAGGGTCACTGAGGATGAGGGGGTCCTGTGGGGGTCCTGTGGGGGCCCTGTGGGGGCAGTATCACTGAGGATGAGGGGGTCCTGTGGGGCCCTGTGGGGTCAGTATCACTGAGGATGAGGGGGTCCTGTGGGGATCCTTTGGAGGCAGGGTCACTGAGTATGAGGGGCTGCTGTGGAAGCAGGGTCACTGAGGATGAGGGGGTCCTTTTGGGGTCCTGTGGGGGCAAGGTCACTGAGGATGAGGGGGTCCTGTGGGGGTCCTGTGGGGGCCCTGTGGGGGCAGTATCACTGAGGATGAGGGGGTCCTGTGGGGGCCCATTGGGGGTCACTTGAGGGTGCAGGTTCACTGAGTATGAGGGGGTCCTGTGGGGGCAGGGTCACTGAGAGTATGAGGGGCCCGGTGGGAGCCCTCTAGGGGCAGGGTGACTGAGTATGAGGGGTCCTGTGCAGGCCCTGTGGGGCAGTATCACTGAGTAAAGGGGCCCTCTGGGGGCCTTGTGGGGGCATGGTCACTGAGGATGGGGGTCCTGTGGGGGCCCTGTGGGGGCAGGGTCACTGAGTATGAAGGGGCCATGTGGGGGCCATGTGGGGGCAGGGTCAATGAGTATGAGGGGGTATTGTGGGAGCAGGGTCACTGAGTATGAGGTGGCCCTGTGGGAACCCTCAGGGAGCAGGGTGACTGAGTATGAGGGGGTCCTGTGGGGGCCCTGTGGGGGCAGTATCACTGAGGATGAGGGGGTCCTGTGGGGGCCCTGTGGGGGCAGGGTCACTGAGGATGGGGGTCCTGTGGGGATCCTGTGGAGGCAGGTTCACTGAGTATGAGGGGCTGCTGTGGAAGCAGGGTCACTGAGTATGAGGGGGTCCTGTGGGGGCCCTGTGGGGGCAAGGTCACTGAGTGTGAGGGGGTCCTGTGGGGGCCCTGTGGGGGCAGGGTCACTGAGTATGAGGGGTCCTGTGGGGGCCCTGTTGGGGCAGTATCACTGAGGATGATGGGGTCCTGTGGGGGCCCAGTGGGGGCAGTATCACTGAGTATGAGGGGGTCCTGTGGGGGGTCCTGTGAAGGCAGGGTCACTGAGGATGAGGGGGTTCTGTGGGGGCAGGGTCACTGAGTATGAGGGGGCCCTGTGGGGGCCATGTGGAGGCAGGGTCACTGAGTATGAGGGGGTCCTTTGGGGGCAGGGTCACTGAGTATGAGGGGGCCCTGTGGGGGCCATGTGGGGGCAGGGTCACTAAGTATGAGGGGGTCCTGTGTGGGCAGGGTCACTGAGTATGAGGGGGCCCGGTGGGAGCCCTGTAGGGGCAGGGTGACTGAGTATGAGGGGGTCCTGTGGGGGCCCTGTGGGGGCAAGGTCACTGAGTATGAAGGGGCCATGTGGGGGCCATGTGGGGGCAGGGTCACTGAGTATGAGGGGATCCTGTGGGGGCAGGGTCACTGAGTATGTAGGGGTTCTGTGGGGGCAGGGTCACTGAGTATGAGGGGGTCCTGTGGGAGCCCTGTGGGGGCAGGGTGACTGAGTATGAGGGTCCTGTGGGGGCCCTGTGGGGGCAGTATCACTGAGTAGAGGGGGCCCTCTGGGGGCCTTGTGGGGGCAGGGTCACTGAGGATGAGGGGGTCCTGTGTGGGCCCTGTGGGGGCCCTGTGGGGGCAGTATCACTGAGGATGAGGGGGTCCTGTGGGGGCCCTGTGGGGGCAGGGTCACTGAGTATGAGGGGGTCCTGTGGGGGCCCTGTGGGGGCCAGTATCACTGAGTAAGAGGGGGCCCTCTGGGGGCCTTGTGGGGGCAGGGTCACTGAAGATGAGGGGGTCCTGTGGGGGCCCTGTGGGGCAGGGTCACTGAGTATGAGGGGGCCCTGTGGGGGCCATGTGGGGGCATGGTCAGTGAGTATGTGGGGGTCCTGTGGAGGCAGGGTCACTGAGTATGAGGGGGCCCGGTGGGAGCCCTGTGGGGGCAGGGTGACTGAGTATGAGGGGGTCCTGTGCGGGCCCTGTGGGGGGCTGTATCACTGAGTAAAGGGGGCCCTCTGGGGGCCTTGTGGGGCAGGGTCACTGAGGATGAGGGGGTCCTGTGGGGGCCCTGTGGGGGCAGGGTCACTGAGTATGAGGGGGCCCTGTGGGGGCCATGTGGGGGCAGGGTCACTGAGTATGGGGGTCCTGTGGGGGCAGGGTCACTGAGTATGAGGGGTCTGTGGGAGCAGGGTCACTGAGTATGAGGGGGCCCTGTGGGGGAGCCCTGTGGGGGCAGTATCACTGAGGATGAGGGGGTCCTGTGGGGGCCCTGTGGGGTCAGGGTCACTGAGTATGAGGGGGTCCTGTGGGGTCCCTGTGGGGGGCAGTATCAATGAGTGAGAGGGCCCTCTGGGGGCCTTGTGGGGGCAGGGTCACTGAAGATGAGGGGGTCCTGTGGGGGCCCTGTGGGGGCAGGGTCACTGAGTATGAGGGGGCCCTGTGGGGGGCCATGTGGGGGCAGGGTCACTGAGTATGTGGGGGTCCTGTGGGGGCAGGGTCACTGAGTATGAGGGGGTCCTGTGGGGGCCCTGTGGGGGCAGTATCACTGAGTAGAGGGGGCCCTCTGGGGACCTTGTGGGGGCAGGGTCACTGAAGATGAGGGGGTCCTGTGGGGGCCCTGTGAGGGCAGGGTCACTGATTATGAGGGGGCCCTGTGGGGGCCATGTGGGGGCATGGTCACTGAGTATGTGGGGGTCCTGTGGGGGCAGGGTCACTGAGTATGAGGGGGCCGGGCGGGAGCCCTGTGGGGGCAGGGTGACTGAGTATGAGGGGGTCCTTTGCGGGCCCTGTGGGGGCAGTATCACTGAGTATGAGGGGGCCCTCTGGGGGCCTTGTGGGGGCAGGGTCACTGAGGATGAGGGGGTCCTGTGGGGGCCCTTTGGGGGCAGGGTCACTGAGTATGAGGGGGTCCTGTGGGGGCCTGTGGGGGCAGTATCACTGAGTAGAGGGGGCCCTCTGGGGCCTTGTGGGGGCAGGGTCACTGAGGATGAGGGGTATCACTGTGGGGGCCCTGTGGGGGCAGAATCACTGAGGATGAGGGGGTCCTGTGGGGGCCCTGTGGGGGTGGGGTCACTGAGTATGAGGGGGCCCTGTGGGGGGCCATGTGGGGGCAGGTCACTGAGTATGAAGGGTCCTGTGGGGGCAGGGTCACTGAGTATGAGGGGGCCCGGTGGGAGCCCTGTGGGGGCAGGGTGACTGAGAATGAGGGGGTCCTGTGCGGGCCCTGTGGGGACAGTATCACTGAGTAAAAGGGGGCCCTCTGGTGGCCTTGTGGGGGCAGGGTCACTGAGGATGAGGGGGTCCTGTGGGGGCCCTGTGGGGGCAGGGTCACTGAGGATGAGGGGGTCCTGTGGGGGCCCTGTGGGGCAGGGTCACTGAGTATGGGGGCCATGTGGGGGCCATGTGGGGGCAGGGTCACTGAGTATGAGGGGGCCCTGTGGGGGCCATGTGGAATTAGGGTCACTGAGGATGAGGGGCCTCTGGGGGTCCTGTGGGGGCAGGGTTACTGAGTATGAGGGGGTCCTGTGGGGGCA
>CM040752.1:686247-731814 GCA_022829145.1 Albula goreensis
GCAGGGTCACTGAGTATGAAAGGGTCCTGTGGGGGCAGGAGTGACTGAGTATGAGGGGTCCTGCGGGCCCTGTGGGGCAGTATCACTGAGTATGAGGGGGCCCTCTGGGGGCCTTGTGGGGGCAGGTTCACTGAGTATGAGGGGGCCCGGTGAGAGCCCTGTGGTGGCAGGGTGACTGAGTATGAGGGGGTCCTGTGCGGGCCCTGTGGGGGCAGTATCACTGAGTAAAAGGGGGCCCTCTGGGGGCCTTGTGGGGGCAGGGTCACTGAGGATGAGGGGGTCCTGTGGGGGCCCTGTGGGGGCAGGATCACTGAGTAAGAAGGGGCCCTCTGGGGGCCTTCTGGGGGCAGAGTCACTGAAGATGAGGGGGTCCTGTGGGGGCCCTGTGGGGCAGGGTCACTGAGTATGAGGGGGCCCTGTGGGGGCCATGTGGGGGCAGGGTCACTGAGTATGTGGGGGTCCTGTGGGGGCAGGGTCACTGAGTATGAGGGGGCCCGGTGAGAGCCCGGTGGGGGCAGGGTGATTGAGTATGAGGGGGTCCTGTGGGGGTCCTGTGGGGCAGGGTCACTGAGTATGAGGGGGCCATGTGCGGGCCCTGTGGGTGCAGGTTCACTGAGTATGAGGGTGCCTGTGGGGGCCATGTGGGGGCCATGTGGGGGCAGGGTCACTGAGTATGAGGGGGCCCCGGTGGGAGCCCTGTGGGGGCAGGGTGACTGAGTATGAGGGGGTCCTGTGCGGGCCCTGTGGGGGCAGTATCACTGAGTAAAGGGGCCCTCTGGGGCCTTGTGGGGGCAGGGTCACTGAGGATGAGGGCCCTCTGGGGTCCATGTGGGGGCAGGGTCACTGAGTATGAGGTGGCCCTGTGGAGAGCCCTCTGGGGGCAGGGTGACTGAGTATGAGGGGGTCCTGTGGGGGCCCAGTGGGGGCAGGGTCACTGAGGATGAGGGGGTCCTGTGGGGGCCCTGTGGGGGCAGTATCACTGAGGATGAGGGGGTCCTGTGGGGATCCTGTGGGGGCAGGGTCACTTAGTATGAGGGGGCCCTGTGGGACCCTTGTGGGGGCAGGGTGAGTGAGTATGAGGGGGTCCTGTGGGGGCCATGTGAGGGCAGTATCAGTAAGTAAGAGGGGGCCCTCTGGGGGCCTTGTGGGGGCAGGGTAACTGAGGATGAGGGGTCCTGTGGGGGGCCTGTGGGTGCAGTATCACTGAGAATGAGGGGGTCCTGTGGGGGGCGAGGTCACTGAGTATGAGGGGGTCCTGTGGGCGCCCTGTTGGGGCAGGGTCACTGAGTATTAGGGGGTCCTGTGGGGGTCCTGTGGGGGCAGGGACACTGAGTATGAGGGGGCCCTGTGGGGGCCATGTGGGGGCAGGGTCACTGAGTATGAGGGGGTCCTGTGGGGCAGGGTCACTGAGTATGAGGGGGTCCTGTGGGGGCAGGGTCACTGAGTATGAGGGCCCGGTGGGAGCCCTGTAGGGGCAAGGTCACAGAGTATGAGGGGGTCCTGTGGGGGCCCTGTGGGGCAGTATCACTGAGTAAGAGGGGGCCCTCTGGGGCCTTGTGGGGGCAGGGTCACTGAGGATGAGGGGTCCTGTGGGGGCCCTGTGGGGGCAGTATCACTGAGGATGAGGGTCCTGTGGGGGCCCTGTGGGGGAGGGTCACTGAGTATGAGGGGGTCCTGTGGGGGCCCTGTGGGGGCAGTATCACTGAGTGAGAGGGGGCCCTCTGGGGGCCTTGTGGGGGCAGGGTCACTGAAGATGAGGGGGTCCTGTGGGGGCCCTGTGGGGGCAGGGTCACTGAGTATGAGGGGCCCTGTGGGGCCATGTGGTGGCAGGGTCACTGAGTATGTGGGGGTCCTGTGGGGGCAGGGTCACTGAGTATGAGGGGGCCCGGTGGGAGCCCTGTGGAGGCAGGGAGACTGAGTATGAGGGGGTCCTGTGCGGGCCCTGTGGGGAAAGTATCACTGAGTAAAAGGGGGCCCTCTGGGGGCCTTGTGGGGGGGCAGGGACACTGAGTATGAGGGGGCCATGTGCTGGCCATGTGGGGGCAGGGTCACTGAGTATGAGGAGGCCCTGGGGGGCCATGTGGAGGCAAGGTCTCTGAGTATGAAGGGCCCCTGTGGGGGCAGGGTCACTGAGTATGAGGGGGCCCTGTGGGGGCCATGTGGGGGCAGGGTCATTGAGGATGAGGGGGTCCTGTGGGGGCCCTGTGGGGGCAGGGTCACTGAGGATGAGGGGGCCCTGTGGGGGCCATGTGTGGGCAGGGTCACTGAGTATGTGGGGGTCCTGTGGGGGCAGGGTCACTGAATAAGAGGGGGCCCTCTGGGGGCCTTGTGGGGGCAGGGTCACTGAGTATGAGGGGGTCCTGTGGGGGCCCTTTGGGGGCAGGGTCAATGAGTATGAGGGGGTCCTGTGGGGGCCCTGTGGGGGCAGTAACACTGGGGATGAGGGGGTCCTGTGCGGGCCCTGTGGGGGCAGTATCACTGAGTAAAGGGGGCCCTCTGGGGGCCTTGTGGGGGCAGGGTCACTGAGGATGAGGGGGTCCTGTGGGGGCCCTGTGGGGGCAGGGTCACTGAGTATGAAGGGGCCATGTGGGGGCCATGTGGGGGCAGGGGTCACTGAGTATGAAGGGGTCCTGTGGGGAAGGGTGACTGAGTATGAGGGGTCCTGCGGGCCCTGTGGGGGCAGTATCACTGAGTATGAGGGGCCCTCTGGGGGGCCTGTGGGGGCAGGGTCACTGAGGATGGGGTCCTGTGGGGGCCCTGTGGGGGCAGTATCACTGAGTAGGGGGCCCTCTGGGGGCCTTGTGGGGGCAGGGTCACTGAGGATGAGGGGGTCCTGTGGGGGCCCTGTGGGGGCAATATCACTGAGGATGAGGGGGGTCCTGCGGGAATCCTGTGGGGGCAGTATCACTGAGTAAGAGGGGGGTCCTGTGGGGGCCCTGTCGGGGCAGAATCACTGAGGATGAGGGGGTCCTGTGTGGGCCCTGTGGGGGCAGGGTCACTGAGTAGAGGGGGCCCTGTGGGGGCCATGTGGGGGCAGGGTCACTGAGTATGAAGGGGTCCTGTGGGGGCAGGGTTACTGAGTATGAGGGGACCGGTGGGAGCCCTGTGGGGGCAGGGTGAGTGAGTATGAGGGGGTCGTGTGCGGGCCCTGTGGGGGCAGTATCACTGAGTAAAAGGGGGCCCTCTGGTGGCCTTGTGTGGGCAGGGTCACTGAGGATGTGGGGGCCCTGTGGGGGCAGGGTCACTGAGTATGAGGGGCCATGTGGGGGCCATGTGGGGGCAGGGTCACTGAGTATGAGGGGGCCCTGTGGGGGCCATGTGGAGGCAGGGTCAATGAGTATGAGGGTCCTGTGGGGGCAGGGTCACTGAGTATGAGGGGGCCCTGTGGGGGCAGGGTCACAGGGTATGAGGGGGTCCTGTGGGGGCAGGGTCACTGAGTATGGTCCTGTGGGGGTCCTGTGGGGGCCCTGTGGGGCAGTATCACTGAGTAAGGGGGGGCCCTCTGGGGACCTTGTGGGGGCAGGGTCACTGAAGATGAGGGGGTCCTGTGGGGGCCCTGTGAGGGCAGGGTCACTGAGTATGAGGGGGGCCCTGTGGGGCCATGTGGGGGCATGGTCACTGAGTATGTGGGGGTCCTGTGGGGGCAGGGTCACTGAGTATGAGGGGGCCAGGTGGGAGCCCTGTGGGGGCAGGGTGACTGAGTATGAGGCGGTCCTGTGCGGGCCCTGTGGGGGCAGTATCACTGAGTAAAGGGGGCCCTCTGGGGGCCCAGTGGGGGCAGGGTCACTGAGGATGAGGGGGTCCTGTGGGGGCCCTGTGGGGGCAGGATCACTGAGTATGAGGGGCCCTCTGGGGGCCTTGTGGGGGCAGGGTCACTGAGTATGAGGGGGTCCTGTGTTGGCAGAGTCACTGAGTATGGGGTCCTGTGGGGGCAGGGTCACTGAGTATGAGGGGGCCCGGTGGGAGCCCTGTAGGGGCAGGGTGACTGAGTATGAGGGGGTCCTGTGGGGGCCCTGTGGGGGCAGTATCACTGAGTAAGAGGGGCCCTCTGGGGGCCTTGTGGGGGCAGGGTCACTGAGGATGAGGGGGTCCTGTGGGGGCCCTGTGGGGGCAGTATCACTGAGGATGGGGGTCCTGTGGGGGCCCTGTGGGGGCAGTAACAGTGAGGATGAGGGGGTCCTGTGGGGATCCTGTGGAGGCATGGTCACTGAGTATGAGGGGCTGCTGTGGATGCAGGGTCACTGAGGATGAGGGGGTCCTTTTGGGGTCCTGTGGGGGCAAGGTCACTGAGTGTGAGGGGGTCCTGTGGGGGCCCTGTGGGGCAGGGTCACTGAGTATGAGGGGGTCCTGTGGGGGCCCTGTGGGGGCAGTATCACTGAGGATGAGGGGGTCCTGTGGGGGCCCAGTGGGGGCAGTATCACTGAGTATGAGGGGGTCCTGTGGGAGTCCTGTGAAGGCAGGGTCACTGAAGATGAGGGGGTCCTGTGGGGGTCCTGTGGGGGCAGGGTCACTGAGAATGAGGGGGCCCTGTGGGGGCCATGTGGAGGCAGGGTCAGTGAGTATGAGGGTGTCCTGTGGGAGCAGGGTCACTGAGTATGAGGGGGCCCGGTGGGAGCCCTGTAGGGGCAGGGTGACTGAGTATGAGGGGGTCCTGTGGGGGCCCTGTGGGGCAGTATCACTGAGTAGAGGGGGCCCTCTGGGGGCCTTGTGGGGGCAGGGTCACTGAGGATGAGGGGGTCCTGTGGGGGTCCTGTGGGGGCAGGGTCACTGAGTATGAAGGGTCCTGTGGGGGCAGGGTCACTGAGTATGAGGGGGTCCTGTGGAGACAGCGTCTCTGAGTATGAGGGGGCCCTGTGGGAGCCCTGTGGGGGCAGGGTGACTGAGTATGTGGGGGTCCTGTGGGGGGCCCTGTGGGGAAGTATCACTGAGTAAGAGGGGGCCCTCTTGGGGCCTTGTGGGGCAGGGTCACTGAGGATGAGGGGGTCCTGTGGGGCCCTGTGGGGCAGTATCACTGAGGTTGAGGGGGTCCCTGGGGATCCTGTGGGGGCAGTATCACTGAGTAAGAGGGGGCCCTCTGGGGGACTTGTGGGGGCAGGGTCACTGAGGATGAGGGGGTCCTGTGGGGGCCCTGTGGGGGCAGGGTGACTGAGAATGAGGGGGTCCTGTGGGGGCCCTGTGGGGGCAGTATCACTGAGTAGAAGGGGGACCTGTGGGGGACCTGTGAAGGCAGGGTCACTGAGGATGAGGGGGTCCTGTGGGGTCCTGTGGGGAAGGGTCACTGAGTATGAAGGGGTCCTGTGGGGGCAGGGTCACTGAGTATGAGGGGGTCCTGTGGGGGCAGGGTTACTGAGGATGAGGGGTCCTGTGGGGGCCCTGTGGGGGCAGTATCACTGAGTAAGAGGGGGCCCTCTGGGGGCCTTGTGGGGGCAGGGTCACTGAGGATGAGGGGGTCCTGTGGGGGTCCTGTGGGGGCAGGGTCACTGAGTATGAGGGGGCCCTATGGGGGCCATGTGGGGGCAGGGTCACTGAGTATGAGGGGGTCCTGTGGGGGCAGGGTCACTGAGTATGAGGGGGCCCGGTGGGAGCCCTGTAGGGGCAGGGTGACTGAGTATGAGGGTCCTGTGGGGGCCCTGTGGGGGAAGTATCACTGAGTAAGAGGGGGCCCTCTGGGGGCCTTGTGGGGGCAGGGTCACTGAGGATGAGGGGGCCCTGTTGTGGCCCTTGGGGGCAGGGTGACTGAGTATGAGGGGGTCCTGTGCGGGCCCTGTGGGGGCAGTAATCACTGAGTAAAAGGGGGCCCTCTGGGGGCCTTGTGGGGGCAGGGTCACTGAGGATGAGGGGGCCCTCTGGGGGCCATGTGGGGGCAGGGTCACTGAGTATGAGGTGGCCCTGTGGGAGCCCTCTGGGGGCAGGGTGACTGAGTATGAGGGGGTCCTGTGGGGGCCCTGTGGGGGCAGTATCACTGATTAAAAGGGGCCCTCTGGGGCCCTGTGGGGGCAGGGTCACTGAGGATGGGGGTCCTGTGGGGGCCCTGTGGGGGCAGTATCACTGAGGATGAGGGGGTCCTGTGGGGGCCCTGTGGGGGCAGGGTCACTGAGTATGAGGGGGCCCGGTGGGAGCCCTGTAGGGGCAGGGTGACTGAGTATGAGGGGGTCCTGGGCGGGCCCTGTGGGGGCAGTATCACTGAGTAAAAGGGGGCCCTCTGGTGGTCTTGTGGGGGCAGGGTCACTGAGGATGAGGGGGTCCTGTGGGGGCAGAGTCACTGAGTATGAGGGGGCCCTGTGGGGGCAGTATCACTGAGTGAGAGGGGGCTCTCTGGGGGCCTTGTGGGGGCAGGGTCACTGAAGATGGGGTCCTGTGGGGGCAGAGTCACTGAGTATGAGGGGCCCTGTGGGGCCCTGTGGGGGCAGTATCACTGAGTGAGAGGGGGCTCTCTGGGGGCCTTGTGGGGGCAGGGTCACTGAAGATGAGGGGTCCTGTGGTGGCCCTGTGGGGGCAGGGTCACTGAGTATGAGGGGGTCCTGTGCGGGCCCTGTGGGGGCAGTATCACTGAGGATGAGGGGGTCCTGTGGGGGCCATGTGGGGGCAGGGTCACTGAGTATGAAGGGGTCCTGTGGGGGCAGGGTTACTGAGTATGAGGGGGCCCGGTGGGAGCCCTGTGGGGGCAGGGTGACTGAGTATGAGGGGGTCCTGTGCGGGCCCTGTGGGGCAGTATCACTGAGTAAAGGGGGCCCTCTGGTGACCTTGTGTGGGCAGGGTCACTGAGGATGTGGGGCCCTGTGGGGGCAGGGTCACTGGTCATGATGGGGGCCATGTGGGGGCCATGTGGGGGCAGGGTCACTGAGTATGAGGGGGCCCTGTGGGGCCATGTGGAGGCAGGGTCAATGAGTATGATGGGGTCCTGTGGGGGCAGGGTCACTGAGTATGAGGGGGCCCTGTGGGGGCCATGTGGGGCAGGGTCACAGAGTATGAGGGGGTCCTGTGGGGGCAGGGTCACTGAGTATGAGGGGGTCCTGTGGGGGCAGGGTCACTGAGTATGAGGGGGCCCGGTGGGAGCCTTGTAGGGGCAGGGTGACTGAGAATGAGGGGGTCCTGTGGGGGCCCTGTGGGGGCAGTATCACTGAGTAAGAGGGGGCCCTCTGGGGGCCTTGTGGGGGCAGGGTCACTGAGGATGAAGGGGTCCTGTGGCGGCCCTGTGGGGGCCCTGTGGGGGCAGTATCACTGAGGATGAGGGGGTCCTGTGGGGGCCCTGTGGGGTCAGGGTCACTGAGTATGAAGGGGCCATGTGGGGGCCATGTGGGGGCAGGGTCACTGAGTATGAGGGGGTCCTGTGGGGGCCCTGTGGGGGCAGTATCACTGAGTAAGAGGGGGCCCTCTGGGGGCCTTGTGGGGGCAGGATCACTGAAGATGAGGGGGTCCTGTGGGGGCCCTTTGGGGGCAGGGTCACTGAGTATGAGGGGCCCTGTGGGGGGCCATGTGGGAGCAGGGTCACTTAGTATGAGGGGTCCTGTGGGGGCCCTGTGGGGGCAGTATCACTGAGGATGAGGGGGTCCTGTGGGGCCCTGTGGGGGCAGGGTCACTGAGTATGGGGCCCTGTGGGGGCCATGTGGGGGCAGGGTCACTGAGTATGAGGGGGTCCTGTGGGGGCAGGGTCAGGGTCACTGAGTATGAGGGTGCTGTGGAGACAGCGTCTCTGAGTATGAGGGGGCCCTGTGGGAGCCCTGTGGGGGCAGGGTGACTGAGTATGAGGGGGTCCTGTGCGGGCCCTTTGGGGGCAGTATCACTGAGTAAAAGGGGGCCCTCTGGGGGCCTTGTGGGGACAGGGTCACTGAGGATGAGGGGGTCCTGTGGGGGCCCTGTGGGGGCAGGGTCACTGAGTATGAGGGGGCCCATTGGGGGCCATGTGGGGGCAGGGTCACTGAGTATGAGGGGGTCCTGTGGGGGCAGGGTCACTGAGTATGAGGGGGTCCTGTGGGGGCAGGGTCACTGAGTATGAGGGGGCCCGGTGGGGAGCCCTGTAGGGGCAGGGTGACTGAGTATGAGGGGGTCCTGTGGGGGCCCTGTGGGGAAGTATCACTGAGTAAGAGGGCCCTCTGGGGGCCTTGTGGGGGCAGGGTCACTGAGGATGAGGGGTCCTGTGGGGGCCCTGTGGGGGCAGTATCACTGAGGATGAGGGGGTCCTGTGGGGGCCCTGTGGGGGCAGGGTCACTGAGTATGAGGGGGTCCTGTGGGGGCCCTGTGTGGGGCAGTATCACTGAGTAAGAGGGGGCCCTCTGGGGACCTTGTGGGATCAGGGTCACTGAAGATGAGGGGGTCCTGTGGGGCCCTGTGAGGGCAGGGTCACTGAGTATGAGGGGGCCCTGTGGGGGCCATGTGGGGGCATGGTCACTGAGTATGTGGGGGTCCTGTGGGGGCAGGGTCACTGAGTATGAGGGGGCCCGGTGGGAGCCCTGTGGGGGCAGGGGTGACTGAGTATGAGGGGGTCCTGTGCGGGCCCTGTGGGGGCAGTATCACTGAGTAAAGGGGGCCTTCTGGGGGCCTTGTGGGGGCAGGGTCACTGAGGATGGGGGTCCTGTGGGGGCCCTGTGGGGGCAGGGTCACTGAGTATGAGGGGCCCTGTGGGGGCCATGTGGGGGCAGGGTCACTGAGTATGAGGGGGTCCTGTGGGGACAGGGTCACTGAGTATGAGGGGGTCCTGTGGGAGCCCTGTAGGGGCAGGGTGACTGAGTATGAGGGGTCCTGTGGGGCCCTGTGGGGGCAGTATCACTGAGTAAGAGGGGGCCCTCTGGGGGCCTTGTGGGGGCAGGATCACTGAGGATGAGGGGGTCCTGTGGGGGCAGGGTCACTGAGTATGAGGGGGCCATGTGGGGCCCTGTGGGGGGGTGCAGGTTCACTGAGTATGAGGGTGCCTGTGGGGGCCTGTGGGGGCAGGGTCACTGAGTATGAGGGGGCCCGGTGGGGCCCTGTGGGGGCAGGGTGACTGAGTATGAGGGGGTCCTGTGGGGGTCCTGTGGGGGCAGTATCACTGAGTAAAAGGGGCCCTCTGGGGGCCTTGTGGGGGCAGGGTCACTGAGGATGAGGGGCCCTGTGGGGCCATGTGGGGGCAGGGTCACTGAGTATGAGGGGGCCCTGTGGGGGCCCTGTGGGGCAGGGTGACTGAGTATGAGGGGGTCCTGTGGGGGCCCTGTGGGGGCAGGGTCACTGAGGATGAGGGGGGGTCCTGTGGGGGCCCTGTGGGGGCAGTATCACTGAGGATGAGGGGGTCCTGTGGGGCCCTGGGGGCAGGGTCACTGAGTATGAGGGGGCCCTGTGGGGGCCCTGTGGGGCAGGGTCACTGAGTATGAGGGGCCCTGTGGGGCCCTGTGGGGGCAGGGTCACTGAGTATGAGGGGGTCCTGTGGGGGCCTGTGGGGGCAGGGTCACTGAGGATGAGGGGGTCCTGTGGGAGCCCTGTGCAGGGGGTCACTGAGTATGAGGGGGCCCTGTGGGGCCCTGTGGGGGCAGGGTCACTGAGTATGAGGGGGCCCTGTGGGGGCCTGTGGGGGCAGTATCACTGAGGAGAGGGGCCCTCTGGGGGCCATGTGGGGGCAGGGTCACTGAGTATGAGGGGCCCTGGGGCCCCTGGGGGCAGGGTCACTGAGTATGAGGGGGTCCTGTGGGGCCCTGTGGGGGCAGGGTCACTGAGGATGAGGGGGTCCTGTGGGGCCCTGTGGGGGCAGTATCACTGAGGATGAGGGGGTCCTGTGGGGATCCTGTGGGGGCAGGGTCACTGAGTATGAGGGGGCCCTGTGGGACCCTTGTGGGGGCAGGGTGAGTGAGTATGAGGGGGTCCTGTGGGGGCCATGTGAGGGCAGTATCACTAAGTAAGAGGGGGCCCTCTGGGGCCTTGTGGGGGCAGGGTAACTGAGGATGAGGGGGTCCTGTGGGGGGCCCTGTATCACTGAGAATGAGGGGGTCCTGTGGGGGCGAGGTCACTGAGTATGAGGGGGTCCTGTGGGCGCCCTGTGGGGGCAGGGTCACTGAGTATTAGGGGGTCCTGTGGGGGTCCTGTGGGGGCAGGGTCACTGAGTATGAGGGGGCCCTGTGGGGCCATGTGGGGGCAGGGTCATTGAGTAAGAGGGGGCCCTCTGGGGGCCTTGTGGGGGCAGGGTCACTGAGGATGAGGGGGTTGTGTGGGGGCCCTGTGGGGGCAGTATCACTGAGTATGAGGGGGTCCTGTGGGGGCCCTGTGGGGGCAGGGTCACTGAGTATGAGGGGGCCCTGTGGGGGCCATGTGGGGGCAGGGTCACTGAGTATGTGGGAGTCCTGTGGGGGCAGGGTCACTGAGTATGAGGTGGCGCTGTGGGAGCCCTCTGGGGACAGGGTGACTGAGGATGAGGGGGTCCTGTTGGGGCCCTGTGGGGGCAGGGTCACTGAGGATGAAGGGGTCCTGTGGGGGCCCTGTGGGGCAGTATCACTGAGGATGAGGGGTCCTGTGGGGGCCCTGTGGGGGCAGTAACACTGAGGATGAGGGGTCCTGTGGGGATCCTGTGGAGGCGGGTCACTGAGTATGAGGGGCTGCTGCGGATGCAGGGTCACTGAGGATGAGGGGGTCCTTTTGGGGTCCTGTAGGGGCAAGGTCACTGAGTGTGAGGGGGTCCTGTGGGGGCCCTGTGGGGGCAGGGTCACTGAGTATGGGGGTCCTGTGGGGGCCCTGTGGGGGGCAGTATCACTGAGGATGAGGGGTCCTGTGGGGGCCCAGTGGGGCAGTATCACTGAGTATGAGGGGGTCCTGTGGGGGTCCTGTGAAGGCAGGATCACTGAGTATGAGGGGGTCCTGTGGGGGTCCTGTGGGGGCAGGGTCACTGAGTATGAGGGGGCCCTGTGGGGGCCATGTGGAGGCAGGGTCACTGAGTATGAGGGGGTCCTGTCGGGGCCATGTGGGAGCAGGGTCACTGAGTATGAGGGGGTCCTGTGGGGGCAGGGTCACTGAGTATGAGGGGGCCCGGTGGGGCCCTCTGGGGGCAGGGTGACTGAGTATGAGGGGGTCCTTTGGGGGCCCTGTGGGGGCAGTATCACTGAGTAAGACGGGGCCCTCTGGGGTCCTTGTGGGGGCAGGGTCACTGAGGATGAGGGGGTCCTGTGGGGGCCCTGTGGGGGCAGTATCACTGAGGATGGGGTCCTGTGGGGGCCCCGTGGGGCAGGGTCACTGAGTATGAAGGGGCCCTGTGGGGCCTTGTGGGGGCAGGGTCACTGAGGATGGGGCCCTGGGGGTCCAATGGGTGCCCTGTGGGGGCAGTATCACTGAGGATGAGGGGGTCCTGTGGGGGTCCTGTGGGGGCAGGGTCACTGAGTATGAGGGGGCCCTGTGGGGGCCATGTGGAGGCAGGGTCACTGAGTATGAGGGGGTCCTGTCGGGGCCATGTGGGAGCAGGGTCACTGAGGATGAGGGGGTTGTGTGGGGGCCCTGTGGGGGCAGTATCACTGAGTATGAGGGGGTCCTATGGGGGCCCTGTGGGGGCAGGGTCATTGAGTATGAGGGGGTCCTGTGGGGGCCCTGTGGGGGCAGTATCACTGAGTAAGAGGGGGCCCTGTGGGGGCCATGTGGGGGCAGGGTCACTGAGTATGTGGGGGTCCTGTGGGGGCAGGGTCACTGAGTATGAAGGGGCCCTGTGGGGGCCCTGTGGGGGCAGGGTCACTGAGGATGAGGGGGTTCAGTGGGGGCCCTGTGGGGGCAGTATCACTGAGGATGAAGGGGTCCTTTGGGGCCCTGTGGGGGCCCTGTGGGTGCAGGTTCACTGAGTTTGAGGGGGTCCTCTGGGGGCAGGGCCACTGAGTATGAGGGGGCCCGGTGGGAGCCCTGTAGAGGCAGGGTGACTGAGTATGAGGGGGTCCTGTGGGGGCCCTGTGGGGGCAGTATCACTGAGTAAAAGGGGCCCTCTGGGGCCTTGTGGGGGCAGGGTCACTGAGTATGAGGGGGCCATGTGCGGGCCCTGTGGGTGCAGGTTCACTGAGTATGAGTGGGTCCTGTGGGGGCCATGTGGGGCAGGGGTCACTGAGTATGAGGGGGTCCTGTGGGGGCAGGGTCACTGAGTATGAGGGGTCCTGTGGGAGCCCTGTGGGGGCAGGGTGACTGAGTATGAGGGGGTCCTGTGGGGGCCCTGTGGGGGCAGTATCACTGAGTATGAGAGGGGGCCCTCTGGGGGCCTTGTGGGGGCAGGGTCACTGAGGATGAGGGGGTCCTGTGGGGGCCCTGTGGGGGCAGGGTCACTGAGTATGTGGGGGTCCTGTGGGGGCAGGGTCACTGAGTATGAGGGGGCCCTGTGGGAGCCCTGTGGGGGCAGGGGACAGGGTGACTGAGTATCACTGAGGGGGGCCCCTGTGGGGTCACTGAGGATGAGGGGGCCCTGCACGGTCACTCACTGGTATGAGTGGGTCCTGGGGTCCTGAGTATGGGGGCCCTGTGGGGGCCCTCTGGGGACAGGGTCACTGAGTATGAGGGGTCCTGTGGGGGGGCTGAGGATGAGGGTCCTGGGGGCCCTGAGTGGGGCACGTTCACTGAGTATGGGGCCCTGTGGGGGCAGGGTCACTGAGTATGAGGGGGTCCTGTGGGGCCCTGTAGGGGCAGGGTGACTGAGTAAAGGTCCTGTGCAGGCCCTGTGGGGGTATCACTGAGGGGGCCCTCAGGGTCACTGAGCAGGGTCACTGAGGGGGTCCTGTGGGGGCCCTGTGGGGCAGGGTCACTGAGTATGAAGGGGCCATGTGGGGGCCATGTGGGGGCAGGGTCACTGAGTATGAGGGGGTCCTGTGGGGGCAGGGTCACTGAGTATGAGGTGGCCCTGTGGGAGCCCTCAGGGGCAGGGTGACTGAGTATGAGGGGGTCCTGTGGGGCCCTGTGGGGGCAGTATCACTGAGTAAAAGGGGGCCGTCTGGTGGCCTTGTGGGGGCAGGGTCACTGAGTATGAGGGGGCCATGTGCGGGCCCTGTGGGTGCAGGTTCACTGAGTATGAGGGTGCCTGTGGGGGCCATGTGGGGGAGGGGTCACTGAGTATGAGGGGGTCCTGTGGGGGCAGGGTCACTGAGTATGAGGGGGCCCGGTGGGAGCCCGTAGGGGGCAGGGTGACTGAGTATGAGGGGGTCCTGTGGGGGCCCTGTGGGGCAGTATCACGGAGTAAAGAGGGCCCTCTGGGGGCCTTGTGGGGGCAGGGTCACTGAGGATGAGGGGGTCCTGTGGGGGCCCTGTGGGGCAGGGGTCACTGAGAATGATGGGGCCCTGTGGCGGCCATGTGGGGGCAGGGTCACTGAGTATGTGGGGGTCCTGTGGGGGCAGGGTCACTGAGCATGAGGGGGCCCGGTGGGAGCCCTGTGGGGGCAGGGTGACTGAGTATGAGGGGTCCTGTGCGGGGCCCTGTGGGGCAGTATCACTGAGTAAAGGGGGCCCTCTGGGGGCCTTGTGGGAACAGGGTCACTGAGGATGAGGGGGCCCTGTGGGGGCCATGTGCGGGCAGGGTCACTGAGTATGAGTGGGTCCTGTGGGGGCAGGGTCACTGAGTATGAGGTGGCCCTGTGGGAGCCCTCTGGGGACAGGGTGACTGAGTATGAGGGGGTCCAGTGGGGGCCCTGTGGGGGCATGGTCACTGAGGATGAGGGGGTCCTTTGGGGGCCCTGTGGGGGCCTTGTGGGTGCAGGTTCACTGAGTATGAGGGGGTCCTGTGGGGGCAGGGTCACTGAGTATGAGGGGGCCCGGTGGGAGCCCTCTAGGGGCAGGGTGACTGAGTATGAGGGGGTCCTGTGCAGGCCCTGTGGGGGCAGTATCACTGAGTAAAGGGGGCCCTCTGGGGGCCTTGTGGGGGCAGGGTCACTGAGGATGAAGGGGTCCTGTGGGGGCCCTGTGGGGGCAGGGTCACTGAGTATGAAGGGGCCATGTGGGGGCCATGTGGGGGCAGGGTCACTGAGTATGAGGGGGTCCTGTGGGGGCAGGGTCACTGAGTATGAGGTGGCCCTGTGGGAGCCCTCAGGGGGCAGGGTGACTGAGTATGAGGGGGTTGTGTGGGGGCCCTGTGGGGGCAGGGTCACTGAGGATGAGGGGGTCCTGTGGGGGCCCTGTGGGGGCAGGGTCACTGAGGATGAGGGGGTCCTGTGGGGGCCCTGTGGGGGCAGTATCACTGAGGATGAGGGGGTCCTGTGGGGGCCTTGTGGGGGCAGTATCACTAAGGATGAGGGGGTCCTGTGGGGATCCTTTGGAGGCAGGGTCACTGAGTATGAGGGGCTGCTGTAGAAGCAGGGTCACTGAGGATGAGGGGGTCCTTTTGGGATCCTGTGGGGGAATGGTCACTGAGTGTGAGGGGGTCCTGTGGGGGCCCTGTGGGGGCAGTATCACTGAGTATAAGGGGGGTCCTGTGGGGGCCCTGTGGGGGCAGTATCACTGAGGATGAGGGGGTCCTGTGGGGGTCCTGTGAAGGCAGGGTCACTGAGGATGAGGGGGTCCTGTGGGGGTCCTGTGGGGCAGGGTCACTGAGTATGAGGGGCCCTGTGGGGCCATGTGGAGGCAGGGTCACTGAGGATGAGGGGGTCCTGTGGAGACAGGGTCACTAAGTATGAAGGGGTCCTGTGGGGGCAGGGTCACTGAGTATGAGGGGGTCCTGTGGGGGCAGGGTCACTGAGATGAGGGGGGGTCCTGTGGGGGGGGTCCTGTGGGGCCCTGTGGGGGCAGTATCACTGAGGATGAGGGGGTCCTGTGGGGGCCCTGTGGGGTCAGTATCACTGAGGATGAGGGGGTCCTGCGGGGATCCTTTGGAGGCAGGGTCACTGAGTATGAGGGGCTGCTGTGGAAGCAGGGTCACTGAGGATGAGGGGGTCCTTTGGGGTCCTGTGGGGGCAAGGTCACTGAGGATGAGGGGGTCCTGTGGGGGTCCTGTGGGGGCCCTGTGGGGGCAGTATCACTGAGGATGAGGGGGTCCTGTGGGGGCCCATTGGGGGCCTAGAGGGTGCAGGTTCACTGAGTATGAGGGGGTCCTGTGGGGGCAGGGTCACTGAGTATGAGGGTGCCCGGTGGGAGCCCTCTAGGGGCAGGGTGACTGAGTATGAGGGGGTCCTGTGCAGGCCCTGTGGGGGCAGTATCACTGAGTAAAAGGGGGCCCTCTGGGGGCCTTGTGGGGGCATGGTCACTGAGGATGAGGGGGTCCTGTGGGGGCCCTGTGGGGGCAGGGTCACTGAGTATGAAGGGGCCATGTGGGGGGCCATGTGGGGGCAGGGTCAATGAGTATGAGGGGTATTGTGGGGGCAGGGTCACTGAGTATAAGGTGGCCCTGTGGGAACCCTCAGGGAGCAGGGTGACTGAGTATGAAGGGGTCCTGTGGGGGCCCTGTGGGGGCAGGGTCACTGAGGATGAGATGGTCCTGTGGGGGCCCTGTGGGGGCAGTATCACTGAGGATGAGGGGGTCCTGTGGGGGCCCTGTGGGGGCAGTATCACTGAGGATGAGGGGGTCTTGTGGGGATCCTTTGGAGACAGGGTCACTGAGTATGAGGGGCTGCTGTGGAAGCAGGGTCACTGAGGATGAGGGGGTCCTGTTGGGGTCCTGTGGGGGCAAGGTCACTGAGTGTGAGGGGGTCCTGGGGGCCCTGTGGGGGCAGTATCACTGAGTATAAGGGGGTCCTGTGGGGGCCCTGTGGGGGCAGTATCACTGAGGATGAGGGGATCCTGTGGGGGTCCTGTGAAGGCAGGTAACTGAGGATGAGGGGGTCCTGTGGGGGTCCTGTGGGGGCAGGGTCACTGAGTATGAGGGGGCCCTGTGGGGGCCATGTGGAGGCAGGGTCACTGAGGATGAGGGGGTCCTGTGGGGGTCCTGTGGAGGCAGGGTCACTGAGTATGAAGGGGTCCTGTGGGGGCAGGGTCACTGAGTATGTGGGGGTCCTGTGGGGGCAGGGTCACTGAGTATGAGGGGCCTGTGGGAGCCCTGTGGGGGCAGGGTGACTGAGTATGAGGGGGTCCTGTGCGGGCCCTGTGGGGCAGTATCACTGAGTAAAGGGGGCCCTCTGGTGGTCTTGTGGGGGCAGGGTCACTGAGGATGAGGGGGTCCTGTGGGGGCCCTGTGGGGGCAGGGTCACTGAGGATGAGGGTCCTGTGGGGGCCTGTGGGGCAGGGTCACTGAGTATGAGGGGCCCTGTGGGGCCCTGGGGGCAGGGTCACTGAGTATGAGGGGGTCCTGTGGGGGCCCTGTGGGGCAGGGTCACTGAGTATGAGGGGTCCTGTGGGGGCCCTGTGGGGGCAGGGTCACTGAGTATGGGGGTCCTGTGGGGGCCCAGGGTCACTGAGTATGAGGGGCCTGTGGGGCCCTGTTAGGGCAGGGTGACTGAGAATGAGGGGTCCTGTGGGGGCCCTGTGGGGGCAGTATCACTGAGTAGAGGGGGCCCTCTGGGGGCCTGTGGGGGCAGGGTCACTGAGGATGAAGGGTCCTGTGGGGGCCCTGTGGGGGCCCTGTGGGGGCAGTATCACTGAGGATGAGGGGTCCTGTGGGGGCCCTGTGGGGTCCTGTGGGGGGGCAGGGTCACTGAGTATGAGGGGGTCCTGTGGGGGCCCTGTGGGGGCAGTATCACTGAGTGAGAGGGGCTCTGAGTATGGGGCCCTGTGGGGGCAGGGTCACTGAGTATGAGGGGGTCCTGTGGGGCCCTGTGGGGGCAGGGTCACTGAGTATGAGGGGGTCCTGTGGGGGCCCTGTGGGGGCAGTATCACTGAGTAAAGGGGGCCCTCTGGGGCCTTGTGGGGGCAGGGTCACTGAGGATGAGGGGGTCCTGTGGGGGCCCTGTGGGGGCAGGGTCACTGAGTATGAGGGGCCCTGTGGGGGCCCTGTGGGGGCAGGGTCACTGAGTATGAGGGGGTCCTGTGGGGGAAGGGTCACTGAGTATGAGGGGGCCCTGTGGGGCCATGTGGGGCAGGGTGACTGAGTATGAGGGGGTCCTGTGGGGGCCCTGTGGGGGCAGGGTCACTGAGGATGAGGGGGTCCTGTGGGGGCCCTGTGGGGGCAGTATCACTGAGAATGAGGGGTCCTGTGGGGGCCCTTTGGGGGCAGGTCACTGAGGATGAGGGGGTCCTGTGGGGATCCTGTGGGGGCAGGGTCACTGAGTATGAGGGGGGTCCTGTGGGGGCAGGTTCACTGAGGGCCCTGTGGGGGTCCTGTGGGGGCAGGGTCACTGAGGATGAGGGGGTCCAGTGGGGGCCCTATGGGGACAGTATCACTGAGGATGAGGGGGTCCTGTGGGGCCCTGTGGGGGCAGGGTCACTGAGTATGAGGGGGTCCTGTGGGGGCCCTGTGGGGGCAGTATCACTGAGTAAGAGGGGGCCCTCTGGGGGACTTTTGGGGGCAGGGTAACTGAAGATGAGGGGGTCCTGTGGGAGACCCTGTGGGGGCAGGGTCACTGAGTATGAGGGGGCCCTGTGGGGGCCACTGTGGGGGCAGGGTCACTGAGTATGTGGGGTCCTGTGGGGCAGGTTCACTGAGTATGGGGGGCCCGGTGGGGGCCCTGTGGGGGCAGGGTGACTGAGTATGAGGGGCTCCTGTGCGGGCCCTGTGGGGGCAGTATCACTGAGTAAAGGGGGCCCTCTGGGGGCCTTGTTGGGGCAGGGTCACTGAGGATGAGGGGGCCCTGTGGGGGCAGGGTCACTGAGTATGAGAGGGCCCTGTGGGGGCAGGGTCACTGAGTATGAGGGGGCCCGGTGGGAGCCCTGTAGGGGCAGGGTGACTGAGTATGAGGGGGTTCTGTGCGGGCCCTGTGGGGGCAGTATCACTGATTAAAGAGGGGCCCTCTGGGGCCCTTTGGGGGCAGGGTCACTGAGGATGAGGGGTCCTGTGGGGGCCCTGTGGGGGCAATATCACTGAGGATGAGGGGGTCCTGTGGGGGCCCTGTGGGGGCAGGGTCACTGAGTATGAAGGGGTCCTGTTGGGACAGGGTCACTGAGTATGAGGGGGCCCGGTGGGAGCCCTGTAGGGGCAGGGTGACTGAGAATGAGGGGGTCCTGTGCACTGGGGGGCCCTGTGGGGGCAGGGTCACTGAGTATGAGGGGGTCCTGTGGGGGCAGGGTCACTGAGTATGAGGGGGTCCTGTTGGGACAGGGTCACTGAGTATGAGGGGGCCCGGTGGGAGCCCTGTGGGGGCAGGGTGACTGAGAATGAGGGGGTCCTGTGGGGGCCCTGTGGGGGCAGTATCACTGAGTAAGAGGGGGCCCTCTGGGGGCCTTGTGGGGGCAGGGTCACTGAGGATGAAGGGGTCCTGTGGGGGCCCTGTGGGGGCCCTGTGGGGGCAGTATCACTGAGGATGAGGGGTCCTGTGGGGGCCCTGTGGGGCCCTGTGGGGGCAGGGTCACTGAGTATGAGGGGGTCCTGTGGGGGCCCTGTGGGGGCAGTATCACTGAGTGATGAGGGGCTCTCTGGGGGCCTTGTGGGGGCAGGGTCACTGAGATGATGGGGGTCCTGTGGTGGCTCTGTGGGGGCAGGGTCACTGAGTATGAGGGGGTCCTGTGCGGGCCCTGTGGGGGCAGTATCACTGAGTAAAAGGGGGCCCTCTGGGGGCCTTGTGGGGGCAGGGTCACTGAGGATGAGGGGGTCCTGTGGGGGCCCTGTGGGGGCAGGGTCACTGAGTAGGGGGCCCTGTGGGGGCCATGTGGGGGCAGGGTCACTGAGTATGAGGGGTCCTGTGGGGGAAGGGTCACTGAGTATGAGGTGGCCCTGTGGGAGCCATTTGGGGCAGGGTGACTGAGTATTACGGGGTCCTGTGGGGGCCCTGTGGGGGCAGGGTCACTGAGGATGAGGGTGTCCTGTGGGGGCCCTGTGGGGGCAGTATCACTGAGAATGAGGGGGTCCTGTGGGGCCCTTTGGGGCAGTATCACTGAGGATGAGGGGGTCCTGTGGGGATCCTGTGGGGGCAGGGTCACTGAGTATGAGGGGGTCCTGTGGGGGCAGGTTCACTGAGTATGAGGGGGTCCTGTGGGGGCCCTGTGGGGGCAGTATCACTGATTAAAGAGGGGCCCTCTGGGGCCCTTTGGGGGCAGGGTCACTGAGGATGAGGGGGTCCTGTGGGGGCCCTGTGGGGGCAGTATCACTGAGGATGAGGGGGTCCTGTGGGGGCCCTGTGGGGGCAGGGTCACTGAGTATGAAGGGGTCCTTTGTGGGGCAGGGTCACTGAGTATGAGGGGGCCCGGAGGGAGCCCTGTGGGGGCAGGGTGACTGAGTATGAGGGGGTCCTGTGGGGCCCTGTGGGGGCAGTATCACTGAGTAAGAGGGGGCCCTCTGGGGCCCTGTGGGGCAGGGTCACTGAGTATGAGGGGGTCCTGTGGGGCCCTGTGGGGGCAGTATCACTGAGTAAGAGGGGGCCCTCTGTGGGGCCCTGTGGGGGCAGGGTCACTGAGATGAGGGGTCCTGTGGGGCCCTGTGGGGCAGGGTCACTGAGTATGAGGGGGCCCTGTGGGGGCCATGTGGGGGCAGGGTCACTGAGTATGAGGGGGTCCTGTGGGGGCAGTGTCACTGAGTATGAGGGGGCCATGTGGGCCCTGTGAGTGCAGGTTCACTGAGTATGAGGGTGCCTGTGGGGGCCATGTGGGGGCAGGGTCACTGAGTATGAGGGGGGCCCGGTGGGAGCCCTGTGGGGGCAGGGTGACTGAGTATGAGGGGGTCCTGTGGGGCCCTGTGGGGGCAGTATCACTGAGTAAAGGGGGCCCTCTGGTGGCCTTGTGGGGGCAGGGTCACTGAGGATGAGGGGGCCCTCTGGGGGCCATGTGGGGGCAGGGTCACTGAGTATGAGGTGGCCCTGTGGGGGCCCTCTGGGGGCAGGGTGACTGAGTATGAGGGGGTCCTGTGGGGGCCCTGTGGGGGCAGGGTCACTGAGGATGAGGGGTCCTGTGGGGGCACTGTGGGGGCAGTATCACTGAGGATGAGGGGGTCCTGTGGGGATCCTGTGGGGGCAGGGTCACTGAGTATGAGGGGGTGCTGTGGAGGCAGGGTCACTGAGTATGAGGGGGCCCTGTGGGACCCTGTGGGGGCAGGGTGACTGAGTATGAGGGGGTCCTGTGGGGGCCATGTGAGGGCAGTATCACTGAGTAAGAGGGGGCCTTCTGGGGGCCTTGTGGGGGCAGGGTAACTGAGGATGAGGGGGTCCTGTGGGGGCCCTGTGGGGGCAGGGTCACTGAGTATGAGGGGCCCTGTGGGGGCCATGTGGGGGCAGGGTCACTGAGTGTGAGGGGGTCCTGTTGGGGCAGGGTCACTGAGTATGAGGAGGCCTTTTGGGAGCCCTGTGGGGGAAGGGTCACTGAGTATGAGGGGGCCCTGTGGGAGCCCTGTGGGGGCAGGGTGACTGAGTATGAGGGGGTCCTCTGGGGGCAGTGTCACTGAGTATGAGGGGGTCCTGTGGGGGCCCTGTGGGGGCAGTATCACTGAGGATGTGGGGTCCTGTGGGGGCCCTGTGGGGGCAAGGTCACTGAGTATTAGGGGGCCCTGTGGGGGCCATGTGGGGGCAGGGTCACTGAGTATGAGGGGGTCCTGTGGAGGCAGGGTCACTGAGTATGAGGGGCCCTGTGGGAGCCCTGTGGGGGCAGGGTGACTGAGTATGAGGGGGTCCTGTGGGGGCCGAGTGGGGGCAGTATCCAGGACAGGAGGATGGAGTGGTTGAATGTGTCGAAGGCAGCCCATAGCTCCAGGAGGATCGGAATGGAAGAAAGGGGGGCAGTCCGTGCAGTGTTGAGAGATTCACTTACCGAGAGAAGTGCAGTCTCAGTCCAGTGACCGGGTCTGAAGCCAGACTGGTGGGGGTCCAGCAGGCTATTCTGAGAAGGGAAGAGAGACAGTTGATTAGAGTCAGCACGCTCAAGAGTTTTGGAGAGGAAAGGGAGAAGGGACACAGGGCGGTAGCTATGGATTACAGAGGGGTCCATGGTTGTTTTCTTCAGTCGCGGGGTGATGTGAGCCCGCTTGAAGGAAGAGGGAAGCAACCAGTAGACAAGGAGGAGTTTACAAGGTGGGTGATGAATGGGAGGATGGCTGGGGTGATAGTCTGGAGGAGGGATGAAGGAATGGGATCAAGAGCACAGGTGGTAGGACGATGGGAAAAGAGAAGCTTGGAGACCTCAGTGTCGGTAAGAGGGGAGAAGGTGGAAAAGGACAAGGAAGTTGATGAGGGGGAAGAGGGAGGAGGGGAGAGACAGGCAGAAAGGTGTTGCAGATGTCTGCAATCTTACCAACAAAGTAAGATGCAAAGTCATCTGCAGAGAAGGAGGATTGAGGTTGGGGAGGAGGGGGCTGAGGTGAGTATGAGGGGTCCTGTGGGGGCAGGGTCACTGAGTATGTGGGGTCCTGTGGGGGCAGGGTCACTGAGTATGAGGGGGCTGTGGGAGCCCTGTAGGGGCAGGGTGACTGAGTATGAGGGGGTCCTGTGGGGGCCCTGTGGGGCAGTATCACTGAGTAAGAGAGGTCCCTCTGGGGGCCTTGTGGGGGCAGGGTCACTGAGTATGAGGGGTCCTGTGGGGGGCCCTGTGGGGGCAGGGTCACTGAGTATGAGGGGGTCTTGTGGGGGCCCTGTGGGGGCAGTAACACTGAGGATGAGGGGGTCCTGTGCGGGCCCTGTGGGGGCAGTATCACTGAGTAAGGGGGGCCCTCTGGGGGCCTTGTGGGGGCAGGGTCACTGAGGATGAGGGGGTCCTGTGGGGGCCCTGTGAGGGCAGGGTCACTGAGTATGAAGGGGGCCATGTGGGGGCCATGTGGGGGCAGGGTCACTGAGTATGAGGGGTCCTGTGGGGGCAGGGTGACTGAGTATGAGGGGGTCCTTTGCGGGCCCTGTGGGGGCAGTATCACTGAGTATGAGGGGGCCCTCTGGGGGCCTTGTGGGGGCAGGGTCACTGAGGATGAGGGGTCCTGTGGGGGCCTTTGGGGGCAGGGTCACTGAGTATGAGGGGGTCCTGTGGGGGCCCTGTGGGGGCAGTATCACTGAGTAAGAGGGGGCCCTCTGGGGGCCCTTGTGGGGGAAGGGTCACTGAGGATGAGGGGGTCCTGCGGGGCCCTGTGGGGGCAGTATCACTGAGGATGAGAGGGGTCCCGGGGATCCTGTGGGGCAGTATCACTGAGTAAGAGGGGGTCCTGTGGGGGCCCTGTGGGGGCAGAATCACTGAGGATGAGGGGGTCCTGTGGGGGCCCTGTGGGGGCAGGGTCACTGAGTAAGAGGGGGCCCTGTGGGGGCCATGTGGGGGCAGGGTCACTGAGTATGAAGGGGTCCTGTGGGGGCAGGGTTACTGAGTATGAGGGGACCCGGTGGGAGCCCTGTGGGGGCAGGGTGACTGAGTATGAGGGGGTCCTGTGCGGGCCCTGTGGGGGCAGTATCACTGAGTAAAAGGGGGCCCTCTGGTGGCCTTGTGTGGGCAGGGTCACTGAGGATGTGGGGGCCCTGTGGGGGCAGGGTCACTGAGTATGAGGGGGCCATGTGGGGGCCATGTGGGGGCAGGGTCACTGAGTATGAGGGGGCCCTGTGGGGGCCATGTGGAGGCAGGGTCAATGAGTATGAGGGGGTCCTGTGGGGGCAGGGTCACTGAGTATGAGGGGGCCCTGTGGGGGCCATGTGGGGGCAGGGTCACAGAGTATGAGGGGGTCCTGTGGGGGCAGGGTCACTGAGTATGAGGGGTCCTGTGGGGGCAGGGTCACTGAGTATGAGGGGGGCCCGGTGGGAGCCTTGTAGGGGCAGGGTGACTGAGAATGAGGGGGTCCTGTGGGGGCCCTGTGGGGGCAGTATCACTGAGTAAGAGGGGGCCCTCTGGGGGCCTTGTGGGGGCAGGGTCACTGAGGATGAAGGGGTCCTGTGGGGCCCTGTGGGGCCCTGTCACTGGGGGCAGTATCACTGAGGATGAGGGGGTCCTGTGGGGCCCTGTGGGGTCAGGGTCACTGAGTATGAAGGGGCCATGTGGGGGCCATGTGGGGGCAGGGTCACTGAGTATGAGGGGGTCCTGTGGGGGCAGGGTCACTGAGTATGAGGGGGTCCTTTGGGGCAGGGTCACTGAGTATGAGGGGCCGGTGGAGCCCTGTAGGGGCAGGGTGACTGAGTATGAGGGGGTCCTGTGGGGCCCTGTGGGGGCAGTATCACTGAGTAAGAGGGGGCCCTCTGGGGGCCTTGTGGGGGCAGGGTCACTGAGGATAAGAAGGTCCTGTGGGGTCCCTGTGGGGGCAGGGTCACTGAGTATGAGGGGGTCCTGTGGGGGCCCTGTGGGGGCAGTATCACTGAGTAGAGGGGGCCCTCTGGATACCTTGTGGGGGCAGGGTCACTGAAGATGAGGGGGTCCTGTGGGGCCCTTTGGGGGCAGGGTCACTGAGTATGAGGGGCCCTGTGGGGCCATGTGGGAGCAGGGTCACTGAGATGAGGGGGTCCTGTGGGGGCCCTGTGGGGCAGGGTCACTGAGGATGAGGGGTTCCTGTGGGGGCCCTGTGGGGGCAGGGTCACTGAGTATGAGGGGGCCCTGTGGGGGGGGCCATGTCCTGGGGGCAGGGTCACTGAGTATGAGGGGGTGCTGTGGAGACAGGGTCTCTGAGTATGAGAGGGCCCTGTGGAGCCCTGTGGGGGCAGGGTGACTGAGTATGTGGGGGTCCTGTGGGGCCCTGTGGGGGAAGTATCACTGAGTAAGAGGGGGCCCTCTTGGGGCCTTGTGGGGCAGGGTCACTGAGGATGAGGGGGTCCTGTGGGGGCCCTGTGGGGGCAGTATCACTGAGGAAGTGGGGGTCCTGCGGGGATCCTGTGGGGGCAGTATCACTGAGTAAGAGGGGGCCCTCTGGGGGCCTTGTGGGGGCAGGCTCACTGAGGATGAGGGGGTCCTGTGGGAGCCCTGTGGGGGCAGTATCACTGAAGATGAGGGGGTCCTGTGGGGGCCCTGTGGGGCAGGGTCACTGAGTATGAGGGGGTCCTGTGGGGGTCCTGTGAAGGCAGGGTCACTGAGGATGAGGGGTCCTGTGGGGGTCCTGTGGGGGCAGGGTCACTGAGTATAAGGGGCCCTGTGGGGGCCATGTGGAGGCAGGGTCACTGAGTATGAGGGGGTCCTTTGGGGGCAGGGTCACTGAGTATGAGGGGGCCCTGTGGGGGCCATGTGGGGACAGGGTCACTGAGTATGAGGGGGTCCTGTGGGGGCAGGGTCACTGAGTATGAGGGGGCCATGTGGGGGCCCTGTGGGGGCAGGGTCACTGAGTATGAGGCCCTGGGGCCCTGGGGGCCATGTGGAATCAGGGTCACTGAGTATGAGGGGTCCTGTGGGGGCAGGGTCACTGAGTATGAGGGGGCCCTGTGGGGGCCATGTGGGGGCAGGGTCACTGAGTATGAGGGGGTCCTGTGGGGGCAGGGTCACTGAGTATGAGGGGTTCCTGTGGGGGCAGGGTCACTGAGTATGAGGGGGCTTGGTGGGAGCCCTGTAGGGGCAGGGTGACTGAGTATGAGGGGGTCCTGTGTGGGCCCTGTGGGGGCCCTGTGGGGGCAGTATCACTGAGTAAGAGGGGCCCTCTGTGGGGGCCTTGTGGGGGCAGGGTCACTGAGGATGAGGGGGTCCTGTGGGGGCCCTGTGGGGCAGTATCACTGAGGATGAGGGGGTCCTGTGGGGGCCCTGTGGGGCAGGGTCACTGAGTATGAGGGGGTCCTGTGGGGGTCCTGTGGGGGCAGGGTCACTGAGGATGAGGGGGTCATGTGGGGGTCCTGTGGGGGCAGGGTCACTGAGTATAAGGGGGCCCTGTGGGGCCTGTGGAGGCAGGGTCACTGAGTATGAGGGGGTCCTTTGGGGGCAGGGTCACTGAGTATGAGGGGGCCCTGTGGGGGCCATGTGGGGACAGGGTCACTGAGTATGAGGGGGTCCTGTGGGGGCAGGGTCACTGAGTATGAGGGGGCCCGGTGGGAGCCCTGTAGGGGCAGGGTGACTGAGTATGAGGGGGTCCTGTGGGGGCCCTGTGGGGCAGACTCACTGAGTATGAGGGGGTCCTGTGGGGCCCTGTGGGGGCAGTATCACTGAGTAAGAGGGGGCCCTCTGGGGTCTTGTGGGGGCAGGGTCACTGAAGATGAGGGGGTCCTTTGGGGCCCTGTGGGGGCAGGGTCACTGAGTATGAGGGGGACCTGTGGGGGCCATGTGGGGGCAGGGTCACTGAGTATGAGGGGGTGGGGGTCCTGTGGGGGCAGGGTCACTGAGTATGAGGGGGCCAGGTGAGAGCCCTGTGGGGCAGGGTGACTGAGTATGAGGGGGTCCTGTGGGGGCCCTGTGGGGGCAGTATCACTGAGTAAAAGGGGGCCCTCTGGGGGCCTTGTGGGGGCAGGGTCACTGAGGATGAGGGGTCCTGTGGGGCCCTGTGGGGGCAGGATCACTGAGTAAGAGGGGCCCTCTGGGGGCCTTCTGGGGGCAGGGTCACTGAAGATGAGGGGGTCCTGTGGGGGCCCTGTGGGGGCAGGGTCACTGAGTATGAGGGGGCCCTGTGGGGCCATGTGGGGGCAGGGTCACTGAGTATGTGGGGGTCCTGTGGGGGTAGGTTCACTGAGTCACTGAGGGGGGGTGGAGCCCGGTGGGGGCAGGGTGACTGAGTATGAGGGGGTCCTGTGGGGGACCTGTGGGGCAGGGTAACTGAGGATGAGGGGGTCCTGTGGGGGTCCTGTAGGGGCAGGGTCACTGAGTATGAGGGGGCCCTGTGGGGGCCATGTGGAGGCAGGGTCACTGAGTATGAGGGGGTCCATTGGGGGCAGGGTGACTGAGTATGAGGGGGCCCTGTGGGGGCCCTGTGGGGGCAGGGTCACTGAGTATGAGGGGGTCCTGTGGGGGCAGGGTCACTGAGTATGAGGGGGCCGGTGGGAGCCCTGTAGGGGCAGGGTGACTGAGTATGAGGGGGTCCTGTGGGGGCCCTGTGGGGCAGTATCACTGAGTAAGAGGGGGCCCTCTGGGGGCCTTGTGGGGGCAGGGTCACTGAGGATGAGGGGGTCCTGTGGGGGCCCAGTGGGGGCCCTATGGGGGCAGTATCACTGAGGAGAAGGGGGTCCTATGGGGGCCCTGTGGGGGCAGGGTCACTGAGTATGAGGGGGCCCGGTGGGAGCCCTGTGGGGGCAGGGTGACTGAGTATGAGGGGGTTCAGTGGGGGCACTGTTGGGGCAGTATCACTGAGGATGAGGGGGTCCTGTGGGGGCCCTGTGGGGCAGGGAATCACTGAGGATGAGGGGGTCCTGTGGGGGCCCTGTGGGGGCAGGGTGACTGAGTATGAGGGGGTCCTGTGGGGGCCCTGTGGGGGCAGTATCACTGAGTAAAGGGGCCCTCTGGGGGCCTTGTGGGGGCAGGGTCACTGAGGATGAGGGGGTCCTGTGGGGGCCCTGTGGGGCCCTGTGGGGCAAGGTCACTGAGTATGAGGGGCCTGTGGGGGCCATGTGGGGGCAGGGTCACTGAGTATGAGGGGTCCTGTGGGGGGGCAGGGTCACTGAGTATGAGGGGTGGGGCCCTGTGGGGGCAGGGTCACTGAGTATGAGGGGGTCCGGTGGGAGCCCTGTAGGGGCAGGGTGACTGAGTATGAGGGGGTCCTGTGGGGGCCTGTGGGGGCAGTATCACTGAGGAAGAGGGGGCCCTCTGGGGGCCTTGTGGGGGCAGGGTCACTGAGGATGAGGGGGTCCTGTGGGGGCAGGGTCACTGAGTATGAGGGGGTCCTGTGGGGGCAGGGTCACTGAGTATGAGGGGGCCTGTGGGAGCCCTGTGGGGGCAGGGTGACTGAGTATGAGGGGGTCCCTGGGGGCCCTGTGGGGCAGTATCACTGAGTAAGAGGGGGCCCTCTGTGGGGCCCTGTGGGGGCAGGGTCACTGAGTATGAAGGGGCCCTGTGGGGCCTTGTGGGGGCAGGGTCACTGAGGAAGAGGGGGTCCAGTGGGGGCCCTGTGGGGGCAGTATCACTGAGGATGAGGGGGTCCTGTGGGGGCCCTGTGGGGGTCCTGTGGGTGCAGGTTCACTGAGTATGAGGGGGTCCTGTGGGAGCAGGGTCACTGAGTATGAGGGGGCCCTGTGGGGATCCTGTGGGGGCAGGGTGACTGAGTATGAGGGGGTCCTGTGGGGGCAGTGTCACTGAGTAAGAGGGGGCCCTCTGGGGGCCTTGTGGGGGCAGGGTCACTGAGGATGAGGGGGTCCTGTGGGGTCCTGTGGGGGGCAGGGTCACTGAGTATGAGGGGTCCTGTGGGGGCTTTGTTGGGAGATGGTCACTGAGGATGAGGGGGCCCTGTGGGGGCCCTGTGGGGGCAGTATCACTGAAGCTGAGGGGGTCCTGTGGGGATCCTGTGGGGGCAGTATCACTGAGTAAGAGGGGGCCCTCTCGGGGCCTTGTGGGGGCAGGGTCACTGAGAATGAGGGGGTCCTGTGGGGGGTCACTGAGGATGAGGGGTCCTGTGGGGCCCTGTGGGGCAGGGTCACTGAGTATGAGGGGGTCCTGTGGGGGGGGCAGGGTGACTGAGTATGAGGGGGGCCCTGTGGGGGCCATGTGGGGGCAGGGTCACTGAGTATGAGGGGGCCTGTGGGGATCCTGTGGGAGCAGGGTGACTGAGTATGAGGGGGTCCTGTGGGGGCAGTGTCACTGAGTAGGATGGGGCCCTCTGGGGCCTGAGTGTGGGGGCAGGGTCACTGAGGATGAAGGGGGTCCTGTGGGGGTCCTGTGGGGGCAGGGTCACTGAGTATGAGGGGGTCCTGTGGGGGCTTTGTTGGGAGAGGGTCACTGAGGATGAGGGGGTCCTGTGGGGGCCCTGTGGGGGCAGTATCACTGAAGATGAGGGGGTCCTGTGGGGATCCTGTGGGGGCAGTATCACTGAGTAAGAGGGGCCCTCTGGGGCCTTGTGGGGGCAGGGTCACTGAGGATGAGGGGGTCCTGTGGGGGCCCTGTGGGGGGCAGTATCACTGAGGATGAGGGGGTCCTGTGGGGGCCCTGTGGGGGCAGGGTCACTGAGTATGAGGGGGTCCTGTAGGGACAGGGTGACTGAGTATGAGGGGGTCCTGTGGAGGCCCTGTGGGGGCAGTATCACTGAGTAAGAGGGGGCCCTCTGGGGGCCTTGTGGGGGAAGGGTCAATGAGGATGAGGGGGTCCTGTGGGGGCCCTGTGGGGGCAGTATCACTGAGAATGAGGGGTCCTGTGGGGATCCTGGGGGGGGAAGTATCACTGAAGAGAGGGGGCCCTCTGGGGGCCCTTTGGGGGCAGGGTCACTGAGATGATGGGGGTCCTGTGGGGGCCCTGTGGGGGCAGTATCACTGAGGATGAGGGGGTCCTGTGGGGGCCCTGTGGGGGCAGGGTCACTGAGTATGAGGGGCCCTGTGGGGGCCATGTGGGGGCAGGGTGACTGAGTATGAGGGGGTCCTGTGGGGGCCCTGTGGGGGCAGTATCACTGAGTAAGAGGGGGCCCTCTGGGGGCCTTGTGGGGGCAGGGTAACTGAAGATGAGGGGGTACTGTGGGGGCCCTGTGGGTACAGTATCACTGAGTATGAGGGGGCCCTCTGGGGGCCTTGTGGGGGCAGGGTCACTGAAGATGAGGGGTACTGTGGGGGCCCTGTGGGTGCAGTATCACTGAGAATGAGGGGTCCAGTGGGGATCCTGTGGGGGCAGTATCACTGAGAATGAGGGGGTCCTGTGGGGATCCTGTGGGGGCAGTATCACTGAGTTAGAGGGTGCCCTCTGGGGGCCTTGAGGGGGCAGGGTCACTGAGGGTTAGGGGGTCCTATGGGGGTCCAGTGGGGACAGTATCACTGAGGATGAGGGGGTCCTGTGAGGGCCCTGTGGGGCAGGGTCAGTGAGTATGAGGGGGCCTGTGGGGGCCATGTGGGGGCAGGGTCACTTAGTATGTGGGGGTCCTGTGGGGCAGGACCACTGAGTATGAGGGGCCCTGTGGGAGCCCTGTGGGGGCAAGGTCACTGAGTATGAAGGGATCCTGAGGGCAGGGTCACTGAGTATGAGGGGTCCTCTGGGGTCCTGTGGGGGCAGGGTCACTGAGTATGAGGGGGCTGTCTGGGGGCCTTGTGGGGGCAGGGTCACTGAGGATGAGGGGGTCCAGTAGGGGCCCTGTGGGGCAGTATCACTGAGGATGAGGGTCCTGGGGAGCCCTGTGGGGGGCCCTGTGGGGCAGTATCACTGAGTATGAAGGGGCCCTGTGGGGGCCATGTTGGGGCAGGGTCACTGTGTATGAGGGGGTCCTATGGGGGCAGGGTCACTGAGTATGAGGGGGCCCGGTGGGAGCCCTGTGGGGGCAGGGTGACTGAGTATGAGGGGGTCCTGTGGGGCCCTGTGGTGGCAGTATCACTGAGAGTAGAGGGCCCTCTGGGGACCTTGTGGGGGCAGGGTCACTGAGGATGAGGGGGTCCTGTGGGGGCCCTGTGGGGGAAGTATCACTGAGGATGAGGGGGTCCTGTGGGGATCCTGTGGGGGCAGGATCACTTAGTATGAGGGGGTGCTGTGGAGGCAGGGTCACAGAGTATGAGGGGGCCCTGTGGGACCCTTGTGGGGCAGGGTGACTGAGTATGAGGGGGTCCTGTGGGGGCCATGTGGGGGCAGTATCACTAAGTAAGAGGGCGCCCTCTGGGGGCCTTGTGGGGGCAGGGTAACACAGGATGAGGGGGTCCTGTGGGGGCCCTGTGGGTGCAGTATCACTGAGAATGAGGGGGTCCTGTGGGGATCCTGTGGGGGCAGTATCACTGAGTAAGTGGGTGGCCTCTGGGGGCCTTGTGGGGGCAGGGTCACTGAGGATGAGGGGGTCCTGTGGGGGTCCTGTGGGGGCCCTGTGGGGGCAGGGTCACTGAGTATGAGGGGGTCCTGTGGGGGCCATGTGGGGGCAGGGTCACTGAGGATGAGGGGTCCTGTGGGGGCAGGGTCACTGAGTATGAGGGGGCCCTACAGGGGCCATGTGGGGGCAAGGTCACTGAGTATGAGGGGGATCCTGTGGGGGCAGGGTCACTGAGTATGGGGGTCCTGTAGGGGCCCTGTGGGGGCAGTATCACTGAGGATGAGGGGGTCCTGTGGGGATCCTGTGGGGGCAGGGTCACTGAGTATGAGGGGGTGCTGTGGAGGCAGAGTCACTGAGTATGAGGGGCGCTGTGGAGGCAGGATCACTGAGGATGAGGGGGTCCCTTTGGGGGCCCTGTGGGGGCAAAGTCACTGAGTATGAGGGGGTCCTGTGGGGGCCCTGTGGGGGCAGGGTCACTGAGTATGAGGGGGTCCTGTGGGGGCCGTGTGGGGCAGTGTCACTGAGGATGAGGGGGTCCTGTGGGGGCCCTGTGGGGGCAGTATCACTGAGGATGAGGGGGTCCTGTGGGGATCCTGTGGGGGCAGTATCACTGAGGATGAGGGGGTCCTGTGGGGGCCCTGTGGGGGCAGTATCACTGAGGATGAGGGGTCCTGTGGGGGCCCTGTAGGGGCAGGGTCACTGAGTATGAGGGGGCCCTGTGGGGGTATCCTGAGGATGAGGGGCCCCTGTGGGGGCCATGTGGGGGCAGGGTCACTGAGTATGAGGGGGTCCTGTGGGGGCAGGGTCACTGAGTATGAGGGGCTGTCTGGGGGCCTTGTGGGGGCAGGGTCACTGAGGATGAGGGGGTCCAGTAGGGGCCCTGTGGGGGCAGTATCACTGAGGATGAGGGGGTCCTGTGGGAGCCCTGTGGGGGCCCTGCGGGGGCAGTATCACTGAGTATGAAGGGGCCCTGTGGGGGCCATGTGGGGGCAGGGTCACTGAGTATGAGGGGGTCCTATGGGGGCAGGGTCACTGAGTATGAGGGGGCCCGGTGGGAGCCCTGTGGGGGCAGGGTGACTGAGTATGAGGGGATCCTGTGCGGGCCCTGTGGTGGCAGTATCACAGAGTAAGAAGGGGCCCTCTGGGGACCTTGTGGGGGCAGGGTCACTGAGGATGAGGGGGTCCTGTGGGGGCCCTGTGGGGGAAGTATCACTGAGGATGAGGGGGTCCTGTGGGGATCCTGTGGGGGCAGGATCACTTAGTATGGGGTGCTGTGGAGGCAGGGTCACAGAGTATGAGGGGCCCTGTGGGACCCTGGGGGGGCAGGGTGACTGAGTATGAGGGGGTCCTGTGGGGGCCATGTGGGGGCAGTATCACTAAGTAAGAGGGCCCTCTGGGGGCCTTGTGGGGGCAGGGTAACACTGAGGATGAGGGGGTCCTGTGGGGCCCTGTGGGTGCAGTATCACTGAGAATGGGGGTCCTGTGGGGATCCTGTGGGGCAGTATCACTGAGTAAGTGGGGGGCCTCTGGGGGCCTGTGGGGGCAGGGTCACTGAGGATGAGGGGGTCCTGTGGGGGTCCTGTGGGGGCCCTGTGGGGGCAGGGTCACTGAGTATGAGGGGGTCCTGTGGGGGCCATGTGGGGGCAGGGTCACTGATGGAGGGGGTCCTGTGGGGGCAGGGTCACTGAGTATGAGGGGCCCTACAGGGGCCCTGTGGGGGCAAGGTCACTGAGTATGAGGGGATCCTGTGGGGGCAGGGTCACTGAGTATGACGGGGTCCTGTAGGGGCCCTGTGGGGGCAGTATCACTGAGGATGAGGGGTCCTGTGGGGATCCTGTGGGGGCAGGTCACTGAGTATGAGGGGGTGCTGTGGGGCAGAGTCACTGAGTATGAGGGCGCTGTGGAGGCAGGATCACTGAGGATGAGGGTCCTTGGGAGCCCCTATGGGGGCAAAGTCACTGAGTATGAGGGGGTCCTGTGGGGGCCCTGTGGGGCAGGGTCACTGAGTATGAGGAAGTCCTGTGGGGGCCCTGTGGGGGCAGTGTCACCAAAGATGAGGGGGTCCTGTGGGGGCCCTGTGGGGGCAGTATCACTGAGGATGAGGGGGTCCTGTGGGGATCCTGTGGGGGCAGTATCACTGAGGATGAGGGGGCCCTCTGGGGGCCTTGTGGGGGCAAGGTCACTGAGTATGAGGGTCCTGTGGGGGCCCTGTGGGGCAGTATCACTGAGGATTTAGAGGGGGTCCTGTGGGGGCCCTGTGGGGCAGGGTCACTGAGTATGAGGGGCCCTGTAAGGGTCACTGAGTATGGGGGCCATGTGGGGGCAGGGTCACTGAGTATGAGGGGTCCTGTGGGGGCAGGGTCACTGAGTATGAGGGGGCCCGGTGGGAGCCCTGTGGGGCAGGGTGACTGAGTATAAAGGGTCCTGTGGGGCCCTGTGGGGCAGGTCACTGAGTATGAGGGGGTCCTGTGGGGGCCCTGTGGGGGCAGGGTGTTGGAGTATGAGGGGTCCTGTGGGGGGCCCTGTGGGGCAGTATCACTGAGGATGGGGGTCCTGTGGGGGCCCTGTGGGGGGCAGGCTCACTGAGTATGAGGGGGGTCCTGTGGGGGCAGTATCACTGAGGATGAGGGGGTCCTGTGGGGGCCCTGTGGGGAGGGTCACTGAGTATGAGGGTCCTGTGGGGGCCCTGTGGGGCAGTATCACTGAGTGAGAGGGGCCCTCTGGGGGCCTTGTGGGGGCAGGGTCACTGAAGATGAGGGGGTCCTGTGGGGGCCCTGTGGGGGCAGGGTCACTGAGTATGAGGGGGCCCTGTGGGGGCCATGTGGTGGCAGGGTCACTGAGTATGTGGGGTCCTGTGGGGGCAGGGTCACTGAGTATGAGGGGGCCCTGTGGGAGCCCTGTGGGGGCAGGGTGACTGAGTATGAGGGGTCATGTGGGCCCTGTGGGGGAAGTATCACTGAGTAAAAGGGGCCCTCTGGGGGCCTTGTGGGGGCAGGGACACTGAGTATGAGGGGGCCATGTGGGGGCCTGTGGGGGCAGGGTCACTGAGTATGAGGAGGCCCTGGGGGGCCATGTGGAGGCAAGGTCTCTGAGTATGAAGGGGTCCGGTGGGGGCAGGGTCACTGAGTATGAGGGGCCCTGTGGGGGCCATGTGGGGGCAGGTCATTGAGTATGAGGGATCCTGTGGGGGCAGGGTCACTGAGCATGAGGGGTCCTGTGGGGCCCTGTGGGGGCAGTATCACTGAGTAAGAGGGGGCCCTGTGGGGGCCTTGTGGGGGCAGGGTCACTGAGAATGAGGGGGCCCTGTGAGGGCCATGTGGGGGCAGGGTCACTGAGTAAGAGGGGCCCTCTGGGGCCCTGTGGGGGCAGGGTCACTGAGGATGAGGGGGTCCTGTGGGGGCCCTGTGGGGGCAGTATCACTGAGTATGAGGGGGCCCTCTGGGGGCCCTGTGGGGGCAGTATCACTGAGATGAGGGGACCCTCTGTGGGGCCCTGTGGGGGCAGGGTCACTGAGTATGAGGGGGCCCTGTGGGGCCCTGTGGGGGCAGGGTCACTGAGTATGTGGGGGTCTTGTGGGGGCAGGAGCACTGAGTATGAGGGGCCCTGTGGGGGCCCCTCTGGGGACAGGGTCACTGAGTATGAGGGGCTGCTGTGGATGCAGGGTCACTGAGGATGAGGGGGTCCTTTTGGGGTCCTGTGGGGGCAAGGTCACTGAGTATGAGGGTCCTGTGGGGGCCCTGTGGAGGCAGGGTCACTGAGTATGAGGGGGTCCTGTGGGGGCCCTGTGGGGGCAGTATCACTGAGGATGAGGGGGTCCTGTGGGGGCCCTGTGGGGCAGTATCACTGAGTATGAGGGGGTCCTGTGGGAGTCCTGTGAAGGCAGGGTCACTGAGGATGAGGGGGTCCTGTGGGGGTCCTGTGGGGGCAGGGTCACTGAGTATGAGGGGGCCCTGTGGAGGCCATGTGGGGCAGGGTCACTGAGTATGAGGGGTGTCCTGTGGGAGCAGGGTCACTGAGTATGAGGGGGCCCGGTGGGAGCCCTGTGGGGGCAGGGTGACTGAGTATGAGGGGGTCCTGTGGGGGCCCTGTGGGGGCAGTATCACTGAGTAAGAGGGGCCCTCTGGTGGCCTTGTGGGGCAGGGTCACTGAGGATGAGGGGGTCCTGTGGGGGCCCTGTGGGGGCAGGGTCACTGAGTATGAGGGGGCCCTGTGGGGGCCATGTGGGGGCATGGTCACTGAGTATGTGGGGGTCCTGTGGGGGCCTGTGGGGGCAGTATCACTGAGTAAGAGGGGGCCCTCTGGGGGCCTGTGGGGGCAGGGTAACTGAAGATGAGGGGGTCCTGTGGGGGCCTTGTGGGGGCAGGGACACTGAGTATGATAGGGCCCTGTGGGGCCATGTGGGGCAGGGTCACTGAGTATGTGGGGGTCCTGTGGGGGGGCAGGGTCACTGAGTATGAGGGGGCCCTGTGGGAGCCCTGGGGGCAGGGTTACTGAGTATGAGGGGGTCCTGTGCGGGCAGTGTGGGGGCAGTATCACTGAGTAGAATGGGGCCCTCTGGGGCCCTGTGGGGGCAGGGTTCACTGAGGATGAGGGGCCCTGTGGGGGCCTGTGGGGGCAGGGTCACTGAGTATGTGGGGGTCCTGTGGGGGCAGGGTCACTGAGTATGAGGTGGCCCTGTGGGAGCCCTCTGGGGACAGGGTGACTGAGGATGAGGGGGTCCTGTGGGGGCCCTGTGGGGCAGGGTCACTGAGGATGAGGGGGTCCTGTGGAGGCCCTGTGGGGGCAGTATCACTGAGGATGAGGGGTCCTGTGGGGGCCCTGTGGGGGCAGTAACACTGAGGATGAGGGGTCCTGTGGGGATCCTGTGGAGGCAGGGTCACTGAGTATGAGGGGCTGCTGTGGATGCAGGGTAACTGAGGATGAGGGGGTCCTTTGGGGTCCAGTGGGGGCAAGGTCACTGAGTGTGTGGGGGTCCTGTGGGGGCCCTGTGGGGGCAGGGTCACTGAGTATGAGGGGGTCCTGTGGGGGCCCTGTGGGGGCAGTATCACTGAGGATGAGGGGGTCCTGTGGGGGCCCAGTGGGGGCAGTATCACTGAGTATGAGGGGGTCCTGTGGGGGTCCTGTGAAGGCAGGGTCACTGAGGATGAGGGGGTCCTGTGGGGTCCTGTGGGGGCAGGGTCACTGGTATGAGGGGGCCCTGTGGAGGCCAGAGGCAGGGTCACTGAGTATGAGGGGGTCCTGTGGGGCAGGGTCACTGAGTATGAGGGGGCCCTGGGGGCCATGTGGGGGCCTGTGGGGGGAGGGTCACTGAGTGTGAAGGGGCCCTGTGGGGGCCCTTGTGGGGCAGGGTCACTGAGGATGAGGGGGCCCAGTGGGGGCCCTGTGGGGCAGGGTCACTGAGGATGAGGGGGTCCTGTGGGGGCCCTGTGGGGGGCAGGTGCAGGTCACTGAGTATGAGGGGGTCCTGTGGGGGCAGGGTCACTGAGTATGAGGGGGCCCGGTGGGGGCCCTGTGGGGGCAGGGTGACTGAGATGAGGGTCCTGTGGGGGCCCTGTGGGGGCAGTATCACTGAGTAAGAGGGGGCCCTCTGGGGGCCTTGTGGGGCAGGGTCACTGAGGATGAGGGGGTCCTGTGGGGGGGGCCTGTGCCCTGGGGCAGTATCACTGAGTAAGAGGGGGCCCTCTGGGGGCCTGTGGGGGCAGGGTCACTGAGATGAGGGGTCCTGTGGGGGCCCTGTGGGGGCAGGGTCACTGAGTATGAGGGGCCCTGTGGGGGCCATGTGGGGCAGGGTCACTGAGTATGTGGGGGTCCTGTGGGGGCAGGTTCACTGAGTATGAGGGGGCCCGGTGGGAGCCCTGTGGGGGCAGGGTGACTGAGTATGAGGGGGTCCTGTGCGGGCCCTGTGGGGGCAGTATCACTGAGTAAAAGGGGGCCCTCTGGGGGCCTTGTGGGGGCAGGGTCACTGAGGATGAGGGGGTCCTGTGGGGGCCCTGTGGGGCATGGTCACTGAGTATGAGGGGGCCCTGTGGGGACCATGTGGGGGCAGGGTCACTGAGTATGAGGGGGTCCTGTGGGGGCAGGGTCACTGAGTATGAGGTGGCCCTGTGGGGGCCCTGTGGGGGCAGGGTCACTGAGGATGAGGGGGTCCTGTGGGGCCCTGTGGGGGCAGGGTCACTGAGGATGAGGGGGTCCTGTGGGGGCCCTGTGGGGGCACAGTATCACTGAGGATGAGGGGGTCCTGTGGGGATCCTGTGGAGGCAGGGTCACTGAGTATGAGGGGCTGCTGTGGAGGCAGGGTTACTGAGATGAGGGGGTCCTTTGGGGTCCTGTGGGGGCAAGGTCACTGAGTGTGAGGGGGTCCTGTGGGGGCCCTGTGGGGGGGCAGGGTCACTGAGTATGAGGGGGTCCTGTGGGGGCCCTGTGGGGGCAGTATCACTGAGGATGATGGGGTCCTGTGGGGGCCCAGTGGGGGCAGCATCACTGAGTATGAGGGGTCCTGTGGGGGACCTGTGAAGGCAGGGTCACTGAGGATGAGGGGGTCCTGTGGGGGTCCTGTGGGGGCAGGGTCACTGAGTATGAAGGGGTCCTGTGGGGGCAGGGTCACTGAGTATGAGGGGGTCCTGTGGGGGCAGGGTCACTGAGGATGAGGGGGTCCTGTGGGGGCCCTGTGGGGGCAGTATCACTGAGTAAGAGGGGGCCCTCTGGGGGCCTTGTGGGGGCAGGGTCACTGAGGATGAGGGGGTCCTGTGGGGGCCCTGTGGGGGCCTCTGAGGGGTATCACTGAGGATGAGGGGTCCTGTGGCGGCCCTGAGGGCAGTATCACTGAGTATGAGGGGTCCTGTGGGGGCCCTGTGGGGGCAGGGTCACTGAGAATGAAGGGTCCCTGTGGGGGCCCTGTGGGGGCAGTATCACTGAGTAAAGGGGCCCTCTGGGGGGCCTTGTGGGGGCAGGGTCACTGAGGATGAGGGGTCCTGTGGGGCCCTGTGGGGGCAGGGTCACTGAGTATGAGGTGGCCCTGTGGGGCCCTGGGGGCAGGATCACTGAGTATGAGGGGGTCCTGTGGGGCCTGTGAGGGCAGGGTCACTGAGGATGAGGAGGTCCTGTGGGGGCCCTGTGGGGGCCCAGGGGCAGTATCTGACGAGGGGGTCCTGTGGGGGCCCTGGGGCGGGGTCACTGAGTATGAGGGGCCCTGTGGGGGCCCTGTGGGGGGCAGGGTCACTGAGGATGAGGGTCCTGCGCGGGCCCTGTGGGGGCAGTATCACTGAGTAAAAGGGGCCCTCTGGGGCCTTGTGTGGGGGCAGGGTCACTGAGGATGAGGGGGTCCTGTGGGGGCCCTGTGGGGGCAGGGTCACTGAGTATGAGGGCCCTGTGGGGGCCCTGTGGGGCAGGGTCACTGAGTATGAGGGGTCCTGTGGGGGGCAGGGTCACTGAGTATGAGGGGGCCCTGGGGGGCCCTGTGGGGCCCTGGGGTCAGCAGGGTCACTGAGTGATGGGGTCCTGTGGGGCCCTGTGGGGGCAGGTCACTGAGTATGAGGGGGCCCTGTGGGGGCCCTGTGGGGGCAGAGGTCACTGAGATGAGGGGTCCTGGGGGCCCTGTGGGGCAGTATCACTGAGTAAAGAGGGCCCTCTGGGGGCCTTGTGGGGGCAGGGTCACTGAGGATGAGGGGGTCCTGTAGGGGCCCTGTGGGGGCAGGGTCACTGAGTATGAGGGGGCCCTGTGGGGGCCATGTGGGGGCAGGGTCACTGAGTATGAGGGGGTCCTGTGGGGGCAGGGTCACTGAGTATGAGGGCCCTGTGGGAGCCCTCAGGGGACAGGATGACTGATGATGAGGGGGTTATGTGGGGGCCCTGTGGGGGCAGGGTCACTGAGTATGAGGGGCCCTGTGGGGGCCTTGTGGGGAAGGGTCACTGAGAATGAGGGGTCCTGTGCGGGCCTGTGGGGCAGTATCACTGAGTAAAGGGGGCCCTGTGGGGGCCTTGTGGGGGCAGGGTCACTGAGGATGAGGGTCCTGTGGGGCCCTGTGGGGGCAGTATCACTGAGTAAGAGGGCCCTCTGGGGGCCCCTGTGGGGGCAGGGTCACTGAGGATGAGGGGGTCCTGTGGGGGCCCTGTGGGGGCAGTATCACTGAGTATGAGGGGTCCTGTGGGGGCAGGGTCACTGAGTATGAGGGGCCCTGTGGGGCCATCTGGGGGCAGGGTGACTGAGTATGAAGGGGGTCCTGTGGGGGCCCTGTGGGGCAGGGCCACTGAGGATGAGGGGGTCCTGTGGGGGCCCTGTGGGGGCAGTATCACTGAGGATGAGGGGGTCCTGTGGGGGCCCTTTGGGGCAGTATCACTGAGGATGAGGGGGTCCTGTGAGGGGCCCTGTGGGGGCAGGGTCACTGAGTATGAGGGGGTCCTGTGGGGGCAGGTTCACTGAGTATGTGGGGGTCCTGTGGGGGCAGGGTCACTGAGGATGAGGGGGTCCTGTGGGGGCCCTGTGGGGGCAGTATCACTGAAGATGAGGGAACCTGTGGGGGCCCTGTGGGGCAGTATCACTGAATGAGAGGGGGCCCTCTGGGGGCCTTGTGGGGGCAGGGTCACTGAGGATGAGGGTCCTGTGGGGGCCCTGTGGGGCAGTATCACTGAAGATGAGGGGTCTGTGGGGCCCTGTGGGGGCAGGGTCACTGAGTATGAGGGGTCCTGTGGGGGTCCTGTGAAGGCAGGGTCACTGAGGATGGGGTCCTTTGGAGGCAGGGTCACTGAGTATGAGGGGCCCTGTGGGGCCATGTGGGGGCCCGTGGGAGGAGGGTCACTGAGTATGAAGGGCCCTGTGGGGGCCCTGTGGGGGCAGGGTCACTGAGGATGAGGGGTCCTGTGGGGGCCCTGTGGGGCAGTATCACTGAGGATGAGAGGGTCCTGTGGGGGCCTGTGGGGGCAGGGTCACTGAGGATGAGGGGGTCCTGTGGGGGCCCTGTGGGGGCCCTGTGGGTGCAGGTTCACTGAGTATGAGGGGGTCCTGTGGGGGCAGGGTCACTGAGTATGAGGGGGCCCTGTGGGAGCCCTGTAGGGGCAGGGTGACTGAGTGATGAGGGTCCTGTGGGGGCCCTGTGGGGCAGGCAGTATCACTGAGTAAGAGGGGCCCTCTGGGGGCCTTGTGGGGGCAGGGTCACTGAGGATGATGGGGTCCTGTGGGGGCCCTGTGGGGGCAGTATCACTGAGGATGAGGGGTCCTGTGGGGGCCCTGTGGGGGCAGGGTCACTGAGTATGAGGGGGTCCTGTGGGGGGCAGGGGCACTGAGTATGAGGGTCCTGTGGGGGGCCCTGTGGGGGCAGTATCACTGAGTAAGAGGGGGCCCTCTGGGGGCCTTGTGGGGGCAGGGTCACTGAAGATGAGGGGGTCCTGTGGGGGCCTGTGGGGGCAGGGTCACTGAGTATGAGGGGGCCCTGTGGGGGCCATGTGGGGGGCAGGGTCACTGAGTATGAGGGTCCTGTGGGGGCAGGTCACTGAGTATGAGGGGGCCCGGTGGGAGCCCTTGGGGGGCAGGGTGACTGAGTATGAGGGGGTCCTGTGCGGGCCCTGTGGGGGCAGTATCACTGAGTAAAAGGGGGCCCTCTGGGGGCCTTGTGGGGGCAGGGTCACTGAGGATGAGGGGGTCCTGTGGGGGCCCTGTGGGGGCAGGGTCACTGAGTATGAGGGGGCCCTGTGGGGGCCCTGTGGGGACAGGGTCACTGAGTATGAGGGGTCCTGTGGGGGCAGCAGGTCACTGAGATGGTGGCCCTGTGGGAGCCTCTGGGGGCAGGGTCACTGAGATGGATGAGGGGGTCCTGTGGGGCCCTGTGGGGCAGGGTCACTGAGGATGAGGAGTCCTGTGGGGGCCCTGTGGGGGCAGTATCACTGAGGATGAGGGGGTCCTGTGGGGGCCCTGTGGGAGGGGCAGTATCACTGAGGATGAGGGGTCCTGTGGGGATCCTGTGGAGACAGGGTCACTGAGTATGAGGGGCTGTGGGCCCTGCAGGGTTACTGACGATGAGGGGTCCTTTTGGGGTCCTGTGGGGGCAAGGTCATGAGTGTGAGGGGTCCTGTGGGGCCCTGTGGGGGCAGGGTCACTGAGTATGAGGGGCCCTGGGGGGCCATGTGGGGGCAGGGTCACTGAGTATGAGGGTCCTGTGGGGCAGGGTCACTGAGTATGAGGGGGCCCTGTGGGAGCCCTGTAGGGGCAGGGTGACTGAGAATGTGGGGGTCCTGTGGGGGCCCTGTGGGGCAGTATCACTGAGTAAGAGGGGCCCTCTGGGGGCCTTGTGGGGGCAGGGTCACTGAGGATGAAGGGTCCTGTGGGGGCCCTGTGGGCCCTGTGGGGCAGTATCACTGAGAATGAGGGGGTCCTGTGGGGGCCCTGTGGGGGCAGTATCACTGAGTGAAAGGGCCCTCTGAGGGGGCCCTGTGGGGCAGGGTCACTGAAGATGAGGGTCCTGTGGGGCCCTGTGGGGCAGGTTCACTGAGTATGAGGGGGCCCTGTGGGGCCCTGTGGGGCAGGGTCACTGAGTATGAAGGGGCCCTGTGGGCCCTGTGGGGGCAGGGTCACTGAGGATGAGGGGCCCAATGGGGGCCCTGTGGGTGCAGGTCACTGAGTATGAGAGGGGTCCTGTGGGGGCAGGGTCACTGAGTATGAGGGGCCCCTGGGAGCCCTGTAGGGGCAGGGTGACTGAGTATGAGGGGTCCTGTGGGGCCCTGTGGGGGCAGTATCACTGAGTAAGAGGGGGCCCTCTGGGGGCCTTGTGGGGGCAGGGTCACTGAGGATGAGGGGGTCCTGTGGGGGCCCTGTGGGGGCCCTGTGGGGCAGTATCACTGAGGATGAGGGTCCTGTGGGGCCCTGTGGGGGCAGTATCACTGAGGATGAGGGGGTCCTGTGGGGAGCCCTGTGGGGCAGGGTCACTGAGTATGAGGGGCTGCTGTGGAAGCAGGGTTACTGACGATGAGGGGTCCCTTTGGGGTCCTGTGGGGCAAGGTCAATGAGTGTGAGGGGGTCCTGTGGGGGCCCTGTGGGGGCAGGGTCACTGAGTATGAGGGGGCCTGTGGGGGCCATGTGGGGGCAGGGTCACTGAGTATGAAGGGGGTCCTGTGGGGGCACGGTCACTGAGTATGAGGGGCCCTGTGGGAGCCCTGTAGGGGCAGGGTGACTGAGAATGAGGGGTCCTGTAGGGGCCCTGTGAGGGCAGTATCACTGAGTAGAGGGGGGCCCTCTGGGGGCATTGTGGGGGCAGGGTCACTGAGGATGAAGGGGTCCTGTGGGGGCCCTGTGGAGGATCACGCCCTGTGGGGGCAGTATCACTGAGAATGAGGGGTCCTGTGGGGGCCCTGTGGGCAGTATCACTGAGTGAAAGGGGCCCTCTGGGGGCCATGTGGGGGGCAGGGTCACTGAAGATGAGGGGTCCTGTGCGGGCCCTGTGGGGGCAGGTTCACTGAGTATGAGGGGGCCCTGTGGGGCCATGTGGTGGCAGGGTCACTGAGTATGAAGGGTCCTGTGGGGCCTGTGGGGGGCAGGGTCACTGAGGATGAGGGGAGCCAATGGGGCCCTGTGGGAGGTCAGGTTCACTGAGTATGAGGGGTCCTGTGGGGCAGGGTCACTGAGTATGAGGGGCCTGTGGGAGCCCTGTAGGGGCAGGGTGACTGAGTATGAGGGGTCCTGTGGGGGCCCTGTGGGGGCAGAATCACTGAGTAAGAGGGGCCCTCTGGGGGCCTTGTGGGGGCAGAGGTCACTGAGGATGAGGGAGGGTCCTGTAGGGCCCTGTGGGGCCCTGTGGGGGCAGTATCACTGAGGATAAGGGGTCCTGTGGGGGCCCTGGGGGGCAGGGTCACTGAGTATGATGGGTCCCTGTGGGGGCCATGTGGGGCAGGTCACTGAGTTTGAGGGGGTGGGGTCCTGTGGGGGCAGGGTCACTGAGTATGGGGGCCCGGTGGGAGCCCTGTGGGGGGCAGGGTGACTGAGTATGAGGGTCCTGTGGGAGCCCTGTGGGGGGCAGTATCACTGAGTAGAGGGGCCCTCTGGGGGCCTTGTGGGGGCAGGGTCACTGAGGATGAGGGGCCCTCTGGGGGGCCCTGTGGGGGGGCAGGTCACTGAGTATGAGGGGGTCCTTGTGGGGGCAGGGTCACTGAGTATGAGGTGGCCCTGTGGGAGCCCTCTGGGGGCAGGGTGACTGAGTATGAGGGGGTCCTGTGGGGGCCCTGTGGGGGCAATATCACTGAGGATGAGGGGTCCTGTGGGGGCCCTGTGGGGCAGTATCACTGAGGATGAGGGGGTCCTGTGGGGATCCTGTAGGGGCAGGGTCACTGAGTATGAGGTCCTGTGGGGCAGGGTCACTGAGTATGAGGGGCCTGTGGGACCCTTGTGGGGCAGGCTCAGTGAGTATGAGGGGGTCCTGTGGGGCCCTGTGGGCAGCAGGGTCACTGAGTATGAGAGGGCCCTCTGGGGGCCATGTGGGGGCAGGGTCACTGAGTATGTGGGGGTCCTGTGGGGGCAGGGTCACTGAGGATGAGGGGCCCTCTGGGGCCCTGTGGGGGCAGTATCACTGAGGATGAGGGGGTCCTGTAGGGCCCTGTGGGGGCAGTATCACTGAGGATGAGGGGTCCTGTGGGGATCCTGTGGAGGCAGGGTCACTGAGTTTGAGGGGCTGCTGAGGAAGCAGGGTCACTGAGGATGAGGGGTCCCTTTGGGCTCCTGTGGGGACAAGGTCACTGAGTGTGATGGGGTCCTGTGGGGTCCTGTGGGGGCAGTATCACTGAGCAAGAGGGGCCCTCTGGGGCCCTTGTGGGGGCAGGGTCACTGAGGATGAGGGGTCCTGTCTGGGTCCTTGGGGGCAGGGTCACTGAGTATGAGGGGGCCTGTGGGGCCCTGTGGGGGCAGGTTCACTGAGTATGAGGGTGCCTGTGGGGGCCATGTGGGGGCAGGGTCACTGAGTATGAGGGGCCCTGTGGGGCAGGGTCACTGAGTATGAGGGTCCTGTGGGGCCCTGTGGGGCAGTATCACTGAGTAAGAGGGGGCCCTCTGGGGGCCTTGTGGGGGCAGGGTCACTGAGGATGAGGGGTTCCTGTGGGGGGCCATGTGGGGGCAGGGTCACTGAGTATGTGGGGTCCTGTGGGGGCAGGGTCACTGAGTATGAGGGCCGGTGGGAGCCCTGTGGGGGCAGGGTGACTGAGAATGAGGGGTCCTGTGGGGCCCTGTGGGGCAGTATCACTGAGTAAAGGGGCCCTCTGGTGGCCTTGTGGGGGCAGGGTCACTGAGGATGGGGGTCCTGTCTGGGCCCTTTGGGGGCAGGGTCACTGAGTATGAGGGGCCATGCCCTGGGCCCTGTGGGTGCAGGTTCACTGAGTATGAGGGTGCCTGTGGGGGCCATGTGGGGCAGGGTCACTGAGTATGAGGGGGCAGTGGGAGCCCTGTGGGGCAGGGTGACTGAGTATGAGGGGTCCTGTGCGGGCCCTGTGGGGGCAGTATCACTGAGTAAAGAGGGTCCTCTGGGGCCTTGTGGGGGCAGGGTCACTGAGGATGAGGGGCCCTCTGGGGGGCCATGTGGGGCAGGGTCACTGAGTATGAGGTGGCCCTGAGGGAGCCCTCTGGGGGCAGGGTGACTGAGTATGAGGGTCCTGTGGGGCACTGTGGGGGCAGGGTCACTGAGGATGAGGGGGTCCTGTGGGGGCCCTGTGGGGCAGTATCACTGAGGATGGGGGTCCTGTAGAGGATCCTGTGGGGCAGGGTCACTGAGTATGAGGGGCCCTGTGGGACCGTTGTGGGGGCAGGGTGAGTGAGTATAAGGGGTCCTGTAAGGGGACATGTGAGGCAGTATCACTAAGTAGAGGGGGCCCTGCAGGGGGGCCTTGTAGGGGGCAGGGTAACTGAGGATGAGGGTCCTGTGGGGGGCCTGTGGGCAGTATCACTGAGAATGAGGGTCCTGTGGGGGAGGTCACTGAGTATGAGGGGTCCTGTGTGGGCAGGGTCACTGAGTATGAGGTGGCCCTGTGGGAGCCTTGTGGGGGCAGGGTGACTGAGTATAAGGGGGTCCTGTGGGGGCCCTGTGGGGGCAGGGTCACTGAGGATGGGGGCCCTCTGGGGGCCTGTGGGGGCAGGGTCACTGAGTATGAGGGGGTCCTGGGGGTCCTGTGGGGGCAGGGTCACTGAGTATGAGGGGCCCTGTGGGGGCCATGTGGGGGCAGGGTCACTGAGTATGAGGGGTCCTGTGGGGCAGGGTCACTGAGTATGAGAGGGCCCGTGGGGGAAGCCCTGTGGGGGCAGGGTGAGTGAGTATGAGGGGGTCCTGTGGGGGCCATGTGGGGACAGTATCACTAAGTAAGAGGGGGCTCTGGGGGCCTTGTGGGGGCAGGGTCACTGAGGATGAGGGGGTCCTGTGGGGGTCCTGTAGGGGCAGGGTGACTGAGTATGAGGGGTCCTGTGGGGGCCTGTGGGGCAGTATCACTGAGTAAGAGGGGGACCTCTGGGGACCTTGTGGGGCAGGGTCACTGAGGATGAGGGGGTCCTGTGGGGGCCATGTGGGGGCAGGGTCACTGAGTATGTGGGGGTCCTGTGGGGGCAGGGTCACTGAGTATGAGGGGCCCGGTGGGAGCCCTGTGGGGGCAGGGTGACTGAGAATGAGGGGGTCCTGTGCGGGCCCTGTGGGGGCAGTATCACTGAGTAAAAGGGGGCCCTCTGGGGGCCTTGTGGGGGCAGGGTCACTGAGGATGAGGGGTCCTGTGGGGCAGGGTCACTGAGTATGAGGGGGCCATGTGCGGGCCCTGTGGGTGCAGGTTCACTGAGTATGACGGTGCCTGTGGGGGCCATGTGGGGGCAGGGTCACTGAGTATGAGGGGCCGGTGGGAGCCCTGTGGGGGCAGGGTGACTGAGTATGAGGGTCCTGAGGGCCCTGTGGGGGCAGTATCACTGAGTAAAGGGGCCCTCTGGGGGCCTTGTGGGGGCAGGGTCACTGAGGATGAGGGCCCTCTGGGGCAATGTGGGGGCAGGGTCACTGAGTATGAGGTGGCCCTGTGAGCCCTCTGGGGGCAGGAGTGACTGAGTATGAGGGGGTCCTGTGGGGGCCCTGTGGGGCAGGGTCACTGAGGATGAGGGGTCCTGTGGGGGCCCTGTGGGGCAGTATCACTGAGGATGAGGGGGTCCTGTGGGGATCCTGTGGGGGCAGGGTCACTGAGTATGAGGGGGCCCTGTGGGACCCTTGTGGGGGCAGGGTGAGTGAGTATGAGGGGGTCCTGTGGGGGCCATGTGAGGGCAGTATCACTAAGTAAGAGGGCCCTCTGGGGGCCTTGTGGGGGCAGGGTAACTGAGGATGAGGGGGTCCTGTGGGGGGCCTGTGGGTGCAGTATCACTGAGAATGAGGAGTCCTGTGGGGGCGAGGTCACTGAGGATGAGGGGGTCCTGTGGGGCCCTGTGGGGACAGGGTAACTGAGTATGAGGGGGTCCTGTCAGGGGCTGGGCCATGGGGCAGGGTCACTGAGTATGTGGGGGTCCTGTGGGGGCAGGGTCACTGAGTATGAGGGTGGCCCTGTGGGCCCTCTAGGGACAGGGTGACTGAGGATGAGGGTCCTGTTGGGGGCCCTGTGGGGGCAGGGTCACTGAGGATGAGGGGGTCCTGTGGGGGGCCCTGTGGGGGCAGTGTCACTGAGGATGAGGGTCCTGTGGGGGCCCTGTGGGGCAGTAATACTGAGGATGAGGGGGGTCCTGTGGAGGCAGGGTCACTGAGTATGAGGGGCTGCTGCGGATGCAGAGTCACTGAGGATGAGGGGGTCCTTTGGGGTCCTGTAGGGGCAAGGTCACTGAGTGTGAGGGGTCCTGTGGGGCCCTGTGGGGCAGGGTCACTGAGTATGAGGGGGTCCTGTGGGGGCCCTGTGGGGGCAATGTG
>CM040752.1:732314-758828 GCA_022829145.1 Albula goreensis
GGTCACTGAGTTGAGGGGGTCCTGTGGGGGCAGGGTCACTGAGTATGGGGGGCCCTGTGGAAGCCCTGTAGGGGCAGGGTAACTGAGTATGAGGGTCCTGTGGGGGCCCTGTGGGGGCAGTATCACTGAGTAGAGGGCCCTCTGGGGGCCTTGTGGGTGCAGGGTCACTGAAGATGAGGGGGTCCTGTGAGGGCCCTGTGGGGGCAGGGTCACTGAGTATGAGGGGGACCTGTGGGGGCCATGTGGGGGCAGGGTCACTGAGTATGTGGGGGTCCTGTGGGGCAGGGTCACTGAGTATGAGGGGGCCCGGTGAGAGCCCTGTGGTGGCAGGGTGACAGAGTATGAGGGTCCTGTGGGGCCTGTGGGGGCAGTATCACTGAGTAAAGGGCCCTCTGGGGGCCTTGTGGGGCAGGGTCACTGAGGATGAGGGGTCCTGTGGGGGCCCTGTGGGGCAGGATCACTGAAGAAGGGGCCCTCTGGGGCCTTCTGGGGGCAGAGTCACTGAAGATGAGGGTCCTGTGGGGCCCTGTGGGGCAGGGTCACTGAGTATGAGGGGCCCTGTGGGGCCATGTGGGGGCAGGGTCACTGAGTATGTGGGGGTCCTGTGGGGCAGGGTCACTGAGTATGAGGGGCCCGGTGAGAGCCCGGTGGGGGCAGGGTGATTGAGTATGAGGGGGTCCTGTGGGGGTCCTGTGGGGGCAGGGTCACTGAGTATGAGGGGGCCATGTGCGGGCCCTGTGGGTGCAGGTTCACTGAGTATGAGGGTGCCTGTGGGGGCCATGTGGGGGCAGGGTCACTGAGTATGAGGGGGCCCGGTGGGAGCCCTGTGGGGGCAGGGTGACTGAGTATGAGGGGTCCTGTGCGGGCCCTGTGGGGGCAGTATCACTGAGTAAAGGGCCCTCTGGGGGCCTTGTGGGGGCAGGGTCACTGAGGATGAGGGGCCCTCTGGGGGCCATGTGGGGGCAGGGTCACTGAGTATGAGGTGGCCCTGTAGGAGGCCCTCTGGGGGCAGGGTGACTGAGTATGGGGGTCCTGTGGGGGCCCTGTGGGGGCAGGGTCACTGAGGATGAGGGGGTCCTGTGGGGGCCCTGTGGGGGCAGTATCACTGAGGATGAGGGGGTCCTGTGGGGATCCTGTGGGGCAGGGTCACTTAGTATGAGGGGCCCTGTGGGACCCTTGTGGGGGCAGGGTGAGTGAGTATGAGGGGGTCCTGTGGGGGGCCATGTGAGGGCAGTATCAGTAAGTAAGTAGAGAGGGGCCTTCTGGGGGCCTTGTGGGGGCAGGGTAACTGAGGATGAGGGGGTCCTGTGGGGGGCCTGTGGGTGCAGTATCACTGAGAATGAGGGGGTCCTGTGGGGGCGAGGTCACTGAGTATGAGGGGGTCCTGTGGGCGCCCTGTGGGGGCAGGGTCACTGAGTATTAGGGGTCCTGTGGGGGTCCTGTGGGGGCAGGGTCACTGAGTATGAGGGGGCCCTGTGGGGGCCATGTGGGGGCAGGGTCACTGAGTAAGAGGGGGACTTCTGGGGGCCTTGTGGGGGCAGGGTCACTGAGGATGAGGGGGTCCTGTGGGGGCCCTGTGGGGCAGTATCACTGAGTATGAGGGGGTCCTGTGGGGGCCCTGTGGGGGCAGGGTCACTGAGTATGAGGGGCCCTGTGGGGGCCATGTGGGGGCAGGGTCACTGAGTATGTGGGGGTCCTGTGGGGGCAGGGCCACTGAGTATGAGGTGGCCCTGTGGGAGCCCTCTGGGGACAGGGTGACTGAGGATGAGGGGGTCTTGTGGGGGCCCTGTGGGGGCAGGGTCACTGAGGATGAGGGGGTCCTGTGGGGGCCCTGTGGGGGCAGTATCACTGAGGATGAGGGTCCTGTGGGGGCCCTGTGGGGGCAGTAACACTGAGGATGAGGGGGTCCTGTGGGGATCCTGTGGAGGCAGGGTCACTGAGTATGAGGGGCTGCTGCGGATGGAGGGTCACTGAGGATGAGGGGGTCCTTTTGGGGTCCTGTAGGGGCAAGGTCACTGAGTGTGAGGGGGTCCTGTGGGGGCCCTGTGGGGGCAGGGTCACTGAGTATGAGGGGGTCCTGTGGGGGCCCTGTGGGGGCAGTATCACTGAGGATGAGGGGGTCCTGTGGGGGCCCAGTGGGGGCAGTATCACTGAGTATGAGGGGGTCCTGTGGGGGTCCTGTGAAAGCAGGATCACTGAGTATGAGGGGGTCCTGTGTGGGCCCTGTGGGGGCAGGGTCACTGAGTAAGAGGGGGCCCTGTGGGGGCCATTTGGAGGCAGGGTCACTGAGTATGAGGGGGTCCTGTGGGGGCAGAGTCACTGAGTATGAGGGGGCCCTGGGGGGGCCATGTGGGGGCAGGGTCACTGAGTATGAGGGGGTCCTGTGGGGGCAGGGTCACTGAGTATGAGGGGGTCCTTTGGGGGCCCTGTGGGGCAGTATCACTGAGTAAGACGGGGCCCTCTGGGGTCCTTGTGGGGGCAGGGTCACTGAGGATGAGGGGGTCCTGTGTGGGCCCTGTGGGGGCAGTATCACTGAGGATGAGGGGGTCCTGTGGGGGCCCCGTGGGGGCAGGGTCACTGAGTATGAAGGGGCCCTGTGGGGCCTTGTGGGGGCAGGGTCACTGAGGATGAGGGGGTCCAGTGGGGGCCCTGTGGGGGCAGTATCACTGAGGATGAGGGGGTCCTGTGGGGGCCCTGTGGGGGCCCTGTGGGTGCAGGTTCACTGAGTATGAGGGGGTCCTGTGGGGGCAGGGTCACTAAGTATGAGGGGTCCCGGTGGGAGCCCTGTAGGGGCAGGGTCACTTAGGATGAGGGGGTCCTGTGGGGGCCATGTGAGGGCAGTATCAGTAAGTAAGAGGGGGCCCTCTGGGGGCCTTGTGGGGGCAGGGTAACTGAGGATGAGGGGGTCCTGTGGGGGGCCTGTGGGTGCAGTATCACTGAGTATGTGGGGGTCCTGTGGGGGCAGGGTCACTGAGTATGAGGGGCCCGGTGGGAGCCCTGTGGGGGCAGGGTGACTGAGTATGAAGGGGTCCTGTGCGGGCCCTGTGGGGGCAGTATCACTGAGTAAAAGGGGGGCCCTCTGGGGGCCTTGTGGGGGTAGGGTCACTGAGGATGAGGGGGTCCTGTGGGGGCCCTGTGGGGCAGGGTCACTGAGTATGAGGGGGCCCTGTGGGGGCCATGTGGGGGCACGGTCCCTGAGTATGAGGGGGTCCTGTGGGGCAGGGTCACTGAGTATGAGGTGGCCCTGTGGGAGCCCTCTGGGGGCAGGGTGACTGAGTATGAGGGGGTCCTGTTGGGGCCCTGTGGGGCAGGGTCACTGAGGATAAGGGGGTCCTGTGGGGGCCCTGTGGGGCAGTATCACTGAGGATGAGGGGGTCCTGTGGGGGCCCTGTGGGGGCAGGGTCACTGAGGATGAGGGGTCCTGTGGGGATCCTGTGGAGGCAGGTTCACTGAGTATGAGGGGCTGCTGTGGAAGCAGGGTCACTGAGTATGAGGGGGTCCTGTGGGGGCCCTGTGGGGCAAGGTCACTGAGTGTGAGGGGGTCCTGTGGGGGCCCTGTGGGGGCAGGGTCACTGAGTATGAGGGGGTCCTGTGGGGGCCCTGTGGGGGCAGTATCACTGAGGATGATGGGGTCCTGTGGGGGCCCAGTGGGGCAGTATCACTGAGTATGAGGGGGTCCTGTGGGGGTCCTGTGAAGGCAGGGTCACTGAGGATGAGGAGGTCCTGTGGGGGTCCTGTGGGGGCAGGATCACTGAGTATGAGGGGGCCCTGTGGGGGCCATGTGGAGGCAGGGTCACTGAGTATGAGGGGTCCTTGGGGGCAGGGTCACGGAGTATGAGGGGGACCTGTGGGGGCCATGTGGGGGCAGGGTCACTAAGTATGAGGGTCCTGTGGGGGGCAGGGTCACTGAGTATGAGGGTCGGTGGGAGTGGGAGGTGACTGAGTATGAGGGGTCCTGTGGGGCCCTGTGGGGGCAGGGTGACTGAGTATGAGGGTCCTGGGGGCCCTGTGGGGGCAGTATCACTGAGTAAAGGGGGCCCTCTGAGGGGGGCCTTGTGGGGCCCTGTGGAAGGGCAGCAGGGTCACTGAGGATGAGGGGGTCCTGTGGGGGCCTGTGGGGGGCAGGGTCACTGAGTATGAGGGGGCCCTGTGGGGGCCCTGTGGGGGCAGGGTCACTGAGTATGAGGGTCCTGTGGGGGGGTCCTGTGGGGCAGGGTCACTGAGTATGAGGTGGCCCTGAGGGCCCTGTGGGGGCAGGGTCACTGAGTATGAGGGGTCCTGTGGGGCCCTGTGGGGGCAGGGTCACTGAGGATGAGGGGTCCTGTGGGGGCCCTGTGGGGGTATCACTGTAGGATGGGGCAGGGTCACTGTATGAGGGGCCCTGGGGCCCTGTGGGGGCAGGGTCACTGAGTATGAGGGGGTCCTGTGGGGATCCTGTGGGGCAGGGTCACTGAGTATGAGGGCTGCTGTGGGGAAGCAGGGTCACTGAGTATGAGGGGGTCCTGTGGGGGGCCTGTGGGGGGCAGGGTCACTGAGGATGAGGGGGTCCTGTGGGGGCCATGTGGGGGCCCTATGGGGCAGTAGGGTCACTGAGAGGAGGGGTCCTCTGGGGGCCCTGTGGGGGCAGGGTCACTGAGTATGAGGGGGCCCTGTGGGGGCCTTGTGGGGCAGGGTCACTGAGGATGAGGGGGTCCAGTGGGGGCACTGTTGGGGCAGTATCACTGAGGATGAGGGGGTCCTGTGGGGGCCCTGTGGGGGCTGAATCACTGAGGATGAGGGGGTCCTGTGGGGGCCCTGTGGGGGCAGGGTCACTGAGTATGAGGGGGTCCTGTGGAGGCAGGGTCACAGAGTATGAGGGGCCCTGTGGGAGCCCTGTGGGGGCAGGGTGACTGAGTATGAGGGGGTCCTGTGGGGGCCCTGTGGGGGCAGTATCACTGAGTAAAAGTGGGCCCTCTGGGGGCCTTGTGGGGGCAGGGTCACTGAGGATGAGGGGGTCCTGTGGGGGCCCTGTGGGGGCAAGGTCACTGAGTATGAAGGGGCCATGTGGGGGCCATGTGGGGGCAGGGTCACTGAGTATGAGGGGATCCTGTGGGGGCAGGGTCACTGAGTATGAGGGGGTTCTGTGGGGGCAGGGTCACTGAGTATGAGGGGGATCGGTGGGAGCCCTGTAGGGGCAGGGTGACTGAGTATGAGGGGGCCCTGTGGGGGCCATGTGGGGGAAGGGTCACTGAGTATGAGGGGAGCCTGTGGGGGCAGGGTCACTGAGTATGAGGGCCAGTGGTCCTGTAGGGGCAGGGTGACTGAGTATGAGGGTCCTGTGGGGGCCCTGTGGGGGCAGTATCACTGAGTAAGAGGGCCCTCTGGGGGCCTTGTGGGGCAGGGTCACTGAGGATGAGGGGGTCCTGTGGGGGCCCTGTGGGGGCAGTATCACTGAGGATGTGGGGGCCCTGTGGGGGCAGAATCACTGAGTATGAGGGGGCCCTGTGGGGGCCCTGTGGGGGCAGGGTCACTGAGTATGAGGGGGCCCTGTGGGGGCCATGTGAGGGGGCAGGGTCACTGAGTAAGAGGGGGCCTTCTGGGGGCCTTGTGGGGACAGGGTCACTGAGGATGAGGGGGTCCTGTCTGCGGGCCCTATGGGGGCAGTTTCACTGAGTAGGGGCCCTCTGGGGGCCTTGTGGGGGCAGGGTCACTGAGGATGAGGGGGTCCTGTGGGGGCCCTGTGGGGGCAAGGTCACTGAGTATGAAGGGGCCATGTGGGGGCCATGTGGGGGCTGGGTCACTGAGTATGAGGGTCCTGTGGGGGCAGGGTCACTGAGTATGAGGGGGTCCTGTGGGGGCAGGGTCACTGAGTATGAGGGGGCCCGGTGGGAGCCCTGTGGGCAGGGTGACTGAGTATGGGGGTCCTGTTGGGCCCTGTGGTGGCAGTATCACTGAGTAAGAGGGGCCCTCTGGGGCCTTGTGGGGGCAGGGTCACTGAGGATGATAGGGTCCTGTGGGGGCCCTGTGGGGGCAGGGTCACTGAAGATGGGGGCCCTGTGGGGGCCCTGTGGGGGCAGGGTCACTGAGTATGAGGGTCCTGTGGGGGCAGGGTCACTGAGTATGAGGGGGCCCTGTGGGAGCCCTGTAGGGGCAGGGTCACTGAGTATGAGGGGGGGGGCCCTGTGGGGGCAGGGTATCACTGAGTATGAGGGGTCCTGTGGATGAGGGGGTCACTGAGTATGGGGGGCCTGTGGGGCATGTGGGCAGAGGTCACTGAGTATGAGGGGCCTGATGGGGGTCCTGTGGGGACAGGGTCACTGAGTATGGGGGTCCTGTGGGGGGGGCAGGGTCACTGAGGATGAGGGGGCCCTGTGGGGGCCCTGTGGGGCAGTAGGGTCACTGAGTATGAGGGGGTCCTGTTGGGGGCCCTGTGGGGCAGTATCACTGAGTAAGAGGGGCCCTCTGGGGGGCCTTGTGGGGCAGGGTCACTGAGGATGAGGGGTCCTGTGGGGGCCCTGTGGGGGAGGGTCACTGAGAATGATGGGGCCCTGTGGGGCCATGTGGGGGCAGGGTCACTGAGTATGTGGGGGTCCTGTGGGGGCAGGGTCACTGAGTATGAGGGGGCCGGTGGGAGCCCTGTGGGGGCAGGGTGACTGAGTATGAGGGTCCTGTGTATCACTGAGTATGGGGCCCCTGTGGGGGGTAGGGTCACTGAGTAAAGGGGGCCCTCTGGGGCCTGGGGGCAGGGTCACTGAGGATGAGGGGGCCCTGTGGGGCCATGGGGGCAGGGTCACTGAGTATGAGCGGGTCCTGTGGGGGCAGGGTCACTGAGTATGAGGGGGCCCTGTGAGGCCCTGTGGGGCAGGGTCACTGAGTATGAGGGTCCAGTGGGGGCCCTGTGGGGGCATGGTCACTGAGGATGAGGGTCCTGGGGGCCCTGTGGGGCCTGTGGGTGCAGGTTCACTGAGTATGAGGGGATGGGGTCCTGTGGGGGCAGGGTCACTGAGTATGGGGGCCCTGTGGGAGCCCTGGGGCAGGGGGGTGACAGTATGAGGGTCCTGTGCAGGCCCTGTGGGGGCAGTATCACTGAGGAGGAGGGCCCTCTGGGGGCCTTGTGGGGGCAGGGTCACTGAGGATGAGGGGGGTCCTGTGGGGGCCCTGTGGGGCAGGGTCACTGAGTATGAAGGGGCCATGTGGGGGCCATGTGAGGGGCAGGGTCACTGAGTGAGGGGGTCCTGTGGGGGCAGGGTCACTGAGTATGAGGTGGCCCTGTGGGGCCCTCAGGGGCAGGGTGACTGAGTATGAGGGGGTCCTGTGGGGGCCCTGTGGGGGCAGGTCACTGAGGATGAGGGTCCTGTGGGGGCCTGTGGGGGCAGGGTCACTGAGGATGGGGGTCCTGTGGGGGCCCTGTGGGGGCAGTATCACTGAGGATGGGGGTCCTGTGGGGGCCTGTGGGGGCAGTATCACTAAGGATGAGGGGGTCCTGTGGGGATCCTTTGGGGCAGGGTCACTGAGTATGAGGGCTCCTGTGAAGGCAGGGTCACTGAGGATGGGGTCCTTTGGGAGCCCTGTGGGGGAATGGTCACTGAGTATGAGGGGTCCTGTGGGGCCCTGTGGGGGCAGTATCACTGAGTATAAAGGGGGCCCCTGTGGGGGCCCTGTGGGGGCAGGGTCACTGAGGATGAGGGGGTCCTGTGGGGGGGTCACTGTGGGGGCCTGTGGGGCAGGGTCACTGAGTATGAGGGGGCCCTGTGGGGGCCATGTGGGGCAGGGTCACTGAGTATGAGGGGTCCTGTGGGGGCAGGGTCACTAAGTATCAGGGGGTCCTGTGGGGGGGTCACTGAGTGGGAGCCCTGTGGGGGCAGGGTCACTGAGGATGAGGGGGTCCTGTGGGGGCCCTGTGGGGGCAGTATCACTGAGGATGAGGGGGCCCTGTGGGGGCCCTGTGGGGGCAGGGTCACTGAGGATGAGGGGTCCTGTGGGGGCCTTTGGAGGCAGGGTCACTGAGTATGAGGGCTGCTGTGGGGCAGGGTCACTGAGGATGAGGGTCCTTTTGGGGCCCTGTGGGGCAAGGTCACTGAGGATGAGGGGTCCCTGTGGGGCCCTGTGGGGGCAGTATCACTGAGGATGAGGGGTCCTGTGGGGGCCCTTGGGGGCAGGTGCAGGTTCACTGAGTATGAGGGTCCTGTAGGGGCCCTGGGGGCAGGGTCACTGAGTATGAGGGGCCCTGTGGGAGCCCTCTAGGGGCAGGGTGACTGAGTATGAGGGGGTCCTGTGCAGGCCCTGTGGGGCAGTATCACTGAGTAAAGGGGGCCCTCTGGGGGCCTTGTGGGGGCAGGGTCACTGAGGATGGGGTCCTGTGGGGGCCCTGTGGGCACAGGTCACTGAGTATGAGAAGGGGCCCTGTGGGGGCCATGTGGGGGCAGGGTCACTGAGTATGGGGGTATTGTGGGGGCAGGGTCACTGAGTATGAGGGGCCCTGTGGGAACCCTGTGGGGGCAGGGTGACTGAGTATGAGGGTCCTGTGGGGGCCCTGTGGGGGCAGGTCACTGAGGATGAGATGGTCCTGTGGGGGCCCTGTGGGGGCAGTATCACTGAGGATGAGGGGGTCCTGTGGGGGCCCTGTGGGGGCAGTATCACTGAGGATGAGGGGGTCCTGTGGGGAGCCCTGTGGAGACAGGGTCACTGAGTATGAGGGCTGCTGTGGAGGCAGGGTCACTGAGGATGAGGGGTCCTCTTGGGGTCCTGTGGGGCAAGGTCACTGTGTGAGGGGGTCCTGGGGGCCCTGGGGCAGTATCACTGAGTATAAGGGGCCCTGTGGGGGCCTGTGGGGGCAGTAGGTCACTGAGGATGAGGGTCCTGTGGGGGCCCTGTGAAGGCAGGGTCACTGAGGATGAGGGGTCCTGTGGGGGCCCTGTGGGGGCAGGGTCACTGAGTATGAGGGCCCTGTGGGGCCATGTGGAGGCAGGGTCACTGAGGATGAGGGGTCCTGTGGGGGCCCTGTGGGGGCAGGGTCACTGAGTATGAAGGGCCTGTGGGGCAGGGTCACTGAGTATGAGGGGCCCTGGGGTCCTGTGGGGGCAGGGTCACTGAGGATAAGGGGGTCCTGTGGGGGGCCCTGTGGGGGCAGTATCACTGAGTATGAGGGGGTCCTGTGGGGGCCCTGTGGGGGCAGTATCACTGAGGATGAGGGGTCCTGTGGGGATCCTGTGGGGCAGCGTCACTGAGTATGAGGGGCTGCTGTCAGGGTCTGAGGATGAGGGGTCCTTTTGGGGTCCTGTGGGGGCAAGGTCACTGAGATGAGGGGGTCCCTGGGGGCCCTGTGGGGGCAGGGTCACTGAGGATGAGGATGAGGGGGTCCTGTGGGGATGCCTGTTGGGGCAGTATCACTGAGGATGAGGGGCTCCTGTGGGCAGGGTCACTGAGGATGGGGTCCTTCTGGGTCCTGTGGGGCAAGGTCACTGAGGAGGGTCCTGTGGGGGTCCTGTGGGGGCCCTGTGGGGGCAGTATCACTGAGGATGAGGGGGTCCTGGGGGCCCTGTGGGGGCAGTATCACTGAGGATGGGGTCCTGTGGGGGGCCCTGTGGCAGGGTCACTGAGTATGAGGGGTCCTGTGGGGCAGGGTCACAGAGTATGAGGGGCCCTGTGGGAGCCCTGTGGGGGCAGGGTGACTGAGTATGAGGGGGTCCTGTGGGGGCCATGTGGGGGCAGTATCACTAAGTAAGAGGGGGCCCTCTGTGGGCCTTGTGGGGGCAGGGTAACTGAGGATGAGGGGGTCCTCTGGGGGCCCTGTGGGTGCAGTATCACTGAGAATGAGGGGGTCCTGTGGGGGCAAGGTCAATGAGTATGAGGGGGTCCTGTGGGGGCCCTGTGGGGGCAGGGTCACTGAGTATGAGGGGTCCTGTGGGGACCCTGTAGGGGCAGTGTCACTAAGTATGAGGGGTCCTGTAGAGGGGCCCTGTGGGGCAGAATCACTGAGGATGAGGGGGTCCTGTGGGGGCCCTGTGGGGGCAGGGTCACTGAGTATGAAGGGGTCCTTTGTGGGGCAGGGTCACTGAGTATGAGGGGTCCGTTGGGAGCCCTGTAGGGGCAGGGTGACTGAGTATGAGGGGGTCCTGGGCGGGCCCTGTGGGGGCAGTATCACTGAGTAAAGGGGCCCTCTGGTGGCCTTGTGGGGGCAGGGTCACTGAGGATGGGGTCCTGTGGGGGCCCTGTGGGGGCAGGGTCACTGAGGATGAGAGGGTCCTATGGGGGCCATGTGGGGGCAGGGTCACTGAGTATGAGGGGGCCCTGTGGGGGCCATGTGGAGGCAGGGTCACTGAGTATGAGGGGGTCCTGTGGGGCAGGGTCACTGAGTATGGGGGCCCTGTGGGGGCCATGTGGGGGCAGGGTCACTGAGTATGAGGGGTCCTGTGGGGACAGGGTCACTGAGTATGAGGGGGTCCTGTGGGGGCAGGGTCACTGAGTATGAGGGGGCCAGTGGGAGCCCTGTAGGGGCAGGGTGACTGAGAATGAGGGTCCTGTGGGGGCCCTGTGGGGGCAGTATCACTGAGAAAGAGGGGCCATGTGGGGCCTTGTGGGAGCAGGGTCACTGAGGATAAAGGGTCCTGTGGGGGCCCTGTGGGGGCCCTGTGGCAGCAGTATCACTGAGGATGAGGGTCCTGTGGGGGCCCTGTGGGGGCAGGGTCACTGAGTATGAGGGGGTCCTGTGGGGGCCCTGTGGGGGCAGTATCACTAAATGAGAGGGGGCTCTCTGGGGGCCTTGTGGGGGCAGGGTCACTGAAGATGAGGGGGTCCTGTGGTGGCCCTGTGGGGGCAGGGTCACTGAGTATGAGGGTCCTGTGCGGGCCCTGTGGGGGCAGTATCACTGAGTAAAGGGCCCTCTGGGGGCCTTGTGGGGGCAGGGTCACTGAGGATGAGGGTCCTGTGGGGCCCTGTGGGGGCAGGGTCACTGAGTATGAGGGGCCCTGTGGGGGCCATGTGGGGGCAGGGTCACTGAGTATGAGGGGGTCCTGTGGGGGCAGGGTCACTGAGTATGAGGTGGCCCTGTGGGAGCCATCTGGGGGCAGGGTGACGGAGTATTACGGGGTCCTGTGGGGGCCCTGTCGGGGCAGGGCCACTGAGGATGAGGGTGTCCTGTGGGGGCCCTGTGGGCAGTATCACTGAGGATGAGGGGGTCCTGTGGGGGCCCTTTGGGGGCAGTATCACTGAGGATGAGGGGGTCCTGTGGGGATCCTGTGGGGGCAGGGTCACTGAGTATGAGGGGGTCCTGTGGGGGCAGGTTCACTGAGTATGTGGGGGTCCTGTGGGGGCAGGGTCACTGAGGATGAGGGGGTCCTGTGGGGGCCCTGTGGGGGCAGTATCACTGAGGATGAGGGGAACCTGTGGGGGCCCTGTGGGGGCAGTATCACTGAGTGAGAGGGCCCTCTGGGGGCCTTGTGGGGGCAGGGTCACTGAGGATGAGGGGGTCCTGTGGGGGCCCTTTGGGGGCAGTATCACTGAAGATGATGGGGTCGTGTGGGGGCCCTGTGGGGCAGGGTCACTGAGTATGAGGGGGTCCTGTGGGGGTCCTGTGAAGGCAGGGTCACTGAGGATGAGGGGATCCTGTGGAGGCAGGGTCACTGAGTATGAGGGGGCCCTCTGGGGGCCATGTGGGGGCCCCGTGGGGGGAGGGTCACTGAGTATGAAGGGGCCCTGTGGGGGCCTTGTGGGGGCAGGGTCACTGAGTATGAGGGGGTCCTGTGGGGGCCCTGTGGGGGCAGTATCACTGAGGATGAGGGGGTCCTGTGGGGGCCATGTGGGGGCAGGGTCACTGAGGATGAGGGGGTCCTGTGGGGCCCTGTGGGGCCCTGTGGGTGCAGGTTCACTGAGTATGAGGGGGTCCTGTGGGGGCAGGGTCACTGAGTATGAGGGGCCCGGTGGGAGCCCTGTAGGGGCAGGGTGACTGAGTATGAGGGGGTCCTGTGGGGGCCCTGTGGGGGCAGTATCACTGAGTAAGAGGGGGCCCTCTGGGGGCCTTGTGGGGGCAGGGTCACTGAGGATGAGGGGGTCCTGTGGGGGCCCTGTGGGGGCAGTATCACTGAGGATGGGGGTCCTGTGGGGGCCCTGTGGGGGCAGGGTCACTGAGTATGAGGGTCCTGTGGGGCCCTGTGGGGCAGTATCACTGAGTAAGAGGGGCCCTCTGGGGCCTTGTGGGGGCAGGGTCACTGAAGATGAGGAGGTCCTGTGGGGGCCCTGTGGGGGCAGGGTCACTGAGTATGAGAGGGCCCTGTGGGGCCATGTGGGGGCAGGGTCACTGAGTATGAGGGGGGGTCCTGTGGGGGCAGCTTCACTGAGTATGAGGGGGCCCGGTTGGAGCCCTGTGGGGGCAGGGTGACTGAGTATGGGGGTCCTGTGCGGGCCCTGTGGGGGCAGTATCACTGAGTAAAAGGGGCCCTCTGGGGGCCTTGTGGGGGCAGGGTCACTGAGGATGAGGGGGTCCTGTGGGCGCCCTGTGGGGCAGGGTCACTGAGTATGAGGGGCCCTGTGGGGGCCATGTGGGGGCAGGGTCACTGAGTATGAGGGGGTCCTGTGGGGGCAGGGTCACTGAGTATGAGGTGGCCCTGTGGGAGCCCTCTGGGGGCAGGGTCACTGAGGATGGGGGTCCTGTGGGGGCCCTGTGGGGGCAGGGTCACTGAGGATGAGGGGGTCCTGTGGGGGCCCTGTGGGGGCAGTATCACTGAGGATGAGGGGGTCCTGTGGGGGCCCTGTGGGGGCAGTATCACTGAGGATGAGGGGGTCCTGTGGGGATCCTGTGGAGACAGGGTCACTGAGTATGAGGGGCTGCTGTGGAAGCAGGGTTACTGACGATGAGGGGGTCCTTTTGGGGTCCTGTGGGGGCAAGGTCAATGAGTGTGAGGGGGTCCTGTGGGGGCCCTGTGGGGGCAGGGTCACTGAGTATGAGGGGGCCCTGTGGGGCCATGTGGGGGCAGGGTCACTGAGTATGAGGGGTCCTGTGGGGCACGGTCACTGAGTATGAGGGGGCCCGGTGGAAGCCCTGTAGGGGCAGGGTGACTGAGAATGAGGGGGTCCTGTGGGGGCCCTGTGGGGGCAGTATCACTGAGTAAGAGGGGGCCCTCTGGGGGCCTTGTGGGGGCAGGGTCACTGAGGATGAAGGGGTCCTGTGGGGGCCCTGTGGACGCCCTGTGGGGGCAGTATCACTGAGAATGAGGGGGTCCTGTGGGGGCCCTGTGGGGGCAGTATCACTGAGTGAAAGGGGCCCTCTGGGGGCCATGTGGGGGCAGGGTCACTGAAGATGAGGGGTCCTGTGCGGGCCCTGTGGGGGCAGGTTCACTGAGTATGAGGGGGCCCTGTGGGGGCCATGTGGTGGCAGGGTCACTGAGTATGAAGGGGCCCTGTGGGGCCTTGTGGGGGCAGGGTCACTGAGGATGAGGGGGTCAATGGGGGCCCTGTGGGGCAGTATCACTGAGGATGAGGGGGTCCTGTGGGGGCAGGGTCACTGAGTATGAGGGGCCCGGTGGGAGCCCTGTAGGGGCAGGGTGACTGAGTATATGGGGTCCTGTGGGGGCCCTGTGGGGCAGTATCACTGAGTAGAGGGGGCCCTCTGGGGGCCTTGTGGGGGCAGGGTCACTGAGGATGAGGGGGTCCTGTGGGGGCCCTGTGGGGGCCCTGTGGGGGCAGTATCACTGAGGATGCGGGGTCCTGTGGGGGCCCTGGGGGCAGGGTCACTGAGTATGATGGGTCCCTGTGGGGGCCATGTGGGGGCATTAGTCACTGAGTTTGTGGGGGTCCTGTGGGGGGCAGGGTCACTGAGTATGAGGGGGCCCGGTGGGAGCCCTGTGGGGGCAGGGTGACTGAGTATGAGGGGGTCCTGTGCGAGCCCTGTGGGGGCAGTATCACTGAGTAGAAGGGCCCTCTGGGGGCCTGTGGGGGCAGGGTCACTGAGGATGAGGGGCCCTCTGGGGGCCATGTGGGGGCAGGGTCACTGAGTATGAGGGGGTCCTTTGGGGGCAGGGTCACTGAGTATGAGGTGGCCCTGTGGGGCCCTCTGGGGGCAGGGTGACTGAGTATGAGGGGGTCCTGTGGGGGCCCTGTGGGTGCAATGTCACTGAGGATGAGGGTCCCTGGGGGCCCTGTGGGGCAGTATCACTGAGGATGAGGGGTCCTGTGGGGATCCTGTAGGGGCAGGGTCACTGAGTATGAGGAGTGTGGAGGCAGGGTCACTGAGTATGGGGGGCCTTGGGACCCTTGTGGGGCAGGGTGAGTGAGTATGAGGGTCCTGTGGGGGCCCTGTGGGGGCAGGGTCACTGAGTATGAGGGGCCCTCTGGGAGCCAGTGATGTGGGGGCAGGGTCACTGAGTATGAGGGGTCCTGTGGAGGCAGGGTCACTGAGTATGAGGGGCCCTGTGGGGGGCCCTGTGGGGCAGGTCACTGAGGATGAGGGGTCCTGTGGGGGCCCTGTGGGGCAGGCAGTATCACTGAGGATGGGGCCCTCTGGGGCCCTGTGGGGCAGGGTCACTGAGTATGAGGGGGCCCTGTGGGACCCTTGTGGCGGCAGGGTCACTGAGTATGGGGTCCTGTGAGGGCCCTGTGGGGGCAGGGTCCTGTGAGGGGCAGGGTCACTGAGTATGGGGCCCCTGGGGGCCATGGGGGCAGGGTCACTGAGGAGGGTCCTGTGGGGCAGGGTCACTGGTGTGGGGGCCCTGTGGGGGCAGGGTCACTGAGTATGAGGGGGTCCTCTGGGGGCCTGTGGGGGCAGTATCACTGAGGATGAGGGGGTCCTGTGGGGGCCCTGTGGGGGCAGTATCACTGAGGATGAGGGGGTCCTGTGGGGATCCTTTGGAGGCAGGGTCACTGAGTTTGAGGGGCTGCTGTGGAAGCAGGGTCACTGAGGATGAGGGGGTCCTTTTGGGGTCCTGTGGGGACAAGGTCACTGAGTGTGAGGGGGTCCTGTGGGGGTCCTGTGGGGGCAGTATCACTGAGTAAGAGGGGGCCCTCTGGGGGCCTTGTGGGGGCAGGGTCACTGAGTATGAGGGGGTCCTGTGGGGGCCCTTTGGGGGCAGGGTCAATGAGTATGAGGGGGTCCTGTGGGGGCCCTGTGGGGCAGCAATCACTGGGGATGGGGGTCCCTGTGCGGGCCCTGTGGGGGCAGTATCACTGAGTGAGAGGGGGCCCTCTGGGGGCCTTGTGGGGACAGGGTCAATGAAGATGAGGGGGTCCTGTGGGGGCCCTGTGGGGGCAGGGTCACTGAGTATGAGGGAGCCCTGTGGGGGCCATGTGGGGGCAGGGTCACTGAGTATGTGGGGGTCCTGTGGGGCAGGGTCACTGAGTATGAGGGGGCCCGGTGGGAGCCCTGTGGGGGCAGGGTGACTGAGTATGAGGGGGTCCTGTGCGGGCCCTGTGGGCAGTATCACTGAGTAAAGGGGCCCTCTGGGGGCCTTGTGGGGGTAGGGTCACTGAGGATGAGGGGGTCCTGTGGGGGCCCTGTGGGGGCAGGTCACTGAGTATGAGGGGGCCCTGTGGGGGCCATGTGGGGGCACGGTCCCTGAGTATGAGGGGGTCCTGTGGGGGCAGGGTCACTGAGTATGAGGTGGCCCTGTGGGAGGCCTCTGGGGGCAGGGTGACTGAGTATGAGGGGGTCCTGTTGGGGCCCTGTGGGGGCAGGGTCACTGAGGATAAAGGGTCCTGTGGGGGCCCTGTGGGGCAGGGTATCACTGAGGATGAGGGGGTGCTGTGGGGGCCCTGTGGGGGCAGGGTCACTGAGGATGAGGGGGTCCTGTGGGGATCCTGTGGAGGCAGGTTCACTGAGTATGAGGGGCTGCTGTGGAAGCAGGGTCACTGAGTGTGAGGGGGTCCTGTGGGGGCCCTGTGGGGGCAGGGTCACTGAGTATGAGGGGGTCCTGTGGGGGCCATGGGGGCAGGGTCACTGAGTATGAGGGGGTCCTTTGGGGGCAGGGTCACTGAGTATGAGGGGGCCCTGTGGGGGCCATGTGGGGGCAGGGTCACTGAGTATGGGGTCCTGTGGGGGCAGGGTCACTGAGTATGAGGGGGTCCTGTGGGGGGCCCTGTGGAGGCAGTATCACTGAGTAAGAGGGGGCCCTCTGGGGGCCTTGTGGGGCAGGGTCACTGAGGATGAGGGGTTCCTGTGGGGGCCATGTGGGGGCAGGGTCACTGAGTATGTGGGGTCCTGTGGGGGCAGGGTCACTGAGTATGAGGGGGCCCGGTGGGAGCCCTGTGGGGGCAGGGTGACTGAGAATGAGGGGGTCCTGTGCGGGCCCTGTGGGGGCAGTATCACTGAGTAAAAGGGGGCCCTCTGGTGGCCTTGTGGGGGCAGGGTCACTGAGGATGAGGGGGTCCTGTCTGGGTCCATTGGGGCAGGGTCACTGAGTATGAGGGGGCCATGTGCGGGCCCTGTGGGTGCAGGTTCACTGAGTAAGGGGGTGCCTGTGGGGGCCATGTGGGGGCAGGGTCACTGAGTATGAGGGGGCCCGGTGGGAGCCCTGTGGGGGCAGGGTGACTGAGTATGAGGGGTCCTGTGCGGGCCCTGTGGGGCAGTATCACTGAGTAAAGAGGGTCCTCTGGGGGCCTTGTGGGGCAGGGTCACTGAGGATGAGGGGGCCCTCTGGGGGCCATGTGGGGGCAGGGTCACTGAGTATGAGGTGGCCCTGTGGGAGCCCTCTGGGGGCAGGGTGCCTGAGTATGAGGGGGTCCTGTGGGGCAACTGTGGGGGCAGGGTCACTGAGGATGAGGGGGTCCTGTGGGGGCCCTGTGGGGGCAGTATCACTGAGGATGAGGGGGTCCTGTGGGGATCCTGTGGGGGCAGGGTCACTGAGTATGAGGGGGCCCTGTGGGACCGTTGTGGGGGCAGGGTGAGTGAGTATAAGGGGGTCCTGTGGGGGCCATGTGAGGGCAGTATCACTAAGTAAGAGGGGGCCCTCTGGGGGCCTTGTGGGGGCAGGGTAACTGAGGATGAGGGGGTCCTGTGGGGGCCTGTGGGTGCAGTATCACTGAGAATGAGGAGGTCCTGTGGGGGCGAGGTCACTGAGTATGAGGGGGTCCTGTGTGGGCAGGGTCACTGAGTATGAGGTGGCCCTGTGGGAGCCTTCTGGGGGCAGGGTGACTGAGTATGAGGGTCCTGTGGGGGCCCTGTGGGGCAGGGTCACTGAGTATGAGGGGGCCCTCTGGGGGGCCTGTGGGGGCAGGGTCACTGAGTATGAGGGGTCCTTGGGGGCAGGGTCACTGAGTATGAGGGGTCCTGTGGGGGCCATGTGGGGGCAGGGTCACTGAGTATGAGGGGGTCCTGTGGGGGCAGGGTCACTGAGTATGAGGGGGCCCGGAGGGAGCCCTGTGGGGGCAGGGTGAGTGAGTATGAGGGGGTCCTGTGGGGGCCATGTGGGGACAGTATCACTAAGTAAGAGGGGGCTCTGGGGGCCTTCTGGGGGCAGGGTAACTGAGGATGAGGGGGTCCTGTGGGGGTCCTGTAGGGGCAGGGTGACTGAGTATGAGGGGGTCCTGTGGGGGCCCTGTGGGGGCAGTATCACTGAGTAAGAGGGGGACCTCTGGGGACCTTGTGGGGGCAGGGTCACTGAGGATGAGGGGGTCCTGTGGGGGCCATGTGGGGGCAGGGTCACTGAGTATGTGGGGGTCCTGTGGGGGCAGGGTCACTGAGTATGGGGGCCCGGTGGGAGCCCTGTGGGAAAAGGGTGACTGAGAATGAGGGGGTCCTGTGCGGGCCCTGTGGGGGCAGTATCACTGAGTAAAAGGGGCCCTCTGGTGGCCTTGTGGGGGCAGGGTCACTGAGGATGAGGGGGTCCTGTGGGGGCAGGGTCACTGAGTATGAGGGGGCCATGTGCGGGCCCTGTGGGTGCAGGTTCACTGAGTATGACGGTGCCTGTGGGGGCCATGTGGGGGCAGGGTCACTGAGTATGAGGGGCCCGGTGGGAGCCCTGTGGGGGCAGGGTGACTGAGTATGAGGGGGTCCTGTGCGGGCCCTTTGGGGGCAGTATCACTGAGTAAAAGGGGGCCCTCTGGGGGCATTGTGGGGGCAGGGTCACTGAGGATGAGGGGGCCCTCTGGGGGCAATGTGGGGCAGGGTCACTGAGTATGAGGTGGCCCTGTGGGAGCCCTCTGGGGGCAGGGTGACTGAGTATGAGGGGGTCCTGTGGGGGCCCTGTGGGGACAGGGTCACTGAGGATGAGGGGGTCCTGTGGGGGCCCTGTGGGGCAGTATCACTGAGGATGAGGGGGTCCTGTGGGGATCCTGTGGGGCAGGGTCACTGAGTATGAGGGGCCCTGTGGGACCCTTGTGGGGCAGGGTGAGTGAGTATGAGGGGGTCCTGTGGGGGCCATTTTGGCAGCAGTATCACTAAGTAAGAGGGCCCTCTGGGGGCCTTGTGGGGGCAGGGTAACTGAGGATGAGGGGGTCCTGTGGGGGGCCTGTGGGTGCAGTATCACTGAGAATGAGGGGGTCCTGTGGGGGCGAGGTCACTGAGTATGAGGGGGTCCTGTGGGCGCCCTGTGGGGACAGGGTCACTGAGTATGAGGGGGTCCTGTGGGGGGCCCTGTGGGGGCAGGGTCACTGAGTATGAGGGGGCCCTGTGGGGGCCATGTGGGGGCAGGGTCACTGAGTATGTGGGGGTCCTGTGGGGGCAGGGTCACTGAGTATGAGGTGGCCCTGTGGGAGCCCTCTGGGGACAGGGTGACTGAGGATGAGGGGGTCCTGTTGGGGCCCTGTGGGGGCAGGGTCACTGAGGATGAGGGGGTCCTGTGGGGGCCCTGTGGGGGCAGTATCACTGAGGATGGGGGTCCTGTGGGGGCCCTGTGGGGGCAGTAACACTGAGGATGAGGGGGTCCTGTGGGGATCCTGTGGAGGCAGGGTCACTGAGTATGAGGGGCTGCTGCGGATGCAGGGTCACTGAGGATGAGGGGTCCTTTGGGGTCCTGTGGGGGCAAGGTCACTGAGTGTGAGGGGGTCCTGTGGGGGCCCTGTGGGGCAGGGTCACTGAGTATGAGGGGGTCCTGTGGGGGCCCTGTGGGGGCCCTGTAGGGGCAGTATCACTGAGGACGAGGGGGTCCTGTGGGGGCCCTGAGGGGGCGGGGTCACTGAGTATGAGGGGGCCCTGTGGGGGCCCTGTGGGGGCAGGGTCACTGAGGATGAGGGGGTCCTGTGCGGGCCCTGGGGGGCAGTATCACTGAGTAAAAGGGGGCCCTCTGGGGGCCTTGTGGGGGCAGGGTCATTGAGGATGAGGGGGTCCTGTGGGGGCCCTTTGGGGGCAGGGTCACTGAGTATGAAGGGGCCATGTGGGGGCCATGTGGGGGCAGGGTCACTGAGTATGAGGGGGTCCTGTGAAGGCAGGGTCACTGAGGATGAGGGGGTCCTGTAGGGGTCCTGTGGGGGCAGGGTCACTGAGTATGAAGGGGTCCTGTGGGGGCAGGGTCACTGAGTATGAGGGGGTCCTGTGGGGGCTGGGTCACTGAGTATGAAGGGGTCCTGTGGGGGCAGGGTCACTGAGTATGAGAGGGCCCGGTGGGAGCCCTGTGGGGGCAGGGTGACTGAGAATGAGGGGGTCCTGTGCGGGCCCTGTGGGGGCAGTATCACTGAGTAAAAGGGGGCCCTCTGGTGGCCTTGTGGGGGCAGGGTCACTGAGTATGAGGGGGCCCTGTGGGGGCCATGTGGAATCAGGGTCACTGAGTATGAGGGGGTCCTGTGGGGGCAGGGTCACTGAGTATGAGCGGGCCCTTTGGGGCCATGTGGGGGCAGGGTCACTGAGTATGAGGGGGTCCTGTGGGGGCAGGGTTACTGAGTATGAGGGGTTCCTGTGGGGGCAGGGTCACTGAGTATGAGGGGGCCCGATGGGAGCCCTGTAGGGGCAGGGTGACTGAGTATGAGGGGGTCCTGTGGGGGCCCTGTGGGGGCAATATCACTGAGTAAGAGGGGGCCCTCTGGGGCCTTGTGGGGGCAGGGTCACTGAGGATGAGGGGGTCCTGTGGGGGCCCTGTGGGGGCAGTATCACTGAAGATGAGGGGGTCCTGTGGGGGCCCTGTGGGGGCAGGGTCACTGAGTATGAGGGGGTCCTGTGGGGGTCCTGTGAAGGCAGGGTCACTGAGGATGAGGGGGTCCTGTGGGGGTCCTGTGGGGGCAGGGTCACTGAGTATGAGGGGGCCCTATGGGGGCCATGTGGGGGCAGGGTCACTGAGTATGGGGGTCCTGTGGGGGCAGGGTCACTGAGTATGAGGGGCCCGGTGGGAGCCCTGTAGGGGCAGGGTGACTGAGTATGAGGGGGTCCTGTGGGGCCCTGTGGGGGCAGTATCACTGAGTAAGAGGGCCTCTCTGGGGCCTTGTGGGGCAGGGTCACTGAGGATGAGGGGGTCCTGTGGGGGCCTTTGGGGCAGGGTCACTGAGTATGAGGGGGTCCTGTGGGGGCCCTGTGGGGGCAGTATCACTGAGTAAGAGGGGCCCTCTGGGGGCCTTGTGGGTGCAGGGTCACTGAAGATGAGGGGGTCCTGTGAGGGCCCTGTGGGGGCAGGGTCACTGAGTATGAGGGGGACCTGTGGGGGCCATGTGGGGGCAGGGTCACTGAGTATGTGGGGGTCCTGTGGGGGCAGGGTCACTGAGTATGAGGGGGCCCGGTGAGAGCCCTGTGGTGGCAGGGTGACTGAGTATGAGGGTCCTGTGCGGGCCCTGGGGCAGTATCACTGAGTAAAGGGCCCTCTGGGGGCCTTGTGGGGCAGGGTCACTGAGGATGAGGGGGTCCTGTGGGGGCCCTGTGGGGCAGGATCACTGAGTAAGAAGGGGGCCCTCTGGGGCCCTGTGGGGCAGAGTCACTGAAGATGAGGGGGTCCTGTGGGGGCCCTGTGGGGGCAGGGTCACTGAGTATGAGGGGGCCCTGTGGGGGCCATGTGGGGGCAGGGTCACTGAGTATGCTGTGGGGGCAGGGTCACTGAGTATGAGGGGGCCCGGTGGGGCCTGTGGGGGCAGGGTGATTGAGTATGAGGGGGTCCTGTGGGGTCCTGTTGGGGCAGTATCACTGAGTAAAAGGGGGGGCCATGGGCGGGCCCTGTGGGTGCAGGTTCACTGAGTATGAGGGTGCCTGTGGGGGCCATGTGGGGGCAGGGTCACTGAGTATGAGGGGGCCTGTGGGGCCCTGTGGGGGCAGGGTCACTGAGTATGAGGGGGTCCCTGTGGGGGCAGTATCACTGAGTATGAGGGGGCCCTCCTGTGGCAGGGTCACTGAGGATGAGGGGCCCTCACCATGTGGGGGCAGGGTCACTGAGTATGAGGTGGCCCTGTGGGAGCCCTCTGGGGCAGGGTGACTGAGTATGAGGGGGTCCTGTGGGGCCCTGTGGGGCAGGGTCACTGAGGATGAGGGGGTCCTGTGGGGGCCTTGTGGGGGCAGTATCACTGAGGATGAGGGGGTCCTGTGGGGATCCTGTGGGGGCAGGGTCACTGAGTATGAGGGGGCCCTGTGGGACCCTTGTGGGGGCAGGGTGAGTGAGTATGAGGGGGTCCTGTGGGGCCGTGTGGGGGCAGTATCACTGAGTAAGAGGGGGCCTCTGGGGGCCTTGTGGGGGCAGGGTCACTGAGGATAAGAACTAGGGACTGAGATGAGGGGGTCCTGTGGGGCCCTGTGGGGCAGTATCACTGAGAATGAGGGGGGGCCCTGTGGGGGCAGGGTCACTGAAGTATGAGGGGGTCCTGTGGGGCCCTGTTGGGGCAGGGTCACTGAGTATTAGAGGGTCCTGTGGGGCCCTGTGGGGGCAGGGTCACTGAGGATGAGGGGTCCTGTGGGGCCCTGTGGGGCAGGGTCACTGAGTATGAGGGGCCCTGTGGGGGCCTGGGGGGGCAGGGTCACTGAGTATGAGGGGGTCCTGTGGAGGCAGGGTCACTGAGTATGAGGGGCCCTGTGGGAGCCCTGTGGGGCAGGGTGACTGAGTATATGGGGTCCTGTGGGGCCCTGTGGGGCAGTATCACTGAGTAAGAGGGGCCCTCTGGGGCCTTGTGGGGCAGGGTCACTGAGGATGAGGGGTCCTGTGGGGGCCCTGTGGGGCAGTATCACTGAGGATGGGGTCCTGTGGGGATCCTGTGGGGGCAGTATCACTGAGTATGAGGGCCCTGGGGGCCCTGTGGGGCAGGGTCACTGAGGATGAGGGGGTCCTGTGGGGGCCCTGTGGGGGCAGTATCACTGAGGATGAGGGGGTCCTGGGGGCCCTGTGGGGCAGGGTCACTGAGTATGAGGGGGCCTGTGGGGGCCCTGTGGGGGCAGGGTCACTGAGGATGAGGGGGTCCTGTGGGGGCCCTGTGGGGCAGGGTCACTGAGTATGAGGGGGGGGCCCCTGTGGGGGCAGGGTCACTGAGTATGAGGGGGCCCCTGTGGGGCCCTGTGGGGCAGGGTCACTGAGGATGAGGGGGGCCTGTGGGGCCCTGTGGGGCAGGGTCACTGAGTATGAGGGGGCCCTGTAGGGGGGCCCTGGGGCAGGGTCACTGAGTATGAGGGGGCCATGTGGGGGCCCTGGGGGCAGGGTCACTGAGTATGAGGGGGCCCTGTGGGGGCCTGTGGGGGCAGGGTCACTGAGTATGAGGGGGTCCTGCCCTGGGGGCAGGGTCACTGAGTATGAGGGGGCCCTGTGGGGCCATGTGGGGCAGGGTCACTGAGTATGAGGGGGTCCTGTGGGGGCAGGGTCACTGAGTATGAGGGGGTCCTGTGGGGGCCCTGTGGGGGCACTGAGTATGAGGGGTCCTGGGGGCCCTGTGGGGGCAGGGTGACTGAGTATGAGGGGTCCTGTGGGGCCCTGGGGGCAGTATCACTGAGTAAGAGGGCCCTCTGGGGGCCTTGTGGGGCAGGGTCACTGAGGATGAGGGGGTCCCTGGGGCCCTGTGGGGCAGTATCACTGAGATGAGGGGGTCCTGTGGGGGCCCTGTGGGGCAGGGTCACTGAGTATGAGGGGTCCTGTGGGGGCCCTGTGAAGGCAGGGTCACTGAGGATGAGGGGGTCCTGTGGGGGTCCTGTGGGGCAGGGTCACTGAGTATGAGGGGCCCTGTGGGGCCATGTGGGGGCAGGGTCACTGAGTATGAGGGGGTCCTTGGGGCAGGGTCACTGAGTATGAGGGGGCCCTGTGGGGGCCAGTCACTGGGGACAGGGTCACTGAGTATGAGGGGTCCTGTGGGCCCAGGGTCACTGAGTATGAGGGGGGCCCTGAGGATGGGAGCCCTGCCCTGTGGGGCAGGGTCACTGAGATATGAGGGGGTCCTGTGGGGCCCTGTGGGGGCAGTCACTGAGTATGAGGGGGTCCTGGGGGGCCCTGTGGGGGCAGTATCACTGAGTATGAGGGGGCCCTCTGGGGGCCTTGTGGGGGCAGGGTCACTGAGATGAGGGGGTTGGGGGCCCTGTGGGGGCAGGGTCACTGAGTATGAGGGGGCCTGTGGGGGCCACTGTGGGGGCAGGGTCACTGAGTATGAGGGGGGGTCCTGTGGGGCAGGGTCACTGAGGATGAGGGGGCCTGTGGGGAGCCCCTGGGGGCAGGGTCACTGAGGATGAGGGGGTCCTGTGGGGGCCCTGTGGGGCAGTATCACTGAGTATGAGGGGCCCTCTGGGGCCTCCTGAAGATGAGGGGGTCCTGTGGGGGGCAGGGTCACTGAGGATGAGGGGGGTCCATGTGGGGGCCCTGTGGGGGGCAGGGTCACTGAGTATGAGGGGGTCCTGTGGGGACCTGTGGGGGTCACTGAGTATGAGGGGGTCCTGTGGGGCCCTGTGGGGCAGGGTCACTGAGGATGAGGGGGTCCTGTGAGGGCCATGTGGGGGCAGGGTCACTGAGTATGTGGGGGTCCTGTGGGGGCAGGGTCACTGAGTATGAGGGGGCCCTGTGGGGAGCCCTGTGGGGCAGGGTGACTGAGTATGAGGGGGTCCTGTGGGGGCCCTGTGGGGCAGTATCACTGAGAGAAGGGGGTCCTGAGGGGGGTCCTGTGGGGCAGGGTCACTGAGGATGGGGGCCCTGTGGGGGGCCCTGTGGGGGCAGGGTGACTGAGTATGAGGGGGCCTGTGGGGCCTGTTGGGGCAGGTATCACTGAGGATGAGGGGGTCCTGTGGGGGCCCAGGGGGTGAATCACTGAATCACTGGGGATGAGGCAGGGTCCTGAGGATGAGGGCCCTGTGGGGGGCCCTGTGGGGGCAGGGTGACTGAGTATGAGGGTCCTGTGCGGGCCCTGTGGGGGCAGTATCACTGAGTAAAGAGGGCCCTCTGGGGCCTTGTGGGGCAGGGTCACTGAGGATGAGGGGGTCCTGTGGGGGCCCCCTGTGGGGCAGGTCACTGAGATGAAGGGGGCCTGGGGGGCCCTGTGGGGGCAGGGTCACTGAGTATGAGGGGGTCCTGTGGGGACCTGTGGGGCAGGGTCACTGAGGATGAGGGGGTCCTGTGGGGTCCTGTGGGGGGCAGGGTCACTGAGATATGGGGGTCCTGTGGGGGCCTGTGGGGGGCAGGGTCACTGAGTATGAGGGGGTCCTGTGGGGCCTGTGGGGGTGATCACTGAGTATGAGGGGCCCTGGGGCCCTGGGGGCAGGGTCACTGAGTATGAGTCCTGGGGTCCTGTGGGGCAGGGTCACTGAGTATGAGGGGCCCTGTGGGGATCCTGTGGGGTGGGGGTGACTGAGTATGAGGGGGTCCTGTGGGGCCCTGTGGGGGCAGTATCACTGAGTATGAGGGGCCCTCTGGGGGCCCTGTGGGGGCAGGGTCACTGAGGATGAGGGGGTCCTGTGGGGCCCAGTGGGGCCCTGTGGGGGCAGTATCACTGAGGAGAAGGGGGTCCTGTGGGGGCCCTGTGGGGCAGGGTCACTGAGTATGAGGGGGCCGAGTGGAGCCCTGTGGGGCAGGGTGACTGAGTATGAGGGGGTCCAGTGGGGCACTGTGGGGCAGTATCACTGAGGATGAGGGGGTCCTCTGGGGCCCTGTGGGGGGGATCACTGAGGATGAGGGGGTCCTGTGGGGCTCCTGTGGGGGCAGGGTCACTGAGTATGAGGGGGTCCTGGGGTGGAGGCAGGGTCACAGAGTATGAGGGGGACCGTGGAGCCCTGTGGGGCAGGGTCACTGAGTATGAGGGGTCCTGTGGGGCCCTATGGGGCAGTCACTGATAAAAAGGGGGGGTCCTTGTGGGGGCAGGGTCACTGAGGATGAGGGGGTCCTGTGGGGGCCTTGTGGGGTCCTGTGGGGCAAGGTCAGGGGAGCATGAAGGGAGCATGAGGGGGCCCTGTGGGGGCAGTATCACTGAGTATGAGGGGGTCCTGTGGGGGCCCTGGAAGGCAGGGTCACTGAGGATGAGGGGGTCCTGTGGGGGCCCTGTGGGGCAGGGTCACTGAGTATAGAGGGGCCCTGTGGGGGCCATGTGGAGGCAGGGTCACTGAGTATGAGGGGTCCATTGGGGGCAGGGTGATTGAGTATGAGGGGGCCTGTGGGGCCTGTGGGGGCAGGGTCACTGAGTATGAGGGGGTCCTGTGGGGGCAGGGTCACTGAGTATGAGGGGTCCCTGGGGGTCCTGTGGGGCAGGGTGACTGAGTATGAGGGGGTCCCTTTGGGGCCCTGTGGGGCAGTATCACTGAGTAAGGGCTCTGGGGCCTTGTGGGGCAGGGTCACTGAGGATGAGGGGGTCCTGTGGGGGCCCTGTGGGGCCCTGTGGGGGCAGTATCACTGAGGAGAAGGGGGTCCTATGGGGCCCTGTGGGGGCAGGTCACTGAGTATGAGGGCCTGTGGGAGCCCTGGGGGCAGGGTGACTGAGTATGAGGGGGTTCAGTGGGGGCACTGTGGGGCAGTATCACTGAGGATGAGGGGGTCCTCTGGGGGCCTGTGGGGGCTGAATCACTGAGATGAGGGGGTCCTGTGGGGCCTCTGTGGGGCAGGGTCACTGAGTATGAGGGGTCCTGTGGAGGCAGGGTCACAGAGTATGAGGGGGACTGTGAGCCCTGTGGGGCAGGGTGACTCAGTATGAGGGGTCCTGTGGCCCTATGGGGCAGGTATCACTGAGTAAAAGGGGGCCTCTGGGGGCCTGTGGGGCAGGGTCACTGAGGATGAGGGGCCCTGTGGGGCCCTGTGGGGCCCTGTGGGGCAAGGTCACTGAGTATGAGGGGATCCTGTGGGGCAGGGTCACTGAGTATGAGGGATCCTGTGGGGGCAGGGTCACTGAGCATGAGGGGCCCTGTGGGGCAGGGTCCTGAGTATGAGCCCTGAGTATGTGGGGGTCCTAGGGGCAGGGTCACTGAGTATGAGGGGGTCCTGGGGGGCCCTGTGGGGCGGGGCACTGAGTAAGAGGGGTCCTGTATGAGGGTCCTGTGGGGGCAGGGTCACTGAGGATGAGGGGCCTGTGGGATCCTGTGGGGCCTGGGTGACTGAGTATGAGGATGGGGCCTGTGGGGCCCTGTGGGGCAGGGTCACTGAGGATGAGGGGGTCCTGTGGGGCCCTGTGGGGCAGTATCACTGAGTAAGAGGGCCTCTGGGGGCCTTGTAGGGGCAGGGTCACTGAAGATGAGGGGGTCCTGTGGGGGCCCTGTGGGGC
>CM040752.1:759328-807853 GCA_022829145.1 Albula goreensis
TCACTGAGGATGAGGGGGTCCTGTGGGGGCCCTGTGGGGGCAGGGTCACTGAGTATGAGGGGGTGCTGTGGGGGCAGAGTCACACAGGATGAGGGGCTTCTGTGGAGGCAGGGTCACTGAGGATGAGCGGGTTGTGTGGGGCCCGGTGGGGAAAGGTCACTGAGTATGAGGGGCCCTGTGGGGCCATGTGGGGTCAGGGTCAGTGAGTATGAGGGGTCCTGTGGGGGCAGGGTCACTGAGGATGAGGGGGCTCAGTGGGGCCTGAGGGTAAAAGGTTCTGATGGGCCCTCTGGGGGCCATGTGGGGCAGGGTTACTGAGAATGAGGGGGTCCTGTGGGAGCCATGTGGGGCAGGGTCACTGAGTATGAGGGGTCCTGTGGGGGCAGGGTCACAAAGGATGAGGGGTCCTGTGGGGCCCTTTGGGGCAGGGTCACTGAGTATGAGTCGGCCCTGTGGGGCCATGTGTGGGCAGGGTGACTGAGTATGAGGTGGTCCTGTGGGGCCCTGTGGGGCAGAATCACTGAGTAAGAGGGGCCCTCTGGGGGCCTTGTGGGGGCAGGGTCACTGAGGATGAGGGGGTCCTGTGGGGCCCTGTGGGGCAGTATCACTGAGGATGAGGGGTCCTCTAGGGGCCCTGTGGGGGCAGGGTCACTGAGTATGAGGGGCCCTCTGGGGGCAATGTGGGGGCAGGGTCACTTAGTATGAGGGGGTCCTGTGGGTTCAGGATCACTGAGTATGAGGGGGCCCTGTTGGAGCCGTGTGGGGGCTGGGTGACTGAGTATGAGGGGGTCCTTTGGGGGCCCTGTGGGGGCAGTATCACTGAGATAGAGAGGGCCCTCTGGGGCCTTTGTGGGGCAGGGTCCTGAGGATGAGGGTGTCCTGTGGGGCCCTGTGGGGCAGTATCACTGAGGATGAGGGGGTCCTGTGGAAATCCTGTGGGGCAGGGTCACTGAGTATGAGGGGGCCCTGTGGGAGCCCTGTGGGGGCAGGGTGACTGAGTATGAGGGGGTGCTGTGGAGGCAGGGTCACTGAGTTTGAGGGGCCTGTGGGAGCCCTTTGGGGACAGGGTGACTGAGTATGAGGGGGTCCTGTGAGGGCCCTGTGGGGGCAGTATCACTGAGTAAGAGGGGAACCTCTGGGGGCCTTGTGGGGGCAGGGTCACTGAGGATGAGGGGGTCCTGTGGGGGCCCTGTGGGGCAGGGTCACAGAGTATGAGGGGCCCTCTGGGGCCATGTGTGGGGCAGGATCACTGAGTATGAGGGGTCTTGTGGGGCAGGGTCACTGAGTATGAGGGGGCCCTGTGGGAGCACTGTGGAGGCAGGGTAACTGAGTATGAGGGAGTCCTGTGGAAGCCATATGGGGGCAGGGTCACTGAGTATGAGGGGGTCCTGTGGGGGCAGAGTCACTGAGGATGAGGGGGTCCTGTGGGGCCCTGTGGGGGCAGGGTCACTGAGTATGAGAGGGCCCAGTGGGGCCCATGTGGGGGCAGGGTCATTGAGTATGAGGGGTCCTGTGGGAGCAGGGTCAGTGGGTATGATGGGGGCTCAGTGGGGGCCTCAGGTGAAAGGGTCTGGGGCCCTCTGGGGCCATGTTGGGGCAGGGTCACTGAGATTGAGGGGTCCTGTGGGGGCCATGTGGGGCAGGGTCAATGAGTATGAGGGGTCCTGTGGGGCAGGGTCACTGAGGATGAGGGGGTCCTGTGGGGCCCTGTGGGGCAGGGTCACTGAGAATGAGTGGCCCTGTGGGGGCCATGGGGCAGGGTGACTGAGTATGGGGGTCCTGTGGGGGCCCTGTGGGGGCAGTATCACTGAGTAAGAGGGGGCCCTCTGGGGCCTTGTGGGGGCAGGGTCACTGAGGATGAGGGGGTCCTTTGGGGGTCCTGTGGGGCAAAGTTCACTGAGTATGAGGGGTCCTGTGGGGGCCCTGTGGGGCAGTATCACTGAGGATTAGGGGGTCCCGTGGTGGCCCTATGGGGGCAGGGTCACTGAGTATGAGGGGGCCCTCTGGGGGCCATATGGGGTCAGGGTCACTGAGAATGAGGAGGTCCTGTGGGGCAGGGTCATTGGGTATGAGGGGACCCTTGTGGGAGCCCTCTGGGGGCAGGGTCACTGAGTATTAGGGGGCCCTGTGGGGGCCATGTGGATGAGGGGGTCAGGGTCAGTGAGTATGGGGGTCCTGTGGGGGCCCTGTGTGGGCAGGGTCACTGAGTATGAGGGGTCCTGTGGGGCCCTGTAGGGGCAGGGTCACTGAGTATGAGGGGCCCTGTGGGGGCCACTGATGGGGACAGGGTGACTGAGTATGGGGTCCTGTGGGGCCCTGTGGGGCAGTATCACTGAGAATGGGGGTCCTGTGGGGGCCTTTGGGGAGTATCACTGAGGATGAGGGGGTCCTGTGGGGCCTGTGGGGGCAGGGTCACTTAATGATGAGAGGGTCCTTTGTGGGGGCAGGGTCACTGAGTATGAGGGGGTCCTGTGGGGCCCTGTGGGAGCAGTATCACTGAGTAAGAGGGCCCTCTGGGGCCCTGTGGGGGAAGGATCACTGAGGATGAGGGGGTCCTGTGGGGCCCTGTGGGGTAGTATCACTGAGAATGAGGGGGTCCTGTGGGGATCCTGTGGGGTAGTATCACTGAGTATGAGGGGGCCCTCTGGTGGCCATGTGGGGGCAGGGTCACTGAGTATGAGGGGGTCCTGTGGGGGCAGGGTCACTGAGTAAGAGGGGCCCTGTGGGAGCCCTGTGAGGGCAGGGTCACTGAGATGAGGGAGTCCTGTGGGGGCCATGTGGGGCAGGGTCACTGAGTATGAGGGGGTCCTGGGGGGGCAGGGTCACTGAGGATGAGGGGGTCCTGTGGGGGCCCTGTGGGGCAGGGTCACTGAGTATGAGGGAGCCCTGTGGAGCCCTGTGGGGGCAGTGTGACTGAGTATGAGGGGTCCTGTCCTGTGGGGGCAGGGTCACTAAGAAAGGGGGCCATCTGGGGGCCTGTGGGGCAGGGTCACTGAGGATGAGGGGTCCTGTGGGGCCCTGTGGGGGCAGTATCACTGAGGATGAGGGGGTCCTGTGGGGGCAGGGTCACTGAGTATGAGGGGGCCATCTGGGGGCCTGTGGGGCAGGGTCACTGAGGATGAGTGGGCCCTGTGGGGCCATGTGGGGGCAGGGTGACTGAGTATGAGGGGGTCCTGTGGGGGCCCTGTGGGGGCAGTATCACTGAGTAAGAGGGGCCCTCTGGGGGCCTTGTGGGGGCAGGGTCACTGAGGATGAGGGGGTCCTTGGGGGTCCTGTGGGGGCAAAGTTCACTGAGTATGAGGGGTCCTGTGGGGGTCCTGTGGGAGCAGTATCACTGAGTATGAGGGGGTCCTGTGGGGGCCCTGGGGGGGCAGTATCACTGAGGATTAGGGGGCCCTGTGGGGCCCTATGGGGGCAGGGTCACTGAGTATGAGGGGGCCCTCTGGGGGCCATATGGGGGCAGGGTCACTGAGAATGAGGAGGTCCTGTGGGGGCAGGGTCACTGGGTATGAGGGGACCCTGTGGGAGCCCTCTGGGGGCAGGGTCACTGAGTATGAGGGGGCCCTGTGGGGGCCATGTGGGGGCAGGGTCAGTGAGTATGAGGGGGTCCTGTGGGGGCCCTGTGTGGGCAGGGTCACTGAGTATGAGGGGGTCCTGTGGGGGCCCTGTGGGGGCAGGGTCACTGAGTATGAGTGGGCCCTGTGGGGCCATGTGGGGACAGGGTGACTGAGTATGAGGGGGTCCTGTGGGGGCCCTGTGGGGGCAGTATCACTGAGAATGGGGGGTCCTGTGGGGGCCCTTTGGGGGGAGTATCACTGAGGATGAGGGGGTCCTGTGGGGGCCATGTGGGGGCAGGGTCACTTAATATGAGAGGGTCCTGTGGGCAGGGTCACTGAGTATGGGGGTCCTGTGGGGGCCCTGTGGGGGCAGTATCACTGAGTAAGAGGGGCCCTCTGGGCCTCCTGTGGGGGCAGGATCACTGAGGATGAGGGGGTCCTGTGGGGGCCCTGTGGGGGTAGTATCACTGAGAATGAGGGGTCCTGTGGGGATCCTGTGGGGTAGTATCACTGAGTATGGGGGCCCTCTGGGGGCCATGTGGGGGCAGGGTCACTGAGTATGGGGGTCCTGTGGGGGCAGGGTCACTGAGGAGAGGGGCCCTGTGGGGCCATGTGGGGCAGGGTCACTGAGTATGAGGGGGTCCTCTGCGAGCCTTGTGGGGGCAGGGTCACTGAGGATGAGGGGGTCCTGTGGGGCCCTGTGGGGGCAGGGTCACTGAGTATGAGGGAGCCCTGTGGGAGCCTGTGGGGGCAGGGTGACTGAGTATGAGGGGGTCCTGTGGGGGCAGGGTCACTAAGTAAGAGGGGGCCATCTGGGGACCTTGTGGGGGCAGGGTCACTGAGGATGAGGGGGTCCTGTGGGGGCCCTGTGGGGGCAGTATCACTGAGGATGAGGGGGTCCTGTGGGGGCAGGGTCACTGAGTATGAGGGGCCCTCTGGGGGCCTTGTGGGGGCAGGGTCACTGAGGATGAGGGGGTCCTGTGGGGGCCCTGTGGGGGCAGTGTCACTGAGGATGAGGGGGTCCTGTGGGTTCCCTGTAAATGGGGCAGTATCACTGAGTATGAGGGGTCCTGTGAGGGCCCAATGGGGCAGTCATGAGTATGGGGGCCCTGTGGGGCAGTATCACTGAGGATGAGGGGGTCCTGTGGGGGCCCTGTGGGGACAGGGTCACTGAGAATGAGGGGGCCCTGTGGGGGCCATGTGGGGGCAGTGTCACTGAGGATGAGGGGGTCCTTTGGGGTCCTGTGGGGGCAAGGTCACTGAGTATGAGGGGGTCCTGTGGGGGTCCTGTGGGGGCAGTATCACTGAGTATGAGGGAGTCCTGTGGGGGGGGCAGGGTCACTGAGGAGAGAGCCCTGGGCCCCTCTGGGGGCCAGTGGAAGGGGCTCAGTGGGGTCACTGAGTCATGAGGGAGGCCCTGTGCGGGCCATGTGGGGGCAGTGTCACTGAGGATGAAGGGGTCCTTTGGGGGTCCTGTGGGGGCAAGGTCACTGAGTATGATTGGGTCCTGTGGAGGTCCTGTGGCGGCAGGGTGACTGAGTATGAGGGGGTCCTGTGGGGGCAGGGTCACTGAGTAAGAGGGCCCTCTGGGGGCCTAGTGGGGGCAGGGTCACTGAGGATGAGGGGGTCTTGTGGGGGCCCTGTGGGGGCAGTATCACTGAGGATGACGGGGTCCTGTGGGGCCCTGTGGGGCAGGGTCACTGAGTATGGGGGTCCTGTGGGGCAGGGTCACTGAGGATGAGGGGTCCTGTGGGGCCATGTGGGGGCAGGGTCACTGAGTATGAGGGGGCCCTGTGGGGGCCATGTGGGGGCAGGGTCACTGAAAATGAGGTTGTCCTGTGGGGGCAGGGTCACTGAGTATGAGGGGGCTCAGTGGGGCCTGAGGTCAAAGGGTCTGAGGGGGCCCTCTGGGGGCCATGTGGGGGCAGGGTCACTGAGAATGAGGGGGTCCTGTGGGGGCCATGTGGGGGCAGGGTCACAGAGTAAGAGGGGGTCCTGTAGGGGCAGGGTCACTGAGGATGAGTGGAACCTGTGGGGGCCATGTGTGGGGGCAGGGTGACTGAGTATGAGGGGGTCCTCTGGGGCCCTGTGGGGGCAGGGTCACTGAGGATGAGGGGGTCCTGTGGGGGCCCTGTGGGGGCAGTATCACTGAGGATGAGGGGGTCCTGTGGGGCCCTGTGGGGCAGGGTCACTGAGTATGAGGGGGCCCTCTGGGGGCCCAGTGGGGGCAGGGTCACATAGTATGAGGTGGTCCTGTGGGGGCAGGGTCACTGAGGATGAGGGGGTCCTGTGGGGGCCCTGTGGGGGCAGGGTCAATGAGTATGAGGGGGCCCTGTGGGAGCCCTGTGAGGGCAGGGTGACTGAGTATGAGGGGGTCCTGTGGGGGCAGGGTCACTGAGGATGAGGGGGTCTTGTGGGGGCCCTGTGGGGGCAGGGTCACAGAGTATGAGGGGGCCCTCTGGGAGCCCTGTGAGGGCAGGGTGACTGAGTATGAGGGGGTCCTGTGGGGGCAGGGTCCTTGAGTATGAGTGGGCCCTCTGGGAGCCCTGTGAGGGCAGGGTGACTGAGGATGAGGTATCCTGTGGGGGCCCTGTGGGGGCAGTGTCACTGAGGATGAGGGGGTCCTGTGGGAATCCTGTGGGGCAGGGTCACAGAGTATGAGGGGGCCCAGTGGGAGCCCTGTGGGAGCAGGGTGACTGAGTATGAGGGGTTGCTGTGGAGGCAGGGTCACTGAGTTTGAGGGGGCCTTGTGGGAGCCCTTTGGGGAAAGGGTCACTGAGTATGAGGGGGTCCTGTGGGAGCCGGGTCACTGAGTATGAGGGGCCCTGTGGGACCCCTGTGGGGGCAGGGTAACTGAGTATGATGGGGTCCTGTGGGGGCCATGTGGGGGCATCGTCACTGAGTATGAAGGGGTCCTGTGGGGGCAGGGTCACTGAGGATGAGGGGGTCCTGTGTGGGCCCTGTGGGGGCAGGGTCACTGAGTATGAGTGGGCCCTGTGGGGGCCATGTGGGGGCAGGGTGACTGAGTATGAGGGGGTCCTGAGGGGGCCCTGTGGGGGCAGTATCACTGAGTAAGAGGGGGCCCTCTGGGGGCCTTGTGGGGGCAGGGTCACTGATGATGAGGGGGTCCTGTGGGGGCCCTGTGTGGGCAGTATCACTGATGATGAGGGGGTCCTGTGGGGGCCATGTGTGGGCAGTGTCACTGAGGATGAGGGGGTCCTGTGGGGGCCCTGTGGGGGCAGGGTCACTGACTATGAGGGGGCCCTGTGGGGGCCGAGTGGGGGAAGGGTCAGTTAATATGAGGGGGTCCTGTGGGGGCAGCCTCACTCAGTATGAGGGGGCCCTGTTGGAGCCGTGTGGGGGCTGGGTGACTGAGTATGAGGGGGTCCTGTGGGGGCCTTGTGGGGGCAGGGTCACTGAGGATGTGGGGGTCCTGTGGGGGACCTGTGGGGGCAGGGTCACTGAGTATGAGGGGGACCTGTGGGGGCCATGTGGGGGCAGGGTCACTGAGTATGAGGGGGCCCTCTGGGGGCCATGTCGGGGCAGGGTCACTGAGTATGAGGGGGTCTTGTGGGGGCAGGGTCACTGAGTATGAGGGGTCCCTGTGGGAGCCCTGTGGGGGCAGGGTAACTGAGTATGAGGGAGTCCTGTGGGGGACATGTGGGGGCTAGATCACTGAGTATGAGGGGGTCCTGTGGGGGCAGGGTCACTGAGGATGAGGGGGTCCTGTGGGGGCCCTGTGGGGGCAGGGTCACTGAGTATGAGGGGGTCCTGTGGGGGCAAGGTCACTGAGTATGAGGGGATCCCGTGGGGGTCCTGTGGGGGTAGTATCACTGAGTATGAGGGGGTCCTGTGGGGGCCCTGTGGGGGCAGTATCACTGAGGATTAAGGGGTCCCGTGGGGGCCCTATGGGGGCACGGTCACTGAGTATGAGCGGGCCCTCTGGGGGCCATATGGGGGCAGGGTCACTGAGTATGAGGGGGTCCTGTGGGGGCAGGGTCACAGAGTATGAGTGGGACCTGTGGGGGCCATGTGGGGACAGGGTCACTGAGTATGAGGGAGTCCTGTGGGGGCCATGTGGGGGCAGGGTCACTGAGTATGAGGGGGTCCTGTGGGGGCAGGGTCAATGAGGATGAGGGGTCCTGTGGGGGCCCTGTGGGGGCAGGGTCACTGAGTATGAGGGGGCCCTGTTGGGGCCCTGTGGGGGCAGGGTCAGTGAGTATGAGGGGGTCCTGTGGCGGCCCTGAGGGTTCAGGGTCATTGAGTATGAGGGGGCCCTCTGGGGGCCTTGTCGGGGCAGGGTCATTGAGGATGAGGGGGTCTTGTGGGGGCCCTGTGGGGGCAGTATCACTGAGGGAGAGGGGGTCCTGTGGGGATCCTTTGCGGGCAGTATCACTGAGTATGAGGGGGCCCTCTGGGAGACCTGTTGGGGCAGGGTCACTGAGTATGAGGGGGTCCTCTGGGGGCCATGTGGGGGCAGGGTCAATGAGTATGAGGTGGTCCTGTGGGGGCAGGGTCACTGAGAATGAAGGGGACCTGTGGGGGCCCAGTGGGGGCAGGGTCATTGAGTATGAGGGGGTCCTGTGGGGGCCTTGTGGGGGCAGGGTCACTGAGGATGTGGGGGTCCTGTGGGGGCCCTGTTGGGGCAGGGTGACTGAGAAAGAGGGGGCCCTCTGTAGGCCTTGTGGGGGTAGGGTCACTGAGGATGAGGCGGTCCTGTGGGGGCCCTGTGGGGGCAGTATCACTGAGGATGAGGGGGTCCTGTGGGGATCCTGTGGGGGCAGGGTCACTGAGTATGAGGGGGAGCTGTGGAAGCAGGGTCACTGAGTATGATGGGGTCCTGTGAGGGTCCTGGGGGGGCAGGGTCACTGAGTATGAGGGGGTCCTGTGGGGGTCCTATTGGGGCTGTATCACTGAGGATGAGGGGGCCCTGTGGGGGCCATGTGGGGTCATGGTCATTGAGTATGAGGGGGTCCTGTGGGGGCAGGGTCACTGAGGATGAGGGGGTCCTGTTGGGGCCCTGTGGGGGCAGTATCACTGAGGATGAGGGGGTCCTGTGGTGATCCTGTGAGGGCAGTATCACAGAGTAAGAGGGGGCCCTCTGGGGGCCATGGGGGCAGGGTCACTGAGTAAGAGGGGGCCCTGTGGGGGCCATGTGGGGTCATGGTCATTGAGTATGAGGGGGTCCTGTGGGGGCAGGTTCACTGAGGATGAGGGGGTCCTGTTGGGGCCCTGTGGGGGCAGTATCACTGAGGATGAGGGGGCCCTGTGGGGGCCAAGTGGGGTCATGGTCATTGAGTATGAGGGGGTCCTGCGGGGGCAGGGTCACTGAGGATGAGGGGGTCCTGTTGGGGCCCTGTGGGGGCAGTATCACTGAGGATGAGGGGGTCCTGTGGTGATCCTGTGAGGGCAGTATCACAGAGTAAGAGGGGGCCTTCTGGGGGCCCTGTGGGGGCAGGGTCACTGAGTAAGAGGGGGCCCTGTGGGGGCCATGTGGGGTCATGGTCATTGAGTATGAGGGGGTCCTGTGGGGGCAGGGTCACTGAGGATGAGGGGGTCCTGTTGGGGCCCTGTGGGGGCAGTATCACTGAGGATGAGGGGGTCCTGTGGTGATCCTGTGAGGGCAGTATCACAGAGTAAGAGGGGGCCCTCTGGGGGCCTTGTGGTTGCAGGGTCACTGAGGATGAGGGGGACCTGTGGGGGCCTTGTAGGGGCAATATCACTGAGGATGAGGGGGCCCTCTGGGGGCCATGTGGGGCCAGGGTCACTGATAATGATGGGGCCCTCTGGGGGCCCTGTGTGGGCAAGGTCACTGAGTATGAGGGGGTCGTGTGGGGGCAGGGTCACTGAGTATGAGTGGGCCCTGTGGGTGCCCTGTGGGGGCAGGGTCACTGAGTATGAGGGGGTTCTGTGGGGGCCATGTGGGGGCAGGGTCACTGAGTATGAGGGGGTCCTGTGGTGGCAGGGTCACTGATGATGAGGGGGTCCTCTGGGGGCCCTTTTGGGGCAGGGTCACTGAGTATGAGGGGGTCCCGTGGGGGCCTTGTGGGGGCAGGGTCACTGAGTATGAGGGGGCCCTGTGGGAGCCCTGTGGAGGCAGGGTGACTGAGTATGAGGGGGTCCTGTGGGGGCCCTGTGGGGGCAGGGTCACTGAGTAGGAGCGGGCCCTCTTGGGGCCATGTGGGGGCAGTGACACTGAGGATGAGGGGGTCCTTTGGGGGTCCTGTGGGGGCAAAGTCACTGAGTATGAGGGGTTCCTGTGGGGTCCTGTGGGGGCAGTATCACTGAGTATGAGGGGGTCCTGTGGGGGCCCTGTGGGGGCAGTATCACTGAGGATTAGGGGGTCCTCTGGGGGCCCTAAGGGGGCAGGGTCACAGAGTATGAGTGGGCCCTGTGGGGGCCATGTGGGGTCAGTGTCACTGAGGATGAGGGGGTCCTTTGGGGGTCCTGTGGGGGCAAGGTCACTGAGTATGAGGGGGTCCTGTGGGGGTCCTGGGGGCAGGGTGACTGAGTATGAGGGGGTCCTGTGGGGGCAGGGTCACTGAGTAAGAGGGGGCCCTCTGGGGGCCTTGTGGGGGCAGGGTCACTGAGGATGAGGGGGTCCTGTGGGGGCCCTGTGGGGGGCAGTATCACTGAGGATGAGGGGGTCATGTGGGGGCCCTTTGGGGGCAGGGTCACTGAGTATGAGGGGGTCCTGTGGGGGCCCTGTGGGGGCAGTATCACTGAGGATGAGGGGGTCCTGTGGGGGCCCTGTGGGGCAGGGTCACTGAGTATGAGGGGGCCCTGTGGGGGCCATGTGGGGGCAGGGTCACTTAGTATGAGGGGGTCCTATGGGGGCCCTGTGGGGGCAGTATCACTGAGTATGAGGGGGTCCTGTGGGGGCCCTGTGGGGCAGTATCACTGAGAATGAGGGGGTCCTGTGGGGGCCATGTGGGGACAGGGTCACAGAGTATGAGGGGGTCGTGTGGGGGCAGGGTCACTGAGGATGAGTGGGTCCTGTGGGGGCCATGTGGGGGCAGGGTGACTGAGTATGAGGGGGTCCTCTGGGGGCCCTGTGGCGGCAGTATCACTGAGTAAGAGGGGCTCTCTGCGGGCCTTGTGGGGGCAGGGTCACTGAGGATGAGGGGGTCCTGTGGGGGCCCTGTGGGGGCAGTATCACTGAGGATGAGGGGGTCCTGTGGGGCCCCTGTGGGGGCAGGGTCACTGAGTATGAGGGGGCCCTGTGTGGGCCATGTGGGGGCAAGGTCACATTGTATGAGGGGGTCCTGTGGGGGCAGGGTCACTGAGGATGAGGGGGTCTTGTGGGGGCCCTGTGGGGGCAGGGTCACAGAGTATGAGGGGGCCCTCTGGGAGCCCTGTGAGGGCAGGGTGACTGAGTATGAGGGGGTCCTGTGGGGCAGGGTCCTTGAGTATGAGTGGGCCCTCTGGGAGCCCTGTGAGGGCAGGGTGACTGAGGATGAGGGTGTCCTGTGGGGGCCCTGGGGGCAGTGTCACTGAGGATGAGGGGGTCCTGTGGGAATCCTGTGGGGGCAGGGTCACAGAGTATGAGGGGGCCCAGTGGGAGCCCTGTGGGAGCAGGGTGACTGAGTATGAGGGGTTGCTGTGGAGGCAGGGTCATTGAGTTTGAGGGGGCCTTGTGGGAGCCCTTTGGGGAAAGGGTCACTGAGTATGAGGGGGTCCTGTGGGAGCCGGGTCACTGAGTATGAGGGGGCCCTGTGGGACCCCTGTGGGGGCAGGGTAACTGAGTATGATGGGGTCCTGTGGGGGCCATGTGGGGGCATCGTCACTGAGTATGAGGGGGTCCTGTGGGGGCAGGGTCACTGAGGATGAGGGGGTCCTGTGTGGGCCCTGTGGGGGCAGGGTCACTGAGTATGAGGAGGCTCTGTGGGGGCCATATGGGGGCAGGGTCACTGAGTATGAGGGGGTCCTGTGGGGGCAGGGTCACTGAGTATGAGGGGGCTCAGTAGGGGCCTGAGGGTGAAAGGGTCTGAGGGGGCCCTCTGGGGGCCATGTTGGGGCAGGGTCACTGAGATTGAGGGGGTCCTGTGGGGGCCATGTGGGCAGGGTCAATGAGTATGAGGGGGTCCTGTGGGGGCAGGGTCACTGAGGATGAGGGGGTCCTGTGGGGGCCCTGTGGGGGCAGGGTCACTGAGTATGAGTGGGCCCTCTGGGGGCCATGTGGGGGCAGGGTGACTGAGTATGAGGGGGTCCTGTGGGGGCCCTGTGGGGGCAGTATCACTGAGTAAGAGGGGGCCCTCTGGGGGCCTTGTGGGGCAGGGTCACTGAGGATGAGGGGGTCCTTTGGGGGTCCTGTGGGGGCAAGGTTACTGAGTATGAGGGGGTCCTGTGGGCGTCCTGTGGGGGCAGTATCACTGAGTATGAGGGGGTCCTGTGGGGGCCCTGTGGGGGCAGTATCACTGAGGATTAGGGGGTCCCGGGGTGGCCCTATGGGGGCAGGGTCACTGAGTATGAGGGGGCCCTCTGGGGGCCATATGGGGGCAGGGTCAATGAGAATGAGGGGGTCCTGTGTGGGCAGGGTCACTGGGTATGAGGGGGCCCTTGTGGGAGCCCTGTGGGGCCAGGGTCACTGAGTATGAGGGCGCCCTGTGGGGGCCATATGGGGGAAGGGTCAGTGAGTATGAGGGGGTCCTGTGGGGGCCCTGTCTGGGCAGGGTCATTGAGTATGAGGGGGTCCTGAGGGGCAGGGTCACTGAGGATGAGGGGGTACTGTGGGGGCCCTGTAGGGGCAGGGTCACTGAGTATGAGTGGGCCCTGTGGGGGCCATGTGGGGACAGGGTGACTGAGTATGAGGGGTCCTGTGGGGGCCCTGTGGGGGCAGTATCACTGAGAATGGGGGGTCCTGTGGGGGCCCTTTGGGGGGAGTATCACTGAGGATGAGGGGGTCCTGTGGGGGCCATGTGGGGGAAGGGTCACTTAATATGAGAGGGTCCTTTGTGGGCAGGGTCACTGAGTATGAGGGGGTCCTGTGGGGGCTCTGTGGGGGCAGTATCACTGAGTAAGAGGGGGCCCTCTGGGGGCCTCGTGGGGGCAGGATCACTGAGGATGAGGGCGTCCTGTGGGGGCCCTGTGGGGGTAGTATCACTGAGAATGAGGGGGTCCTGTGGTGATCCTGTGGGGGTAGTATCACTGAGTATGAGGGGGCCCTCTGGGGGCCATGTGGGGCAGGGTCACTGAGTATGAGGGGTCCTGTGGGGGCCCTGTCGGGGCAGGGTGACTGAGTATGAGGGCGTTCTGTGGAGGCAGGCTCACTGAGGATGAGGGGGTTTTGTGGGGGCCCTGTGGGGGCAGGGTCAGAGAGTTTGAGTGGGCCCTGTGGGGGCCATGTGGGGGCAGTGTCACTGAGGATGAGGGGGTCCTTTGGGGGTCCTGTTGGGGCAGGGTCACTGAGTATGAGGGGGTCCGGTGGGGGCCTTGTGGGGGCAGGGTCACTGAGTATGAGGGGGCCCTGTGGGAGCCCTGTGGAGGCAGGGTGACTGAGTATGAGGGGGTCCTGTGGGGGCCAAGTGGGGGCAGGGTCACTGAGTAGGAGGGGGCCTTCTGGGGGCCATGTGGGGGCAGTGTCACTGAGGATGAGGGGGTCTTTTGGGGGTCCTGTGGGGGCAAAGTCACTGAGTATGAGGGGTTCCTGTGGGGGTCCTGTGGGGGCAGTATCACTGAGTATGAGGGGGTCCTGTGGGGGCCCTGTGGGGGCAGTATGACTGAGGATTAGGGGGTCCTCTGGGGGCCCTAAGGGGGCAGGGTCACAGAGTATGAGTGGGCCCTGTGGGGGCCATGTGGGGTCAGTGTCACTGAGGATGAGGGGTCCTTTGGGGGTCCTGTGGGGGCAAGGTCACTGAGTATGAGGGGGTCCTGTGGGGGTCCTGTGGGGGCAGGGTCACTGAGTAAGAGGGTCCTGTGGGGGCAGGGTCACTGAGTAAGAGGGGGCCCTCTGGGGGCCTTGTGGGGGCAGGGTCACTGAGGATGAGGGGGTCCTGTGGGGGCCCTGTGGGGGCAATATCACTGAGGATGAGGGGGTCATGTGGGGGCCCTTTGGGGGCAGGGTCACTGAGTATGAGGGGGTCCTATGGGGGCAGGGTCACTGAGTATGAGGGGGCCCTGTGGGGGCCATGTGGGGGCAAGGTCACTGAGAATGAGGGGGTCCTGTGGGGGCAGGGTCACAGAGTATGAGGGGGCCCTTGTGGGAGCCCTGTCGGGGCAGGGTGACTGAGTATGAGGGCGTTCTGTGGAGGCAGGCTCACTGAGGATGAGGGGGTTCTGTGGGGGCCCTGTGGGGGCAGGGTCAGAGAGTTTGAGTGGGCCCTGTGGGGGCCATGTGGGGGCAGTGTCACTGAGGATGAGGGGGTCCTTTGGGGGTCCTGTGGGGGCAAAGTCACTGAGTATGAGGGGTTCCTGTGGGTGTCCTGTGGGGGCAGTATCACTGAGTATGAGGGGGTCCTGTGGGGGCCCTGTGGGGGGCAGTATCACTGAGGATTAGGGGGTCCTCTGGGGGCCATAAGGGGCAGGGTCACAGAGTATGAGTGGGCCCTGTGGGGGCCATGTGGGGTCAGTGTCACTGAGGATGAGGGGGTCCTTTGGGGGTCCTGTGGGGGCAAGGTCACTGAGTATGAGGGGGTCCTGTGGGGGTCCTGTGGGGGCAGGGTGACTGAGTATGAGGGGGTCCTGTGGGGGCAGGGTCACTGAGTAAGAGGGGGCCCTCTGGGGGCCTTGTGGGGGCAGGGTCACTGAGGATGAGGGGGTCCTGTGGGGCCCTGTGGGGGCAGTATCACTGAGGATGAGGGGGTCCTGTGGGGCCCTGTGGGGCAGGGTCACTGAGTATGAGGGGGCCCTGTGGGGGCCATGTGGGGGCAGGGTCACTGAATTTGAGGGGGTCCTGTGGGGGCAGGGTCACTGAGTATGAGGGGGCTCAGTGGGGGCCTGAGGGTCAAAGGGTCTGAGGGGGCCCTCTGGGGGCCATGTGGGGGCAGGGTCACTGAGAATGGGGGTCCTGTGGGGGCAGGGTCACTGAGTATGAGGGGGCCATCTGGGGGCCTTGTGGGGGCAGGGTCACTGAGGATGAGGGGGTCCTGTGGGGGCCCTGGGGGCAGGGTCACTGAGGATGAGGGGGTCCTGTGGGGGCAGGGTCACTGAGGATGAGGGGGTCCTGTGGGGGCCCTGTGGGGGCAGGGTCACTGAGAATGAGGGGGTCCTGTGGGGGCCATGTGGGGGCAGGGTCACAGAGTAAGAGGGGGTCCTGTAGGGGCAGGGTCACTGAGGATGAGTGGAACCTGTGGGGGCCATGTGTGGGCAGGGTGACTGAGTATGAGTGGGCCCTGGGGGGCCATGTGGGGGCCAGGGTTACTGAGTATGAGGGGGTCCTGTGGCGGCCCTGTGGGGGCAGTATCACTGAGGATGAGGGGGTCCTGTGGGGGCCCTGTAGGGGCAGGGTCACTGAGTATGAGGGGGCCCTGTGGGGGCCATGTGGGGGCAGGGTCACTTAGTATGAGGGGGTCCTGTGGGGGCCCTGTGGGGGCAGTATCACTGAGAATGAGGGGGTCCTGTGGGGGCCATGTGGGGGCAGGGTCACAGAGTATGAGGGGGGGTCGTGTGGGGGCAGGGTCACTGAGGATGAGTGGGTCCTGTGGGGGCCATGTGGGGGCAGGGTGACTGAGTATGAGGGGGTCCTCTGGGGGCCCTGTGGGGGGCAGTATCACTGAGTAAGAGGGGTTCTCTGCGGGCCTTGTGGGGGCAGGGTCACTGAGGATGAGGGGGTCCTGTGGGGGCCCTGGGGGGGCAGTATCACTGAGGATGAGGGGGTCCTGTGGTGCCCCTGTGGGGGCAGGGTCACTGAGTATGAGGGGGCCCTGTGGGGGCCTGAAGGGTCACTGAGGTCTGAGGGGGCCCTCTGGGGGTCATGTGGGGGCAGGGTCACTGAGAATGAGGGGGTCCTGTGGGGGCAGGGTCACTGAGTATGAGGGGGCTATCTGGGGGCCTTGTGGGGGCAGGGTCACTGAGGATGAGGGGGTCCTGTGGGGGCCCTGTGGGGGCAGGGTCACTGAGGATGAGGGGGTCCTGTGGGGGCAGGGTCACTGAGGATGAGGGGGTCCTGTGGGGGCCCTGTGGGGGCAGGGTCACTGAGAATGAGGGGGTCCTGTGGGGGCCATGTGGGGGCAGGGTCACAGAGTAAGAGGGGGTCCTGTAGGGGCAGGGTCACTGAGGATGAGTGGAACCTGTGGGGGCCATGTGTGGGCAGGGTGACTGAGTATGAGTGGGCCCTGTGGGGGCCATGTGGGGCCAGGGTTACTGAGTATGAGGGGGTCCTGTGGCGGCCCTGTGGGGGCAGTATCACTGAGGATGAGGGGGTCCTGTGGGGGCCCTGTAGGGGCAGGGTCACTGAGTATGAGGGGCCCTGTGGGGGCCATGTGGGGGCAGGGTCACTTAGTATGAGGGGGTCCTGTGGGGGCCCTGTGGGGGCAGTATCACTGAGAATGAGGGGGTCCTGTGGGGGCCATGTGGGGGCAGGGTCACAGAGTATGAGGGGGTCGTGGGGGGCAGGGTCACTGAGGATGAGTGGGTCCTGTGGGGGCCATGTGGGGGCAGGGTGACTGAGTATGAGGGGGTCCTCTGGGGGCCCTGGGGGCAGTATCACTGAGTAAGAGGGGTTCTCTGCGGTCCTTGTGGGGGCAGGGTCACTGAGGATGGGGGTCCTGGGGGCCCTGGGGGGCAGTATCACTGAGGATGAGGGTCCTGGTGCCCCTGTGGGGCAGGGTCACTGAGTATGAGGGGGCCCTGTGGGGGCCATGTGGGGGCAAGGTCACATTGTATGAGGTGGTCCTGTGGGGGCAGGGTCACTGAGGATGAGGGGGTCTTGTGGGGGCCCTGTGGGGGCAGGGTCACAGAGTATGAGGGGGCCCTCTGGGAGCCCTGTGAGGGCAGGGTGACTGAGTATGAGGGGGTCCTCTGGGGGCAGGGTCCTTGAGTATGAGTGGGCCCTCTGGGAGCCCTGTGAGGGCAGGGTGACTGAGGATGAGGGTGTCCTGTGGGGGCCCTCTGGGGGCAGTGTCACTGAGGATGAGGGGGTCCTGTGGGAATCCTGTGGGGGCAGGGTCACAGAGTATGAGGGGGCCCTGTGGGAGCCCTGTGGGAGCAGGGTGACTGAGTATGAGGGGTTGCTGTGGAGGCAGGGTCACTGAGTTTGAGTGGGCCTTGTGGGAGCCCTTTGGGGAAAGGGTCACTGAGTATGAGGGGGTCCTGTGGGAGCCGGGACACTGAGTATGAGGGGGCCCTGTGGGACCCCTGTGGGGGCAGGGTAACTGAGTATGATGGGGTCCTGTGGGGGCCATGTGGGGGCATTGTCACTGAGTATGAGGGGGTCCTGTGGGGGCAGCGTCACTGAGGATGAGGGGGTCCTGTGTGGGCCCTGTGGGGGCAGGGTCACTGAGTATGAGGAGGCTCTGTGGGGGCCATATGGGGGCAGGGTCACTGAGTATGAGGGGGTCCTGTGGGGGCAGGGTCACTGAGTATGAGGGGCTCATTGGGGGCCTGAGGATCAAAGGGTCTGAGGGGTCCCTCTGGGGGCCATGTGGGGGCAGGGTCACTGAGAATGAGGGGGTCCTGTGGGGGCCATGTGGGGGCAGGGTCACAGAGTAAGAGGGGGTCCTGTAGGGGCAGGGTCACTGAGGATGAGTGGAACCAGTGGGGGCCATGTGGGGGCAGGGTGACTGAGTATGAGGGGGTCCGCTGGGGGCCCTGGGGGCAGGGTCACTGAGGATGAGGGGGTCCTGTGGGGGCCCTGTGGGGGCAGTATCACTCAGGATGAGGGTGTCCTGTGGGGCCCCTGTGGGGGCAGGGTCACTGAGTATGAGGGGGCCCTGTGGGGGCCCAGTGGGGGCAGGGTCACATAGTATGAGGTGGTCCTGTGGGGGCAGGGTCACTGAGGATGAGGGGGTCCTGTGGGGGCCCTGTTGGGGCAGGGTCACTGAGTAGAGGGGGCCCTCTGGGGGCCTTGTGGGGGCAGGGTCACTGAGGATGACGGGGTCCTGTGGGGGCCATGTGGGGGCAGGGTGACTGAGTATGAGGGGGTCCGCTGGGGGCCCTGTGGGGGCAGGGTCACTGAGTATGAGGGGGCCCTGTGGGGGCCCTGTGGGGGCAGGGTGACTGAGTATGAGGGGTCCTGTGGGGGCAGGGCCATTGAGTAAGAGGGGGCCCTCTGGGGGCCTTTTGGGGGCAGGATCACTGAGGATGACGGGGTCCTGTGGGGGCCATGTGGGGGCAGGGTGACTGAGTATGAGGGGGTCCTCTGGGGGCCCTGTGGGGGCAGTATCACTGAGTAAGAGGTCCTGCTCTGGGGGCCTTGTGGGGGCAGGGTCGCTGAAGATGAGGGGGTCCTGTGGGGGCCCTGTGGGGGCAGTATCACTGAGGATGAGGGGGTCCTGTGGGGCCCCTGTGGGGGCAAGGTCACTGAGATGATGGGGCCCTGTGGGGGCCATGTGGGGGCAGGGTCACATAGTATGAGGTGGTCCTGTGGGGGCAGGGTCACTGAGGATGAGGGGGTCCTGTGGGGCCCCTGTGGGGGCAGGGTCACTGAGTATGAGGGGCCCTGTGGGGGCCCATGTGGGGGCAGGGTCACTGAGTATGAGGTGGTCCTGTGGGGGCAGGGTCCTGTGGGGGCAGGGTCACTGAGTATGAGGGGCCCTCTGGGGGGCCTGTGGGGGCAGTGTCACTGAGGATGAGGGGGTCCTGTGGGGGCCCTGTGGGGCAGTGTCACTGAGGATGGGGGTCCTTGGGGGTCCTGTGGGGGCAAGGTCACTGAGTATGAGGGGGCCCTGTGGGGCCCTGTGGGGGCAGGGTCACTGTATGAGGGGCCCTGGGGGCCCTGTGGGGCAGGGTCACTGAGTTGGGGCCCTGTGGGGCCAAATTGGGGCAGGGTCACTGAGTATGAGGGGGTCCTGTGGGGGCCTGTGGGGGGGTCACTGAGTATGAGGGGGCCCTGTGGGGGGCCCTGTGGGGGCAGGGTCACTGAGTATGAGGGGTCCTGTGGGGGCCTGTGGGGGCAGGGTCACTGAGTATGAGGGGGTCCTGTGGGGGCTGTGGGGGGTCACTGAGGATGAGGAGAGGGGTCCTGTGGGGGCCCTGTGGGGGCAGGGTCACTGAGTATGATGGGGGGCCCTGTGGGGGCCTGTGGGGGCAGGGTCACTGAGTATGAGGGGGTCCTGGGGCCCTGTGGGGCAGGGTCACTGAGTATGAGGGGCCCTCTGTGGGGGCCTGTGGGGCAGGGTCACTGATGAGGGGGTCCTGTGGGGCCCTGTGGGGGCAGGGTCACTGAGTAGAGGGGTCCTGTGGGGGCCCTGTGGGGGCAGTATCACTGGGGGTCCTGTGGGGCAGGGTCACTGAGGATGAGGGGGTTCAGTGGGGGCCCTGTGGGGGCAGGGTCACTGAGTATGAGGGGGTCCTGTGGGGGCCCTGTGGGGCAGGGTCACTGAGGATGAGGGGGCCCTGTGGGGGCCCTGTGGGGCAGGGTCACTGAGTATGAGGGCCCTCTGGGGGCCCTGTGGGGGCAGGGTCACTGAGTATGAGGGGCCCTGTGGGGCCCTGTGGGGGCAGGGTCACTGAGTATGGGGTCCTGTGGGGGCAGGGCAGGGTCACTGAGTATGAGGGGGTCCTGTGGGGGCCCTGTGGGGCAGGGTCACTGAGTATGAGAGGGCCCTGTGGGGGCCTTGTGGGGCAGGGTCACTGAGGATGAGGGGGCCCTGTGGGGGCCTGTGGGGGCACTGAGTATGAGGGGGTCCTGTGGGGGCCCTGTGGGGGCAGGGTCACTGAGTATGGGGGGCCCTCTGGGGGCCCTGTGGGGGCAGGGTCACTGAGTATGAGGGGGTCCTGTGGGGGCAGGGTCAGGGTCACTGAGTATGAGGGGGCCCCTGGGGGCCTGTGGGGGCAGGTCACTGAGGATGAGGGGGTCCTGTGGGGGCCCTGTGGGGGCAGGGTCACTGAGTATGAGGGTCCTGGGGGCCCAGCAGGTCACTGAGTAAGAGGGGCCCTCTGGTCACTGAGTATGGGGCCCTGTGGGGGTCACAGTATCACTGAGGATGAGGGGTCCTCTGGGGGCCCTGTGGGGGCAGGGTCACTGAGGATGAGGGGGTCCTCTGGGGGCCCTGTGGGGGCAGGGTCACTGAGATGAGGGGGCCCTGGGGGCCCTGTGGGGGCAGGGTCACTGTATGGTGGTCCTGTGGGGGCAGGGTCACTGAGGATGGGGTCCTGTGGGGGCCCTGTGGGGGCAGGGTCACTGAGTATGAGGGCCCTGTGGGGGGCCATGTGGGGGCAGGGTCACTGAGTATGAGGGGGTCCTGTAGGGGCAGGGTCACTGAGGATGAGTGGAACCTGTGGGGGCCATGTGGGGCAGGGTCACTGAGTATGAGTGGGCCCTGTGGGGCCCTGTGGGGGCAGGGTCACTGAGGATGAGGTCCTGTGGGGGCCCTGTGGGGGCAGGGTCACTGAGGATGAGGGGGTCCTGTGGGGGCCCTGTGGGGGCAGGTCACTGAGTATGAGGGGGCCCTGTGGGGGCCTGTGGGGGCAGTATCACTGAGGATGAGGGGGTCCTGTGGGGGCCCTGTGGGGCAGGGTCACTGAGTATGAGGGGTCCTGTGGGGGCCATGTGGGGGTCACTGAGGTCACAGAGTATGAGGGGGTCCTGTGGGGGCAGGGTCACTGAGGATGAGTGGGTCCTGTGGGGGCCATGTGGGGGCAGGGTGACTGAGTATGAGGGGGTCCTCTGGGGGCCCTGTGGGGGCAGTATCACTGAGGATGAGGGGTTCTCTGGGGCCCTGTGGGGGCAGGGTCACTGAGGATGAGGGGCCCTGTGGGGGCCTGTGGGGGCAGGGTCACTGAGGATGAGGGGTCCCTGGGGGCCCTGTGGGGCAGGGTCACTGAGTGAGGGGGCCTGTGGGGGCCTGTGGGGCAGGGTCACTGAGTATGAGGGGGTCCTGTGGGGGTCCTGTGGGGGCAGGGTCACTGAGAATGAGGGTCCTGTGGGGGCAGGCAGGGTCACTGAGTATGAGGGGGTCCTGTGGGGGCCTTGTGGGGCAGGGTCACTGAGGATGAGGGGGTCCTGTGGGGGCCCTGTGGGGGCAGGGTCACTGAGGATGAGGGGGTCCTGTGGGGGCAGGGTCACTGAGGATGAGGGGTCCTGTGGGGCCCTGTGGGGGCAGGGTCACTGAGAATGAGGGGGTCCTGTGGGGGCCATGTGGGGGCAGGGTCACAGAGTAAGAGGGGGTCCTGTGGGGGCCCTCTGGGGGCAGGGTCACTGAGGATGAGTGGAACCTGTGGGGGCCATGTGTGGGCAGAGGGTGACTGAGTATATGTGGGCCCTGTGGGGGCCATGTGGGGCCAGGGTTACTGAGTATGGGGTCCTGTGGCGGCCCTGTGGGGCAGTATCACTGAGGATGAGGGGTCCTGTGGGGGCCCTGTAGGGCAGGGTCACTGAGTATGAGGGGGCCCTGTGGGGCCATGTGGGGCAGGGTCACTTAGTATGAGGGGGTCCTGTGGGGGCCCTGTGGGGGCAGTATCACTGAGAATGAGGGGGTCCTGTGGGGGCCATGTGGGGGCAGGGTCACAGAGTATGAGGGGGTCGTGTGGGGGCAGGGTCACTGAGGATGAGTGGGTCCTGTGGGGGCCATGTGGGGGCAGGGTGACTGAGTATGAGGGGGTCCTCTGGGGGCCCTGTGGGGCAGTATCACTGAGTAGAGGGGTTCTCTGCGGTCCTTGTGGGGGCAGGGTCACTGAGGATGAGGGGTCCTGTGGGGCCCTGGGGGCAGTATCACTGAGGATGAGGGGTCCTGTGGTGCCCTGTGGGGGCAGGGTCACTGAGTATGAGGGGCCCTGTGGGGCCATGGGGCAAGGTCACATTGTATGAGGTGGTCCTGTGGGGGCAGGGTCACTGAGGATGAGGGGGTCTTGTGGGGCCCTGTGGGGGCAGGGTCACAGAGTATGAGGGGGCCCTCTGGGAGCCCTGTGAGGGCAGGGTGACTGAGTATGAGAGGGTCCTATGAGGGGGTCCTCTGGGGGCAGGGTCCTTGAGTATGAGTGGGCCCTCTGGGAGCCCTGTGAGGGCAGGGTGACTGAGGATGAGGGTGTCCTGGGGGGCCCTCTGGGGGCAGTGTCACTGAGGATGAGGGGGTCCTGTGGGAATCCTGTGGGGGCAGGGTCACAGAGTATGAGGGGCCCTGTGGGAGCCCTGTGGGAGCAGGGTGACTGAGTATGAGGGGTTGCTGTGGAGGCAGGGTCACTGAGTTTGAGTGGGCCTTGTGGGAGCCCTTTGGGGAAAGGGTCACTGAGTATGATGGGGTCCTGGGAGCCGGGACACTGAGTATGAGGGGCCCTGTGGGACCCCTGTGGGGGCGGGTAACTGAGTATGATGGGGTCCTGTGGGGGCCATGTGGGGGCATTGTCACTGAGTATGAGGGGGTCCTGTGGGGCAGCGTCACTGAGGATGAGGGTCCTGTGTGGGCCCTGTGGGGCAGGGTCACTGAGTATGAGGAGGCTCTGTGGGGGCCATATGGGGGCAGGGTCACTGAGTATGAGGGGGTCCTGTGGGGGCAGGGTCACTGAGTATGAGGGGGCTCATTGGGGGCCTGAGGATCAAAGGGTCTGAGGGGTCCCTCTGGGGGCCATGTGGGGGCAGGGTCACTGAGAATGAGGGGGTCCTGTGGGGGCCATGTGGGGGCAGGGTCACAGAGTAAGAGGGGGTCCTGTAGGGGCAGGGTCACTGAGGATGAGTGGAACCAGTGGGGGCCATGTGGGGGCAGGGTGACTGAGTATGAGGGGGTCCGCTGGGGGCCCTGTGGGGGCAGGGTCACTGAGGATGAGGGGGTCCTGTGGGGGCCCTGTGGGGGCAGTATCACTCAGGATGAGGGGGTCCTGTGGGGCCCCTGTGGGGGCAGGGTCACTGAGTATGAGGGGGCCCTGTGGGGGCCCAGTGGGGGCAGGGTCACATAGTATGAGGTGGTCCTGTGGGGGCAGGGTCACTGAGGATGAGGGGGTCCTGTGGGGGCCCTGTTGGGGCAGGGTCACTGAGTAAGAGGGGGCCCTCTGGGGGCCTTGTGGGGGCAGGGTCACTGAGGATGACGGGGTCCTGTGGGGGCCATGTGGGGGCAGGGTGACTGAGTATGAGGGGGTCCGCTGGGGGCCCTGTGGGGGCAGGGTCACTGAGTATGAGGGGGCCCTGTGGGAGCCCTGTGAGGGCAGGGTGACTGAGTATGAGGGGGTCCTGTGGGGGCAGGGCCATTGAGTAAGAGGGGGCCCTCTGGGGGCCTTTTGGGGGCAGGATCACTGAGGATGACGGGGTCCTGTGGGGGCCATGTGGGGGCAGGGTGACTGAGTATGAGGGGGTCCTCTGGGGGCCCTGTGGGGGCAGTATCACTGAGTAAGAGGGTGCTCTCTGGGGGCCTTGTGGGGGCAGGGTCGCTGAGGATGAGGGGGTCCTGTGGGGGCCCTGTGGGGGCAGTATCACTGAGGATGAGGGGGTCCTGTGGGGCCCTGTGGGTCACAAGGTCACTGAGATGATGGGGCCCTGTGGGGGCCATGAGGGGGCAGGGTCACATAGTATGAGGTGGTCCTGTGGGGGCAGGGTCACTGAGGATGAGGGGGTCCTGTGGGGCCCCAGTGGGGGCAGGGTCACTGGGTATGAAGGGGCCCTGTGGGGGCCATGTGGGGGCAGGGTCACATAGTATGAGGTGGTCCTGTGGGGGCAGGGTCACTGAGTATGAGGGGCTGATGTGGAGGCAGGGTCACTGAGTATGAGGGGGCCCTCTGGGGGCCTTGTGGGGGCAGTGTCACTGAGGATGAGGGGGTCCTGTGGGGGCCCTGTGGGGGCAGTATCACTGAGTATGAGGGGGTCCTTTGGGGGTCCTGTGGGGGCAAGGTCACTGAGTATTAGGGAGGGTCCTGTGGGGGTCCTATGGGGACAGTATCACTGAGGATGAATGGGTCCTGGGGGGCCCTGTTTGGGCAGGGTGACTGAGTAAGAGGGGGCCCTGTGGGGGCCATGTGGGGTCAAGATCACTGAGTATGAGGGGGTCCTGTGGGGGCAGGGTCACTGAGGATGAGGGGGCCCTCTGGGAGACCTGTGGGGGCAGGGTCACTGAGTATGAGGGGGTCCTTTGGGGCGGGGTCACTGAGGATGAGGTGGTCCTGTGGGGGCCCTGTAGGGGCAGGGTCACTGAGTATGAGTGGGCCCTGTGGGGGCCATGTGGGGGCAGGGTGACTGAGTATGAGGGGTCCTGTGGGGGCCCTCTGGGGGCAGTATCACTGAGTAAGAGGGGGCCCTCTGGGGGCCTTGTGGGGGCGGGGTCACTGATGATGAGGGGGTCCTGTGGGGGCCCTGTGTGGGCAGTATCACTGATGATGAGGGGGTTCTGTGGGGGCCCTGTGTGGGCAGTATCACTGAGGATGAGGGGGTCCTGTGGGGGCCCTGTGGGGTCAGGGTCACTGACTATGAGGGGGCCCTGTGGGGGCCGAGTGGGGGCAGGGTCAGTTAATATGAGGGGGTCCTGTGGGGGCAGCCTCACTCAGTATGAGGGGGCCCTGTTGGAGCCGTGTGGGGACTGGGTGACTGAGTATGAGGGGGTCCTGTGGGGGCCTTGTGGGGGCAGGGTCACTGAGGATGTGGGGGTCCTGTGGGGGCCCTGTGGGGGCAGGGTCACTGAGTATGAGGGGGACCTGTGGGGGCCATGTGGGGGCAGGGTCACTGAGTATGAGGGGGCCCTCTGGGGGCCATGTGGGGGCAGGGTCACTGAGTATGAGGGGGTCTTGTGGGGGCAGGGTCACTGAGTATGAGGGGTCCCTGTGGGAGCCCTGTGGGGGCAGGGTAACTGAGTATGAGTGGGCCCTGTGTGGGCTATGTGGGGGCAGGGTGACTGAGTATGAGGGGGTCCTGTGGTTGCCTGGTGGGGGTAGTATCACTGAGTAAGAGGGGGCCCTCTGGGGGCCTTGTGGGGGCAGGGTCAATGAGGATGAGGGGGTCCTGTGGGGCCCCTGTGGTGGCAGGGTCACTGAGTATGAGGGGGCCCTGTGGGGGACATGTGGTGGCTGGGTCACATAGTATGAGGGGGTCCTGTGGGGGCAGGGTCAATGAGTATGAGGGGGCCCTCTGGGAGCCCTGTGGGGGCAGGGTGACTGAGTATGAGGGGGTCCTGTGGGGGCAGGGTCACTAAGTAAGAGGGGGCCATCTGGGGGCCTTGTGGGGGCAGGGTCACTGAGGATGAGGGGGTCCTGTGAGGGCCCTGTGGGGGCAGTATCACTGAGGATGAGGGGATCCTGTGGGGGCCCTGTGGGGGCAGGGTCACTGAGTATGAGGGGGTCCTGTGGGGGCCCTGTGGGGGCAGTATCACTTAGTATGAGGGGGTCCTGTGGGGGCCCTCTGGGGGCAGTATCACTGAGGATGAGGGGGTTCTGTGGGGGCCCTCCGGGGGCAGGGTCACTGAGTATGAGGGGGCCCTGTGCGGGCCATGTGGGGGCAAGGTCACTGAGAATGAGGGGGTCCTGTGGGGGCAGGGTCACAGAGTATGAGGGGGCCCTTGTGGGAGCCCTGTCGGGGCAGGGTGACTGAGTATGAGGGCGTTCTGTGGAGGCAGGCTCACTGAGGATGAGGGGGTTCTGTGGGGGCCCTGTGGGGGCAGGGTCAGAGAGTTTGAGTGGGCCCTGTGGGGGCCATGTTGGGGCAGTGTCAATGAGGATGAGGGGGTCCTTTGGGGGTCCTGTGGGGGCAAAGTCACTGAGTATGAGGGGTTCCTGTGGGGGTCCTGTGGGGGCAGTATCACTGAGTATGAGGGGGTCCTGTGGGGGCTCTGTGGGGGCAGTATCACTGAGGATTAGGGGGTCCTGTGGGGGCCCTAAGGTGGCAGGGTCACAGAGTATGAGTGGGCCCTGTGGGGGCCATGTGGGGTCAGTGTCACTGAGGATGAGGGGGTCCTGTGGGGGTCCTGTGGGGGCAAGGTCACTGAGTATGAGGGGGTCCTGAGTGGGTCCTGTGGGGGCAGGGTGACTGAGTATGAGGGGGTCCTGTGGGGGCAGGGTCACTGAGTAGAGGGGGCCCTCTGGGGGCCTTGTGGGGGCAGGGTCACTAGGGATGAGGGGGTCCTGTGGGGGCCCTGTGGGGGCAGTATCACTGAGGATGAGGGGGTCATGTGGGGGCCCTTTGGGGGCAGGGTCACTGAGTATGAGGGGCTCCTGTGGGGGCAGGGTCACTGAGGATGAGGGGGCCCCTTGGGGGCCCTGTGGGGGCAGGGTCACTGAGTATGAGGGGGCCCTGTGGGGGCCATTTGGGGGCAGGGTCACTGAATTTGAGGGGGTACCTGTGGGGGCAGGGTCACTGAGTATGAGGGGGCTCAGTGGGGGCCAGAGGGTCAAAGGGTCTGAGGGGGCCCTCTAGGGGCCATGTGGGGGCAGGGTCACTGAGAATGAGGGGGTCCTTTGGGGGCCATGTGGGGGCAGGGAGACTGAGTATGAGGCGGTCCTGTGGGGGCATTGTCACTGAGGATGAGGGGGTCCTGTGGGAGCCCTTTGGGGGCATGGTCACTGAGTATGAGTGGGCCCTGTGGGGGCTATGTGGGGGCAGGGCGACTGAGTATGAGGGGTTCCTGTGGCGGCCCGGTGGGGGTAGTATCACTGAGTAAGAGGGGGCCCTCTGGGGGCCTTGTGTGGGCAGGGCCACTGAGGATGAGGGGGTCCTGTGGGGGCCCTGTGGGGGCAGAATCACTGAGGATGAGGGGGTCCTGTGGGGCCCCTGTGGGGGCAGGGTCACTGAGTATGAGGGGGCCCAGTGGGGGACATGTGGGGGCAGGGTCACATAGTATGAGGGGGTCCTGTGGGGGCAGGGTCACTGAGGATGAGGGGGTCCTGTGGGGGCCCTGTAGGTACAGGGTCAATGAGTATGAGGGGGCCCTGTGGGAGCCCTGTGGGTGCAGGGTGACTGAGTATGAGGGGGTCCTGTGGGGGCAGGGTGACTAAGTAAGAGGGGGCCATCTGGGGGCCTTGTGGGGGGCAGGGTCACTGAGGATGAGGGGGTCCTGTGGGGGCCCTGTGGGGGCAGTATCACTGAGGATTAGGGGTCCCGTGGGGGCCCTATGGGGGCAGGGTCACTGAGTATGAGGGGGCCCTCTGGGGGCCATATGGGGGCAGGGTCACTGAGTATGAGGGGGTCCTGTGGGGGCAGGGTCACTGAGTATGAGGGACCCCTGGGGGGCAGGGTCACTGAGTATGAGGGAGTCCTGTGGGGGCCATGTGGGGGCAGGGTCACTGAGTATGAGGGGGTCCTGTGGGGACAGGGTCAATGAGGATTAGGGGGTCCTGTTGGGGTCCTGTGGGGACCCTGTGGGAGCAGGGTCACTGAGTATGAGGGGGCCCTGTGGGGGCCATCTGGGGGCAGGGTCAGTGAGTATGAGGGGGTCCTGTGGGGGCCCTGTGTGGGCAGGGTTATTGAGTATGAGGGGGCCTTCTAGGGGCCTTGTGGGGGCAGGGTCACTGAGGATGAGGGGGTCCTGTGGGGGCCCTGTGGGGGCAGTATCACTGAGGGTGAGGGGGTCCTGTGGGGATCCTGTGCGGGCAGTATCACTGAGGATGAGGGGGTCCCCTGGGGGCATTGTGGGGGCAGGGTCACTGAGTATGAGGGGGTCCTGTGGGGGCAGGGTCACTGAGTATGAGGGGGCCCTCTGGGAGACCTGGGGGGGCAGGGTCACTGAATATGAGGGGGTGCTGTGGGGGCCTGGTCACTGAGTATGAGGGGCCTCAGTTGGGGCCTGAGGGTGAAAGGGTCTGAGGGGGCCCTCTGGGGGCCATGTTGGGGCAGGGTCACTGAGAATGAGGGGGCCTGTGGGGGGCATGTGGCGGCAGGGTCACTGAGTATGAGGGGGTCCTGTGGGGGCAGGGTCACTGAAGATGAGGGGGTCCTGTGGGGGCCCTGTGGGGGCAGGGTCACTGAGTATGAGTGGGACCTGTGGGGGCCATGTGGGAGCAGGGTTACTGAGTATGAGGGGGTCCTGTGGGGGCCCTGTGGGGGCAGTATCACTGAGGATGAGGGGGTCCTGTGGGGGCCCTGTGGGGGCAGGGTCACTGAGTATGAGGGGGCCCTGTGGGGGCCATGTGGGGGCAGGGTCACTTAGTATGAGGGGGTCCTGTGGGTTCAGGGTCACTGAGTATGAGGGGGCCCTGTTGGAGCCGTGTGTGGGCTGGGTGACTGAGTATGAGGGGGTCCTTTGGGGGCCCTGTGGGGGCAGTATCACTGAGATAGAGAGGGCCCTCTGGGGGCCTTGTGTGGGCAGGGTCTCTGAGGATGAGGGGGCAATGTGGGAGCTCTGTGGGGGCTGGGTGACTGAGTATGAGGGGGTCCTGTGGGGGCAGGGTCACTAAGTAAGAGGGGGCCATCTGGGGGCCTTGTGGGGGCAGGGTCACTGAGGATTAGGGGGTCCTGTGTGGGCCCTGTGGGGGCAGTATCACTGAGGATGAGGGGGTCCTGTGGGGGTCCTGTGGGGGCGGGGTCACTGAGTATGAGGGGGTCCTGTGGTGGCCCTGTTGGGGCAGTATCACTGAGTATGAGGGGGTCCTGTGGGGGCCCTGTGGGGGCAGTATCACTGAGGATGAGGGGGTCCTGTGGGGGCTCTATGGGGGCAGGGTCACTGAGTATTAGGGGGCCCTGTGGGGGCCATGTGGGGGCAGGGTCACTGAGTATGAGGGGGTCCTGTGATGGCAGGGTCAATGAGTATGAGGGGGCCCTGTGGGAGCCCTGTGGGGGCAGGGTGACTGAGTATGAGAGGGTCCTGTGGGCACCCTGTGGGGTCAGTATCACTGAGTAAGAGGGGGCCCTCTGGGGGCCTTGTGAGGGCAGGGTCACTGAGGATGAGGGGGTCCTGTGGGGCCTTGTGGGGGAAGTATCACTGAGAATGAGGGGGCCCTCTGGGGGTCTTGTGGGGGCAGGGTCACTGAGGATGAGGGGGTCCTGTGGGGGCCCTGTGGGGGCAGGGTCACTGAGTATGAGGGGGTGCTGTGGGGCAGAGTCACACAGGATGAGGGGCTTCTGTGGAGGCAGGGTCACTGAGGATGAGCGGGTTGTGTGGGGGCCCGGTGGGGGAAAGGTCACTGAGTATGAGGGGGCCCTGTGGGGGCCATGTGGGGTCAGGGTCAGTGAGTATGAGGGGGTCCTGTGGGGGCAGGGTCACTGAGGATGAGGGGGCTCAGTGTGGGCCTGAGGGTAAAAGGTTCTGATGGGGCCCTCTGGGGGCCATGTGGGGGCAGGGTTACTGAGAATGAGGGGGTCCTGTGGGAGCCATGTGGGGGCAGGGTCACTGAGTATGAGGGGGTCCTGTGGGGGCAGGGTCATAAAGGATGAGGGGGTCCTGTGGGGGCCCTTTGGGGGCAGGGTCACTGAGTATGAGTCGGCCCTGTGGGGGCCATGTGTGGGCAGGGTGACTGAGTATGAGGTGGTCCTGTGGGGGCCCTGTGGGGGCAGAATCACTGAGTAAGAGGGGGCCCTCTGGGGGCCTTGTGGGGGCAGGGTCACTGAGGATGAGGGGGTCCTGTGGGGGCCCTGTGGGGGCAGTATCACTGAGGATGAGGGGGTCCTCTAGGGGCCCTGTGGGGGCAGGGTCACTGAGTATGAGGGGGCCCTCTGGGGGCAATGTGGGGGCAGGGTCACTTAGTATGAGGGGGTCCTGTGGGTTCAGGATCACTGAGTATGAGGGGGCCCTGTTGGAGCCGTGTGGGGGCTGGGTGACTGAGTATGAGGGGGTCCTTTGGGGGCCCTGTGGGGGCAGTATCACTGAGATAGAGAGGGCCCTCTGGGGGCCTTTTGTGGGCAGGGTCTCTGAGGATGAGGGTGTCCTGTGGGGGCCCTGTGGGGGCAGTATCACTGAGGATGAGGGGGTCCTGTGGAAATCCTGTGGGGGCAGGGTCACTGAGTATGAGGGGGCCCTGTGGGAGCCCTGTGGGGGCAGGGTGACTGAGTATGAGGGGGTGCTGTGGAGGCAGGGTCACTGAGTTTGAGGGGGCCTTGTGGGAGCCCTTTGGGGACAGGGTGACTGAGTATGAGGGGGTCCTGTGAGGGCCCTGTGGGGGCAGTATCACTGAGTAAGAGGGGAACCTCTGGGGGCCTTGTGGGGGCAGGGTCACTGAGGATGAGGGGGTCCTGTGGGGGCCCTGTGGGGGCAGGGTCACAGAGTATGAGGGGGCCCTCTGGGGGCCATGTGTGGGCAGGATCACTGAGTATGAGGGGGTCTTGTGGGGGCAGGGTCACTGAGTATGAGGGGGCCCTGTGGGAGCACTGTGGAGGCAGGGTAACTGAGTATGAGGGAGTCCTGTGGAAGCCATATGGGGGCAGGGTCACTGAGTATGAGGGGGTCCTGTGGGGGCAGAGTCACTGAGGATGAGGGGGTCCTGTCGGGGCCCTGTGGGGGCAGGGTCACTAAATATGAGAGGGCCCAGTGGGGCCCATGTGGGGGCAGGGTCATTGAGTATGAGGGGGTCCTGTGGGAGCAGGGTCAGTGGGTATGAGGGGGCTCAGTGGGGGCCTCAGGGTGAAAGGGTCTGAGGGGGCCCTCTGGGGGCCATGTTGGGGCAGGGTCACTGAGATTGAGGTGGTCCTGTGGGGGCCATGTGGGGGCAGGGTCAATGAGTATGAGGGGGTCCTGTGGGGGCAGGGTCACTGAGGATGAGGGGGTCCTGTGGGGGCCCTGTGGGGCAGGGTCACTGAGAATGAGTGGGCCCTGTGGGGGCCATGTGGGGGGGGCAGGGTGACTGAGTATGAGGGGTCCTGTGGGGGCCCTGTGGGGGCAGTATCACTGAGTAAGAGGGGGCCCTCTGGGGGCCTTGTGGGGGCAGGGTCACTGAGGATGAGGGGGTCCTTTGGGGGTCCTGTGGGGGCAAAGTTACTGAGTATGAGGGGGTCCTGTGGGGGCCCTGTGGGGGCAGTATCACTGAGGATTAGGGGGTCCCGTGGTGGCCCTATGGGGGCAGGGTCACTGAGTATGAGGGGGCCCTCTGGGGGCCATATGGGGTCAGGGTCACTGAGAATGAGGAGGTCCTGTGGGGGCAGGGTCATTGGGTATGAGGGGACCCTTGTGGGAGCCCTCTGGGGGCAGGGTCACTGAGTATTAGGGGCCCTGTGGGGGCCATGTGGGGGCAGGGTCAGTGAGTATGAGGGGGTCCTGTGGGGGCCCTGTGTGGGCAGGGTCATTGAGTATGAGGGGGTCCTGTGGGGGCCCTGTAGGGGCAGGGTCACTGAGTATGAGTGGGCCCTGTGGGGGCCATGTGGGGACAGGGTGACTGAGTATGAGGGGGTCCTGTGGGGGCCCTGTGGGGCAGTATCACTGAGAATGGGGGGTCCTGTGGGGGCCCTTTGGGGGGAGTATCACTGAGGATGAGGGGGTCCTGTGGGGGCCATGTGGGGGCAGGGTCACTTAATATGAGAGGGTCCTTTGTGGGCAGGGTCACTGAGTATGAGGGGGTCCTGTGGGGGCCCTGTGGGAGCAGTATCACTGAGTAAGAGGGGGCCCTCTGGGGGCCTCGTGGGGGAAGGATCACTGAGGATGAGGGCGTCCTGTGGGGGCCCTGTGGGGGTAGTATCACTGAGAATGAGGGGGTCCTGTGGGGATCCTGTGGGGGTAGTATCACTGAGTATGAGGGGGCCCTCTGGGGGCCATGTGGGGGCAGGGTCACTGAGTATGAGGGGGTCCTGTGGGGGCAGGGTCACTGAGTAAGAGGGGGCCCTGTGGGAGCCCTGTGAGGGCAGGGTCACTGAGTATGAGGGAGTCCTGTGGGGGCCATGTGGGGGCAGGGTCACTGAGTATGAGGGGGTCCTGTGGGGGCAGGGTCACTGAGGATGAGGGGGTCCTGTGGGGCCCTGTGGGGGCAGGGTCAATGAGTATGAGGGAGCCCTGTGGGAGCCCTGTGGGGGCAGTGTGACTGAGTATGAGGGGGTCCTGTGGGGGCAGGGTCACTAAGAAAGAGGGGGCCATCTGGGGGCCTTGTGGGGGCAGGGTCACTGAGGATGAGGGGGTCCTGTGGGGCCCTGTGGGGGCAGTATCACTGAGGATGAGGGGGTCCTGTGGGGGCAGGGTCACTGAGTATGAGGGGGCCATCTGGGGGCCTTGTGGGGGCAGGGTCACTGAGGATGAGTGGGCCCTGTGGGGGCCATGTGGGGGCAGGGTGACTGAGTATGAGGGGGTCCTGTGGGGGCCCTGTGGGGGCAGTATCACTGAGTAAGAGGGGGCCCTCTGGGGGCCTTGTGGGGGCAGGGTCACTGAGGATGAGGGGGTCCTTTGGGGGTCCTGTGGGGGCAAAGTTACTGAGTATGAGGGGGTCCTGTGGGCGTCCTGTGGGAGCAGTATCACTGAGTATGAGGGGGTCCTGTGGGGGCCCTGTGGGGGCAGTATCACTGAGGATTAGGGGGTCCCGTGGTGGCCCTATGGGGGCAGGGTCACTGAGTATGAGGGGGCCCTCTGGGGGCCATATGGGGGCAGGGTCACTGAGAATGAGGAGGTCCTGTGGGGGCAGGGTCACTGGGTATGAGGGGACCCTTGTGGGAGCCCTCTGGGGGCAGGGTCACTGAGTATGAGGGGGCCCTGTGGGGGCCATGTGGGGGCAGGGTCAGTGAGTATGAGGGGGTCCTGTGGGGGCCCTGTGTGGGCAGGGTCATTGAGTATGAGGGGGTCCTGTGGGGGCCCTGTAGGGGCAGGGTCACTGAGTATGAGTGGGCCCTGTGGGGGCCATGTGGGGACAGGGTGACTGAGTATGAGGGGGTCCTGTGGGGGCCCTGTGGGGGCAGTATCACTGAGAATGGGGGGTCCTGTGGGGGCCCTTTGGGGGGAGTATCACTGAGGATGAGGGGGTCCTGTGGGGGCCATGGGGGCAGGGTCACTTAATATGAGAGGGTCCTGTGGGGCAGGGTCACTGAGTATGAGGGGGTCCTGTGGGGGCCCTGTGGGAGCAGTATCACTGAGTAAGAGGGGGCCCTCTGGGGGCCTGTGGGGGCAGGATCACTGAGGATGAGGGCGTCCTGTGGGGGCCCTGTGGGGGTAGTATCACTGAGAATGAGGGGGTCCTGTGGGGATCCTGTGGGGGTAGTATCACTGAGTATGAGGGGGCCCTCCATGTGGGGCAGGGTCACTGAGTATGAGGGGGTCCTGTGGGGGCAGGGTCACTGAGTATGAGGGGGTCCTGTGGGGGCAGGGTCACTGAGTAAGAGGGGCCCTGTGGGGCCATGTGGGGGCAGGGTCACTGAGTATGAGGGGGTCCTGTGGGGGCAGGGTCACTGAGGATGAGGGGGTCCTGTGGGGGCCCTGTGGGGGCAGGGTCAATGAGTATGAGGGAGCCCTGTGGGAGCCCTGTGGGGGCAGGGTGACTGAGTATGAGGGGGTCCTGTGGGGGCAGGGTCACTAAGTAAGAGGGGGCCATCTGGGGACCTTGTGGGGCAGGGTCACTGAGGATGGGGGTCCTGTGGGGGCCCTGTGGGGGCAGTATCACTGAGGATGAGGGGGTCCTGTGGGGGCAGGGTCACTGAGTATGAGGGGGCCATCTGGGGGCCTTGTGGGGGCAGGGTCACTGAGGATGAGGGGGTCCTGTGGGGGCCCTGTGGGGGCAGTGTCACTGAGGATGAGGGGGTCCTGTGGGTTCCCTGTGGGGGCAGTATCACTGAGTATGAGGGGGTCCTGTGAGGGCCCAATGGGGGCAGTATCACTGAGTATGAGGGGGCCCTGTGGGGGCAGTATCACTGAGGATGAGGGGGTCCTGTGGGGGCCCTGTGGGGACAGGGTCACTGAGAATGAGGGGGCCCTGTGGGGCCATGTGGGGGCAGTGTCACTGAGGATGAGGGGGTCCTTTGGGGGTCCTGTGGGGGCAAGGTCACTGAGTATGAGGGGGTCCTGTGGGGGTCCTGTGGGGGCAGTATCACTGAGTATGAGGGAGTCCTGTGGGGGCAGGGTCACTGAGTAAGAGGGGGCCCTCTGGGGGCCTAGTGGAAGCAGGGTCACTGAGTATGAGGAGGCCCTGTGCGGGCCATGTGGGGGCAGTGTCACTGAGGATGAAGGGGTCCTTTGGGGGTCCTGTGGGGGCAAGGTCACTGAGTATGATTGGGTCCTGTGGAGGTCCTGTGGCGGCAGGGTGACTGAGTATGAGGGGGTCCTGTGGGGGCAGGGTCACTGAGTAGAGGGGGCCCTCTGGGGGCCTAGTGGGGGCAGGGTCACTGAGGATGAGGGGGTCTTGTGGGGGCCCTGTGGGGGCAGTATCACTGAGGATGACGGGGTCATGTGTGGGCCCTGTGGGGGCAGGGTCACTGAGTATGAGGGGGTCCTCTGGGGGCAGGGTCACTGAGGATGAGGGGGTACTGTGGGGGCCCTGTGGGGGCAGGGTCACTGAGTATGAGGGGGCCCTGTGGGGGCCATGTGGGGGCAGGGTCACTGAAAATGAGGGGTCCTGTGGGGGCCTGTGGGGGCAGTATCACTGAGTATGAGGGGGTCCTCTGGGGGCCTGTGGGTCACTGAGGGTCTGAGGGGCCCTCTGGGGGCCCATGTGGGGCAGGGTCACTGAGTAATGGGGCCCTCTGGGGGCCATGTGGGGCAGGGTCACAGAGTAGAGGGGGTCCTGTAGGCGGGGTCACTGAGGATGAGGGAACCTGTTGGGGCCATGTGTGGTGGGCTGGGTGACTGAGTATGAGAGGGTCCTCTGGGGGCCCTGTGGGGGCAGTATCACTGATGATGAGGGGGTCCTGTGGGGATCCTGTGGGGGCAGGGTCACTGAGTATGAGGGCTGCTGTCGAGGGGCAGGGTCACTGAGGATGACGGGGTCCTTTGAGGTGGTCCTGTGGGGGCAGGGTCACTGAGGATGAGGGGGTCCTGTGGGGCCCTGTGGGGGCAGTATCACTGAGGATGAGGGGGCCCTGTGGTGGACATGTGGGGGCAGGGTCACATAGTATGAGGGGGTCCTGTGGGGGCAGGGTCACTGAGGATGAGGGGGTCCTGTGGGGGGCCCTGTGGGGGCAGGGTCAATGAGTATGAGGGGGCCCTGTGGGAGCCCTGTGGGGGCAGGATGACTGAGTATGAGGGAGTCCTGTGGGGGCAGGGTCACTAAGTAAAAGGGGGCCTTCTGGGGGCCTTGTGGGGGCAGGGTCACTGAGAATGAGGGGGTCCTGTGGGGGTCCTGTGGGGGCAGTATCACTGAGGATGAGGGGGGCCTGTGGGGGCCCTGTGGGGGCAGTGTCACTGAGGATGAGGGGGTCTTGTGGGGGCCCTGTGGGGGCAGGGTCACTGAGTATGAGGGGGTCCTGTGGGGGCCTTGTTGGGGCAGTATCAATGAGTATGAGGGGGTCCTGTGGGGGCCCTGTGGGGGCAGTATCACTGAGGATGAGGGGGTTCTGTGGGGGCCCTCCGGGGGCAGGGTCACTGAGTATGAGGGGGCCCTGTGCGGGCCATTTGGGGGCAAGGTCACTAAGAATGAGGGGGTCCTGTGGGGGCAGGGTCATTGAGTATGAGGGGGCCCTTGTGGGAGCCCTGTGGGGGCAGGGTGACTGAGTATGAGTGCGTTCTGTGGAGGCAGGCTCACTGAGGATGAGGGGGTCCTGTGGGGGCCCTGTGGGGGCAGGGTCACAGAGTATGAGTTGGCCCTGTGGGGCCATGTGGGGGCAGTGTCACTGAGGATTAGGGGGTTTTTAGGGGGTCCTGTGGGGGCAGTATCACTGAGTATGAGGGGGTCCTGTGGGGGCCCTGTGGGGGCAGTATCACTGAGGATTAGGGGGTCCTGTGGGGGCCCTGTGGGGGCAGGGTCACTGAGTATTAGGGGCCCTCTGGGGGCCGAGTGGGGGGCAGGGTCACTGAGTATGAGGGGGTGCTGTGGGGGCAGGGTCACTCAGTATGAGGGGGTCCTGTGGGGGCCCTGTGGGGGCAGTATCACTGAGGATGAGGGGGTCCTGTGGGGGCCCGGTTGGGACAGGGTCACAGAGATGTGGGCCCTGTGGGGCCTGTGGGGGCAGGGTCACTGATGGGGGGAACCCTTTGGGGGTCCTGTGGGGGCAAGGTCACTGAGTATGAGGGGTCCAGTGGGGGCAGGGTCACTGAGGATGAGGGGTCCCTGTGTGGGCCCTGTGGGGGCAGGGTCACTGAGTATGAGGGGCCCTGTGGGGGCCATGTGGGGGCAGGGTCACTGAGTATGAGGGGGTCCTGTGGGGGCAGGGTCACTGAGTATGAGGGGGCTCAGTGGGGGCCTAAGGGTCAAAGGGTCTGAGGGGGCCCTCTGGGGGCCATGTGGGGGCAGGATCACTGAGAATGAGTGGGCCCTGTGGGGGCCATGTAAGGGGCAGGGTGACTGAGTATGAGGGGGTCCTGTGGGGGCCCTGTGGGGGCAGTATCACTGAGTAAGAGGGGCCCTCTGGGGGGCCTTGTGGGGGCAGGGTCACTGAGGATGAGGGGTCCTGTGGGGCCCTGTGGGGCCAGGTCACTGAGTATGAGGGGCCCTGTGGGGGCCATGTGGGGGCAGGGTCATTGAGTATGAGGGGGTCCTGTGGGGGCAGGGTCACTGAGGATGAGGGGTCCTGTGTGGGCCCTGTGGGGGCAGGGTCACTGAGTATGAGGGGGCCCTGTGGGGCCATGTGGGGCAGGGTCACTGAGTATGAGGGGGTCCTGTGGGGGCAGGGTCACTGAGTATGAGGGGGCTCAGTGGGGGCCTGAGGGTCAAAGGGTCTGAGGGGCCCTCTGGGGCCATGTGGGGGCAGGATCACTGAGAATGAGTGGGCCCTGTGGGGGCCATGTAAGGGGCAGGGTGACTGAGTATGATGGGGTCCTGTGGGGGCCCGGTGGGGGCAGTATCACTGAGTAAGAGGGGCCCTCTGGGGGCCTTGTGGGGGCAGGGTCACTGAGGATGAGGGGGTCCTGTGGGGGCCCTGTGGGGGCCAGGTCACTGAGTATGAGGGGGCCCTGTGGGGGCCATGTGGGGCAGGGTCACTGAGTATGAGGGGGTCCTGTGGAGTCAGGGTCACTGAATATGAGGGGGCCCTGTGGGGGCCATGTGGGGGCAGGGTCATTGAGTATGAGGGGGTCCTGTGGGGGCAGGGTCACTGAGAATGAGGGGGCTCAGTGGGGGCCTGAGGGTCAAAGGGTCTGAGGGGGCCCTCTGGGGGCCATGTGGGGGCAGGGTCACTAAGAATGAGGGGGTCCTGTGTTGGCCATGTGGGGGCAGGGTCACTGAGTATGAGGGGGTCCTGTGGGGGCAGGGTCACTGAGGATGAGGGGTCCTGTGGGGCCCTGTGGGGGCAGGGTCACTGAGTATGAGTGGGCCCTGTGGGGGCCATGTAAGGGGCAGGGTGACTGAGTATGAGGGGTCCTGTGGGGGCCCGGTGGGGGCAGTATCACTGAGTAAGAGGGGGTCCTCTGGGGGCCCTGTGGGGGCAGTATCACTGAGGATTAGGGGGACCTGTGGGGGCCCTATGGGGGCAGGGTCACTGAGTATGATGGGGCCCTCTGGGGCCATATGGGGGCAGGGTCGCTTAGTATGAGGGGGTCCTGTGGGGGCGGGGTCACTGAGTATGAGGGGGCCCTGTTGAAGCCGTGTGGGGGCTGGGTGACTGAGTATGAGAGGGTCCTGGGGGGGCCCTGTGGGGGCAGTATCACTGATGATGAGGGGGTCCTGTGGGGATCCTGTGGGGCAGGGTCACTGAGTATGAGGGGGCTGCTGTGGAGGCAGGGTCACTGAGGATGACGGGGTCCTTTGGGGGTCCTGTGGGGGCAAGGTCACTGAGTATGAGGGGGTCCTGTGGGGCCCTGTGGGGGCAGGGTCACTGAGTGTGAGGGCATCCTCTGGGGGCCCTGTGGGGGCAGTATCACTGAGAATGGGGGGTCCTCTGGGGGCCCTGTGGGGGGAGTATCACTGAGGATGAGGGGGTCCTGTGGGGGCCATGTGGGGGTAGTATCACTGAGAATGAGTGGGTCCTGTGGGGATCCTTTTGGGGCAGTATCACTTAGTGAGAGGGGGCCCTCTGGGGGCCTTGTGGGGGGCAGGGTCACTGAGGATGAGGGGTCCTGTGGGGGCCATGTGGGGGCAGTATCAATGAGAATGAGGGGGTCCTGTGGGGGCCCTATGGGGGCAGGGTCACTGAGTATGAAGGGGCCCTGTGGGAGCCGCGTGGGGGCAGGGTTACTGAGTATGAGGGGGTCCTGTGGGTTCAGGGTCACTGAGTCTGAGGGGGCCCTGTGGGAGCCCTGTGGGGGCAGGGTGACTGAGTATGAGGGGTCCTGTGGGGGCCCTGTTGGGGCAGTATCACTGAGTAAGAGGGGGCCCTCTGGGGGCCTTGTGTGGGCAGGGTCACTGAGGATGAGGGGGTCCTGTGGGGGCCCTGTGGGGGCAGTATGTCTGAGGATGAGGGGGTCCTCTGGGGATCCTGTGGGGGCAGGGTCACTGGGTATGAGGGGGTCCTGTGAGGGCCTTGTGGGGGCAGGGTCACTGAGTATGAGGGGGTCCTGTGGGGCAGGGTCACTGAGGATGAGGGGTCCTGTGTGGGCCCTGTGGGGGCAGGGTCACTGAGTATGTGGGGGCCCTGTGGGGGCCATGTGGGGGCAGGGTCACTGAGTATGAGGGGGTCCTGTGGGGGCCCTATGGGGGCAGGGTCACTGAGTATGAAGGGGCCCTGTGCGGGCTATGTGTGGGGCAGGGTCACTGAGAATGAGGGGGCCCTGTGGGAGCCCTGTGGAGGCAGGGTGACTGAGTATGAGGGGGTCCTGTGGGGGCAGGGTCACTGAGTATGAGGGGCCCTGTTGGAGACCTGTGGGGGCGGGGTGACTGAGTATGAGGGCGTGCTGTGGAGGCAGGCTGACTGAGGATGAGGCGGACCTGTGGGGGTCCTGTGGGGGCAGGGTAACAGAGTATGAGTGGGCCATGTGGGGGCCATGTGGGGGCAGTGTCACTGAGGATGAGGGGGACCTTTGGGGGTCCTGTGGGGGCAGTATCACTGAGTATGAGGGGGTCCTGTGGGGGCCCTGTGGGGGCATTGTCACTGAGTATGAGGGTCCTGTGGGGGCCCTATGGGGGCAGGGTCACTGAGTATGGGGGGCCCTCTTGGGGCCATATGGGGCAGGGTCACTGAGTATGGGGTCCTGTGGGGGCAGGGTCACTGAGAATGAGGGGCCCTGTGGGAGCCCTGTGGGGCAGGGTGACTGAGTATGAGGGGTGCTGTGGAGGCAGGGTCACTGAGGATGAGGGGGTCCTGTGGGGGGTCCTGTGGGGGCCCTGTGGGGCAGCAGGGTCACTGTCACTGACAGTCACTGAGTGGGCCCTGTGGGGCCATGTGAGGAGTGCTGTGGGCAGGGCAGGGTCACTGAGTATGAGGGGGGTCCTGTGGGGACAGGGTCACTGAGAGTATGAGGGGGCCCTGTGGGGGCCCTGTGGGGGCAGGGTGACTGAGTATGGGCTCTCTGGGGGCTGTGGGGGCAGTGTCAATGAGGATGAGGGGTCCTGTTGAGGCCTTGTAGGGGCAGTATCAGTGAGTATGAGGGGTCCTGGGGTCCTGTGGGGCAAGGTCACTGAGTATGAGGGGTCCTGTGGGGGCCCTGGGGGTCACTGAGTAGAGGGGGCCCTCTGGGGCCTGTGGGGGCAGGGTCACTGAGTATGAATGGGTCCTGTGGGGGCAGTGTCACTGAGTATGAGGAGGACTGAGGTATGAGGCGTGCTGGGTGGCAAGGTCACTGAGTATGAGGGGACCTGTGGGGGCCATGTGGGGCAGGGTAAAACTGAGTATGAGGGGTCTTGTAGGGGCAGGGTCACTGAGGATGAGGGGGCCCTGTTGAGGCCTGTGGGGGCAGTATCACTGAGTATGAGGGTCCTCTGTGGGGGTCCTATGGGGGCAGGGTCACTGAGTATGAGGGGGTCCTGGGGTCACTGAGTGGGGCCCTGTGGGGTCACTGAGGATGAGGGGTCCTGAAGTATGAATGGGTCCTGTGGGGCAGTGTCACTGAGTATGAGGGGCCCTGTGGGGCCATGTGGCGGCAAGGTCACTGAGTATGAGGGGTCCTGTGGGGGGCAAGGTCACTGAGTATGAGGGGGCTCTTGCCTGAGGGTCAAGGGTCAGGGGCCCTCTGGAGCATGTGAGGCAGGGTCACTGAGTATGAGGGGTCCTGGGGCAGCAGGGTCACTGAGGATGAGGGGTTCTGTGGGGGCCCTGTGGGGGCAGGGTCACTGAGTATGAGGGGTCCTGTGGGGGCAGGGTCACTGAGGATGAGGGTCCTGTGGGCCCTGTGGGGGCAGCGTCACTGAGTATGAGGGGGCCCTGTGGGGGCCATGTGGCGGCAGTGTTATTGAGTATGAGGGGGTCCTGTGGGGGCAAGGTCACTGAGTATGAGGGGGCTCAGAGGGGGCCTGAGGGTCAAAGGGTCTGAGGGGGCCCTCTGGGGGCCATGTGGAGGCAGGGTCACTGAGTATGAGGGGGTCCTGTGCGTGCAAGGTCACTGAGGATGAGGGGGTCCTGTGGGGGCCCTGTGTGGGCAGGGTCACTGAGTATGAGTGGGTCCTGTGAGGGCCATGTAAGGGGCAGGGTGACTGAGTATTTGGGGGTGCTGTGGGGGCCCGGTGGGGGCAGTATCACTGAGTAAGAGGGGGCCCTCTGGGGGCCTTGTGGGGGCAGGGTCACTGAGGATGAGGGGGTCCTGTGGGGGCAGTGAAGGGGCCAGGTCACTGAGTATGAGGGGGCCCTGTGGGGGCCATGTGGGGTCAGGGTCAGTGAGTATGACGGGGTCCTGTGGGGGCAGGGTCACTGAGTATGAGTGGACCCTGTGGGGGCCATGTAAGGGGCAGGGTGACTGAGTATGAGGGGGTCCTGTGGGGGCCCGGTGGGGGCAGTATCACTGAGTAAGAGGGGGCCCTCTGGGGGCCATTTGGGAGCAGGGTAACTGAGTATGAGGGTCCTGTGGGGCCATGTGTGGGCAGGGTCACTGAGTATGAGGGTCCTGTGGGGCAGGGTCACTGAGTATGAGGGGGCCCTGTGGGGGCAGGGGGTATGAGGGGTCCCTGTGGGGGCAGGGGCAGGGTCACTGAGTACTGAGGTGGGTCCTGTGGGGGCAGGCAGGGTCACTGAGTATGAGGGGGGTCCTGTGGGCAGGGCACTGAGTAGAGGGTCACTGAGGACTGAGTGGGCCTGTCACTGAGGCCATGAGGGGGTCCTGTGGGGGCCCAGCAGGGTCACTGAGTATGAGGGGTCCTGTCCTGTAAAGGGAGCAGGGTGGCCCTGTGTGGGGCAGTATCACTGAGTGAGAGGGCTCTCTGGGGGCCTTGTGGGGGCAGGGTCACTGAGGATCAGGGTCCTGTGGGGGCCCTGTGGGGGCAGTATCACTGAGGATGACTGGATCCTGTGGGGCCCCTCTGGGGGCAGGGTCACTGAGTATGAGGTGGTCCTGTGGGGGCAGGGTCACTGAAGATGAGAGGGTCCTCTAGGGGCCCTGTGGGGGCAGGGTCACTGAGTATGAGGGGGCCCTGTGGGAGCCCTGTGAGGGCAGGGTGACTGAGTATGAGGGGGTCCTGTGGGGGCAGGGTCATTGAGTAAGAGGGGGCCCTCTGGGGGCCTTGTGGGGGCAGGGTCACTGAGGATGACGGGGTCATGTGGGGGCCATGTGGGGCAGGGTGACTGAGTATGAGGGGTCCTCTGGGGGCCCTGTGGGGGCAGTATCACTGAGTAAGAGGGGGCTCTCTGGGGGCCTTGTGGGGGCAGGGTCACTGAGGATGACGGGGTCCTGTAGGTTCCCTGTGGGGGCAGTATCACTGAGGATGAGGGGGTCCTGTGGGGCCCCTGTGGGGGCAGGGTCACTGAGTATGAGGGGGCCCTGTGGGGGCCATGTGGGGGCAGGGTCACATAGTATGAGGTGGTCCTGTGGGGGCAGGGTAACTGAGGATGAGGGGGTCCTGTGGGGGCCCTGTGGGGGCAGGGTCACTGAGTATGAGGGGGCCCTGTGGGAGCCCTGTGAGGGCAGGGTGACTGAGTATGAGGGGGTCCTGTGGGGGCAGGGTCGTTGAGTAAGAGGGGGCCCTCTGGGGGCCTTGTGGGGGCAGGGTCACTGAGGATGAGGGGGTCCTGTGGGGGCAGGGTCACTGAGCATGAGGGTGCCCTGTGGGGGTCCTGTGGGGGCAAGGTCACTGAGTATGAGGGGTCCTTTGGGGGCCCTGTGTGGGGCAGGTCACTGAGTATGAGGGGGCCCTTTGGGAGCCACGTGGGGGCAGGGTTACTGAGTATGAGGGGGTCCTGTGGGGGCAGGGTCACTGAGTATGAGGGGGCCCTGTGGGTGCCATGTGGTGGCAGGGTCACTGAGTATGAGATGGCCCTCTGGGGGGCCATGTGGGGGCAGGGTCACTGAGTATGAGGGGTTCTTGTAGGGGAAGGTTCACTGAGTATGAGGGGGCCCTGTGGAGCCCTGTAGGGGGCAGGGTAACTGAGTATGAGGGGTCCTGTGGGGCCCTGTGGGAGCAGGGTCACTGAGTATGAGGAGGTCCTGTGGGGGCCATGTGGGGGCAGGGTCACTGAGTATGAGGGGGCCCTCTGGGGGCCTTGTGGGGGCAGGGTCACTGAGGATGAGGGGGTCCTGTGGGGGCCCTGTGGGGGCCAGGTCACTGAGTATGAGGGGGCCCTGTGACTGCCATGTGGGAGCAGGGTCACTTAATATGAGGGGGTCCTTTGGGGGCAGGGTCACTGAGTATGAGGGGGCCCTGTTGGAGCCGTGTGGGGCCTGGGTGACTGAGTATGAGGGGGACCTGTGGGGGCCCTCTGGGGGCAGTTTCACTGAGTAAGAGGGGGCCCTCTGTGGGCCTTGTGTGGGCAGGGTCACTGAGGATGAGAGGGTCCTGTGGGGGCCCTGTGGGGGCAGTATCACTGAGAATGAGGGGGCCCTCTGGGTGTCTTGTGGGGGCAGGGTCACTGAGTATGAGGGGTCCTGTGGGGGCCCGGTGGGGCAGGGGTCACAGAGTATGAGTGGGCCCTGTGAGGGCCATGTGGGGGCAGTGTCACTGAGGATGAGGGGTCCTTTGGGGAGTCCTGTGGGGCAAGGACACTGAGTATGAGGAGGTCCTGTGGGGGTCCTGTGGGGGCAGGGTGACTGAGTATGAGGGGGTCCTGTGGGGCTGGGTCACTGAGTAAGAGGGGGCCCTCTGGGGGCCTTGTGGGGGCAGGGTCACTGTGGATGAGGGGTCCTGTGGGGCCCTGTGGGGGCAGTATCACTGAGGATGGGGTCATGTTGGGGCCCTGTGGGGCAGTATCACTGAGGATGAGGGGGCCCTGTGGTGGACATGTGGGGGCAGGGTCACATAGTATGAGGGGTCCTGTGGGGGCAGGGTCACTGAGGATGAGGGGATCCTGTGGGGGCCCTGTGGGGGCAGGGTCAATGAGTAGTAGGGGGCCCTGTGGGAGCCCTGTGGCGGCAGGATGACTGAGTATGAGGGAGTCCTGTGGGGCAGGGTCACTAAGTAAGAGGGGGCCATCTGGGGGCCTTGTGGGGGCAGGGTCACTGAGAATGAGGGGGTCCTGTGGGGCCCCTGGGGACAGGCAGTATCACTGAGGATGAGGGGCCTGTAGGGGCCCTGTGGGGGCAGTGTCACTGAGGATGAGGGGGTCTTGTGGGGGCCCTGTGGGGGCAGGGTCACTGGTATGAGGGGGGTCCTGTGGGGCCCTGTTGGGGCAGTATCAATGAGTATGAGGGGGTCCTGTGGGGGCCCTGTGGGGGCAGTATCACTGAGGATGAGGGGGTTCTGTGGGGGCCCTCCGGGGGCAGGGTCACTGAGTATGAGGGGGCCCTGTGCGGGCCATTTGGGGGCAAGATCACTGAGAATGAGGGGGTCCTGTGGGGGCAGGGTCATTGAGTATGAGGGGGCCCTTGTGGGAGCCCTGTGGGGGCAGGGTGACTGAGTATGAGTGCGTTCTGTGGAGGCAGGCTCACTGAGGATGAGGGGTTCCTGTGGGGGCCCTGTGGAAGCAGGGTCACAGAGTATGAGTGGGCCCTGTGGGGCCATGTGGGGGCAGTGTCACGGAGGATTAGGGGGTCCTTTGGGGGTCCTGTAGGGCAAGGTCACTGAGTATGAGGGGTCATGTGGGGTCCTGTGGGGCAGTATCACTGAGTATGAGGGGGTCCTCTGGGGGCCCTGTGGGGCAGTATCACTGAGGATTAGGGGTCCTGTGGGGCCCTATGGGGGGGCAGGGTCACTGAGTATGAGGGGTCCTGTGGGGGCCATGTGTGGTCAGGGTCAGTGAGTATGAGGGGGTCCTGTGGAGGCAGGGTCACTAAGTATGAGTGGGCTCAGTGGGGGCCAAAGGGTCAAAGGGTCTGAGGGGGTCCTGTGGGGGCCCTCTGGGGGCAGTATCACTGAGGATTAGGGGTCCTGTGGGGGCCCTAAAGGGGGCAGGGTCACTTAGTATGAGGGCCCTCTGGGGGCCATATGGGGGCAGGGTCACTGAGTATGAGGGGGTCCTGTGGGGGCAGGGTCACTCAGTATGAGGGGGCCCTGTGGGGGCCTGTGGGGGCAGACTGACTGAGTATGAGGGCGTGCTGTGGAGGCAGGCTCACTGAGGATGAGGGGGTCATGTGGGGGCCCTTTGGGGGCAGGGTCACTGAGTATGAGGGGGTCCTATGGGGGCAGGGTCACTGAGTATGAGGGGCCCTGTGCCTATGGCCATTTGGGGCAAGATCACTGAGAATGAGGGGTCCTGTGGGGGCAGGGTCATTGAGTATGAGGGGGCCCTTGTGGGAGCCCTGTGGGGCAGGGTGACTGAGTATGAGTGCGTTCTGTGGAGGCAGGCTCACTGAGGATGAGGGGTTCCTGTGGGGGCCCTGTGGGGGCAGGGTCACAGAGTATGAGTGGGCCCTGTGGGGCCATGTGGGGCAGTGTCACTGAGGATTAGGGGGTCCTTTGGGGCCCTGTGGGGCAGTGTCACTGAGGATGAGGGATCCCAGGGGTCCTGTGGGGGCAAAGTCACTGAGTATGAGGGGTCCTGTGGGGGTCCTGTGGGGGCAGTATCACTGAGGATGAGGGGTCCTGTGGGGGCCCTGTGGGTCAGTATCACTGAGGATTATGGGGACCTGTGGGGCCTATGGGGGCAGGGTCACTGAGTATGGGGCCCTCTGGGGGGCCATGGGGGCAGGGTTACTGAGAATGAGGGTCCTGTGGGGGCAGGGTCACTCAGTATGAGGGGGCCTGTGGGGAGCCCTGTGGGGCAGGGTCACTGAGTATGAGGGGCCCTCTGGGGGCCATGTGGGGCAGGGTCACTGAGAATGAGGGGGATCCTTGGGGGGTCCTGGGGGGCAAGGTCACTGAGGATGAGGGGTCCTGTGGGGGCAGGGTCACTGAGGATGAGAGGTCCTGGGGGCCCTGTGGGGGCAGGGTCACTGAGTATGAGTGGCCCTGTGGGGGCCATGTCACTGGGCAGGGTGACTGAGTATGAGGGGTCCTGTGGGGGCCCTGTGGGGAGCAATATCACTGAGTAAGAGGGGCCCTCTGTGGGAGCAAGGTCACTGAGTATGAGGATCCCTGTGGGGCCCTTGTGGGGCAGGGTCACTGAGGATGAGGGGTCCTGTGGGGTCCTGTGGGGCAGGGTCACTGGTATGAGAGGCAGGAGGGTCCTGTGGGGGCCCTGTGGGGGCAGGGTCACTGAGTATGAGGGGTCCTGGGGGCCTGTGGGGCAGGGTCACTGAGGATGAGGGGGTGGGGGCCATGTGGGGCAGGGTCACTGAGTATGAGGGGGTCCTGTGGGGGCCATGGGGCAGGGTCACTGAGTATGAGGGGGCCCTGTGGGGCCGTGTGGGGGCAGGGTCACTGAGTATGAGGGGGTCCTGTGGGTTCCAGGGTCACTGAGAATGAGGGGCCCTGTGGGGCCTGTGGGGCAGGGTCACTGAGTATGAGGGCCCTGTGGGGCCCTGTGTTGGCAGGGTCACTGAGGATGAGGGGTCCTGTGGGGATCCTGTAGGGGGTCCTGGGGGCAGGGTCACTGAGTATGAGGGGCCCTGTGGGGGCAGGGTCACTGAGGATGAGGGCCCCTGCTGTGGAGGCAGGGTCACTGAGGATGAGGGGGTCCTGTGGGGCCTGTGGGGGCAGGGTGACTGAGTATGAGGGCCCTGTGGGGGCCTGTGGGGGCAGTATCACTGAGGAAGAGGGGTCCTGTGGGGGGGCAATCCTGTGGGGCAGGGTCACTGAGTATGGGGGCCCTGTGGTGGCCCCATGTATCACTGAGGGTCAGGAGTATGCAGGGTCACTGAGGATGTCTGGGGTCCTTGGGGGGCCCTGTGGGGGCAGGGTCACTGAGTATGAGGGGGTCCTGTGGGGGCCCTGTGGGGGCAGGGTCACTGAGTATGAGGGCCCTCCTTGGCCCTGTGGGGCTGGGTCACTGAGTATGAGGGGTCCTGTGGGGGCCTGTGGGGGCAGGGTCACTGAGGATGGGGTCCTGTAAGGGGCCTGTTGGGGCAGGGTCACTGAGTATGAGGGTCCTGGGGCCTGTTGGGGCAGAATCACTGAGTAAGAGGGCCCTCTGGGGTCCTTGTGGGGCAGGGTCACTGAGGATGAGGGGGTCCTGTGGGGCCCTGTGGGGCAGTATCACTGAGGATGAGGGGGTCCTCTGGGGCCCTGTGGGGCAATAGTGATGAGGGGCCCTGGTGGGCCTTGTGGGGGCAGGGTCACTTAGTATGAGGGGGTCCCTGTGGGGCAGTATCACTGAGGTATGAGGGGGTCCTGTGGGAGCCATGTGGGGGCTGGGGGTAGTCACTAAGTATGAGGGGTCCTGTGGGGATCCTAGTCTGGGCAGTATCACTGAGATAGAGGGCCCTCTGGGGCCTTGTGGGGCAGGGTCACTGAGGATGAGGGGGTCCTGTGGGGCCCTGTGGGGGCAGTATCACTGAGAATGAGGGGGCCCTGTGGGGATCCTGTGGGGCAGGGTCACTGAGAATGAGGGGGCCCTGTGGGGCCTTGTGGGGGCAGGGTCACTGAGTATGAGGGGTCCTGTGGGGGCAGGAGCAGTATCACTGATGAGGGGGCCTGTGGGAGCCCTTGGGGACAGGTGACTGAGTATGAGGGGTCCTGTGGGGCCCTGTGGGGGGCAGTATCACTGAGTAAGAGGGAACCTCTGGGGGCCTTGTGGGGCAGGGTCACTGAGGATGAGGGGTCCTGTGGGGGCCGGTGGGGGCAGTATCACTGAGGATGAGGGGGTCCTCTGGGGATCCTGTGGGGCAGGGATCACTGAGAATGAGGTTTCCTGTGGGGCCCTGGGGGCAGGTCACTGAGTATGAGGGGCCCTGTGGGCCATGTGGGGGCAGGGTCACTGAGTATGAGGCGGTCCTGTGGGGGCCCAGGGGCAGGTCACTGAGTATGAGGGGCCCTGTGGGTGCCATGTGGGGGCAGGGTCACTGAGATGAGGGGGGCCTATGGGGCCTGTGGGGCAGGTCACTGAGGTATGAGGGGGTCTGTGTAGGCCCTGTGGGGCCAGGGTGAGTATGAGGGGGCCCTGTGGGAGCCCTGTGGGGGCAGAAGGTCACTGAGTATGAGGGCCCTGTGGGGGCCTGTGGGGCAGGGTCACTGAGTAGAGGGGCCCTGTGGGGCCATGTGGGGGCAGGGTCACTGAGTATGAGGGGGGTCTGGGGGCCCTGTGGGGCAGTATCACTGATGATGGGGGATGTGGGGGCCCTGTGGGGCAGGTCACTGAGTAAAGGCCCCTCTGGGGCCCTGTTGGGACAGGGTCACTGAGATGAGGGGCCCTGTGGGAGCCCTGTGGGGCAGGAGTCACTGAGGATGAGGGGTGCTGTGGAGGCAGGGTCACTGAGTCACTGAGGTGGGCCCTGTGGGGGCCTGTGGGGGCAGTATCACTGAGTATGAGGGGGTCCTGTGGGGGCCTGTGGGGCAGTATCACTGGTAGAGGGGCCCTCTGGGGCCCTGTGGGGGGCAGGATCACTGAGGATGAGGGCGTCCTGTGGGGGCCCTGTGGGGCAGTATCACTGAGAATGGGGGGTCCTCTGGGCCCTGTGGGGGTAGTATCACTGAGGATGAGGTCCTGTGGGGGCCCTGTGGGGGCATTGTCACTGAGATGAGGGGGTCCTGTGGGGGCCTGTGGGGCAGGGTCACTGAGTATGAGGGCTGTTCTGTGGGCAGGCTCACTGAGGATGAGGGGTTCTGTGGGGGCCCTGGGGGCAGGGTCAGAGAGTTTGAGGGGGCCCCTGTAGGGGGCCCTGTGGGAGCAGTATCACTGAGGATGAGGGGTCCTTTGGGGCCCTGTTGGGCAGGGTCACTGAGTATGAGGGCCCTCTGGGGGCCCTGTGGGAGGCAGGGTCACTGAGTATGAGGGGGGCCCTGTGGGGCCCTGTGGAGGCAGTATCACTGAGTATGAGGGTCCTGTGGGGCCCCAGTGGGGGCAGGGTCACTGAGTATGAGGGGGCCTGTGGGGGCCCTGTGGGGCAGGGTCACTGAGTATGAGGGGGTCCTGTGGGGGCCCTGTGGGGGCAGTATCACTGAAAATGAGGGGTCCTGTGGGGCAGGGTCACTGAGTATGAGGGCCCTTTGGGAGCTCCTGTGGGGCAGAGGTCACAAAGTATGAGGTCCTGGGGGGCCCTCTGGGGCCTTGGGGCAGGTCACTGGGATGAGGGGTCCTGTGGGGCCCTGTGGGGGCAGGGTCACTGAGTATGAGGGGTCCTGTGGGGCAGGGTCACTGAGGATGAGGGGCCCTGTGGGGCCTGTGGGGGCAGGGTCACTGAGTATGAGGGACCCCTGTGGGGGTCCCATGTGGGGAGGTCAGGGTGACTGGCAGGTGAGGGGTCCTGTGGGGGTAGCCTGTGGGGGCAGTATCAGTGAGGTGATGAGTGGGGGTCCTGGGGGGCCCTGTGGGGGCAGTATCACTGAGGATGAGGGGGTCCTGGGGGTGGGGGCAGGGTCACGAGTATGAGGGGCCCTGTGGGGCCATGTGGGGTCAGGGTCACTGAGTATGAGGGGGTCCTTTGGGGGTCCC
>CM040752.1:808353-823746 GCA_022829145.1 Albula goreensis
GCAGGGTCACTGAGTATGAGGAGCCCTCTGGGGGCCTTGTGGGGGCAGGGTCACTGAGGATAGAGAGGGGTCCTGTGGGGGGCAGGGTCACTGGTATGAGGGTGCCCTGTGGGAGCCTCCTGGGGGCAGGGTAACAGTATGAGGGAGTCCTGTGGGGGCCTTGTGGGGGCAGGGTCACTGAGTATGGGGGGGTCCCTGTGGGGGCAGGGTCACTGAGGATGAGGGGTCTTGTGGGGCCCTGTGGGGCAGAGGTCACTGAGTATGGGGGGCCCTGTGGGGCCTGAGGTCCAAGGGGTCTGAGGGGGCCCCATCTGGGGGCCCATGTGGGGGCAGGGTCACTGAGGATGAGGGGTCCTGTGGGGTCCTGTGGGGGCAGGGTCACTGAGGAGGGGTCCTGTGGGGGCCCTTTGGGGCAGGGTCACTGGTATGAGGGGCCCTGTGGGGCCATGTGGGGGCAAGGTCACTGGTATAGGGGCCCTCTGGGGGCCATGTGGGGAGCAGGGTCACTGAGTATGAGGGGTCTTGTGGGGAAGGGTCACTGAGGTATGAGGGCCCTCTGGGGGCAGTGGGGGCAGGGTCAAAGGGTATGAGGGAGCCCTCTGGGGGCCATGTGGGGGCAGGGTCACTGAGTATAGAGGGGTCCTGTGGGGCAGGGTCACTGAGTATGAGGGGCCCTGTGGGGCCTGTGGGACAGGGTCACTGAGTATGAGGGGCCCTGGCTGCCCTGTGGGGGAACAGTATCACTGAAGAGGGCCATCTGGGGGCCCTGTGGGGGCAGTATCACTGAGGATGAGGGGTCCTGTGGGGGCCCTGTGGGGCAGTATCACTGAGGATGAGGGGGTCCTGTGGGGGCCCTGTGGGGGCAGGTCACTGAGTATGAGGGGCCCTGTGGGGGCCATGTGGGGTCAGGGTCAGTGAGTATGAGGGGGCCCTTTGGGGCAGTCACTGAGTATGAGGGGCCCTGTGGGGGCCTGAGGGTCAAAGGGTCTGAGGGGGCCCTCTGGGGGCCATGTGGGGGCATGGTCACTGAGAATGAGGGGGTCCTGTGGGGGTCTTGTGAGGGGGCAGGGTCACTGAGGATGAGGGGTCCTGTGGGGGCCCTTTGGGGGCAGGGTTGACTGAGTATGAGTCGGCCTGTGGGGGCCCTGTGGGGGCAAGGTCACTGAGTATGAGGGGGCCCTCTGGGGATCCTGTGGGGGCAGGGTCACTGAGTATGAGGGTCTTGTAGGGGAAGGGTCACTGAGTATGAGGGGGCACTGTATGAGGGCCCTGTGGGGGCAGGGTCACTGAGTATGAGGGGGCCCTCTGGGGGCAGGGTCACTGAGGATGAGGGGGTCCTGTGTGGGCCCTGTGGAAGGGTCACTGAGTATGAGGGGGCCTGTGGGAGCCCTGTGGGGTCAGGGTCAATGAGTATGAGGGGGTCCTTTGGGGGCCCTGTGGGGCAGTATCACTGAGAAAGAGGGGGCATCTGGGGGCCTTGTGGGGGCAGGGTCACTGAGGATGAGGGGGGTCCTGTGGGGCCTGGGGGCAGTATCACTGAGGATGAGGGGTGGGGGCCTGTGGGGCAGGTCACTGGGAGTATGAGGGCCCTGTTGGGGCCATGTGGGGTCAGGGTCACTGAGTATGAGGGGTCCTTTAGGGGCAGGGTCACTGAGTATGAGGGGGTCCTGTGGGGGCCTGAGGGTCAAAGGGTCTGAGGGGGCCCTCTGGGGGCCATGTGGGGCAGGGTCACTGAGAATGAGGGGGTCCTGTCCTGTGGGGGTCTTGTGGGGGCAGGGTCACTGAGGATGAGGCCTGTGGGGGCCCTTGGGGGCAGGGTTACTGGAGTATGAGTGGGCCCTGCCTGCAAGGGAGAAGTGGGGGCAAGGTCACTGAGTATGAGGGCCCTCTAGAGGCCATGTGAGCAGGGTCACTGAGTATGAGGGGGTCTTGTAGTCCTGTAGGGCAAGGTCACTGAGCATTAGGGGGTTTGTGGGAGCCCTGTGGGCAGGGTCACTGAGTATGAGGGGCCCTCTGGGGGCCTAGGGGGAGAGGGTCACTGAGGATGAGGGGGTCCTGTGGGGCCCTGTGGGGCAGGTATCACTGAGGATGAGGGGGCCTGTGGGGGCCCTGTGGGGGCAGGGTCACTGAGGATGAGGGGGTCCTGTGGGGGCCTGTGGGTCAGGGTCAGTGAGTATGAGGGGTCCTTTGGGGGCAGGGTCACTGGTATGAGGGGCCCAGTGCAGGCCTGAGGTCAAAGGGGTCTGAGGGGGCCTCTGTTGGAGGGGGCAGGGTCACTGAGAATGAGGGGTCCTGTGGGGGCATGTGGGGGCAAGGTCACTGAGATGAGGGGTCCTGTGGGGGTCTTGTGGGCAGGGTCACTGAGGATGAGGGGTCCTGTGGGGGCCCTTTGGGGGAAGGGTCACTGAGTATGAGGGGCCCTGTGGGGCCATGAGGGGGCAGGGTCACTGAGTATGAGGGGCCCTCTGGGGCAGGGTCACTGGGTCACAGTGTCAATGAGGATGAGGGGCCCTCTGGGGGCCCTGTGGGGCAGGGTCACTGAGTATGAGGGGGTCCTTTGGGGGTCCTGTGGGGCAAGGTCACTGAGTATGAGGGGTCCTGTGGGGCCTTGTGTAGAGCAGGGTCACTGAGTATGAGGGTCCCTGTGTGGGAGCCATGTGGGGGCAGGGTCACTGAGTATGAGGGGCCCTCTGGGGGCACTGGTGAGGGCAATGTCAATGAGGATGAGGGGTCCTGTTGGGGCCCTGTGGGGGCCATGTGGGGCATCACTGAGGATGAGGGGTCCTTTGGGGGTCCTGTGGGGGCAAGGTCACTGATGAGTATGAGGGCCCTGTGGGCAGGGTCACTGAGTATGAGGGGCCCTGTGGGAATATGTGGGGGCAGTGGTAACTGAGTATGAGGGGGTCCTGTGGGGGCAGGGTCACTGAGTATGAGGGGGCCCTGTGGGTGCCATTTGGTGGCAGGGTCACTGAGGATGATGGGGTCCTGTGGGGGCCCTGTGGGGGCAGGGTCACTGAGGATGAGGGGGTCCTGTGTGGGCCCTGTGGGGGCAGGGTCACTGAGTATGACGGGGCCCTGTTGGGGCCATGGGGGGCAGGGTCACTGAGTATGAGGGGGGTCCTGTTGGGGCAGGGTCCCTGAGTATGAGGGGGCTCAGTGGGGGCCTGAGGTCAAAGGGTCTGAGGGGCCCTCTGGGGGCCATGTGGTGGCAGGGTCACTGAGAATGAGGGGGTCCTGTGGGGGCCATGTGGGGGCAGGGCCAGTGAGTGTGAGGGGGTCCTGTGGGGGCAGGGTCACTGAGGATGAGGGGGCCCTGTGGGTGCCATGTGGTGGCAGGGTCACTGAGTATGAGGGGGTCCTGTGGGTGCCATGTGGCGGCAGAGTCACTGAGTATGAGGGGGTCCTGTGGGGCAGGGTCACTGAGTATGAGGGAGTCCTGTGGGGACCTTGTGGGGGCATGGTCACTCAGTATGAGGGGTCCTGTGGGGCAGGGTCACTGAGGATGAGGGGTCCTGTGGGGGCCCTGTGGGGCAGGGGTCACAAAGTATGAGGGGCCACCCTGTGGGGCCTGAGGGTCAAAGGGTCTGAGGGGCCCTCTGGGGGCCATGTGGGGCAGGTCACAGAGTATGAGGTCCTGTGGGGGCAGGGTCACTGAGGATGAGGGGGTCCTTTGGGGCCCCTGTGGGGGCAGGGTCACAAAGTATGAGGGGACCCTGTGGGCGCCTGAGGGTCAAAGGGTCTGAGGGGGCCCTCTGGGGGCCATGTGGGGGCAGGGTTACAGAGTATGAGGGGGTCCTGTGGGGCAGGGGTCACTGAGGATGGTGGGCCCTGTGGGGGCCATGTGGGGGCAGGGTGACTTAGTATGAGGGTCATTTGGGGCCCTGTAATGAGTATCACTGAGTAAGAGGGGCTCTCTGGGGGCCTTTTGAGGCAGGGTCACTGAGGATGAGGGTCCTGTGGGGGCAGGGTCACTGAGTATGAGGGTGCCCTGTGGAGCCCTGTGGGGGCAGGGTAACTGAGTATGAGGGAGTCCTGTGGGGGCCTTGTGGGGCAGGGTCACTGAGTATGAGGGGTCTTGTGGGGGCAGGGTAACTGAGGATGAGGGGGTCCTGTGGGGGCCCTGTGGGGGCAGGGTCACTGAGTATGAGGGGGCTCAGTGGGGGCCTGAGGGTCAAAGGGTCTGAGGGGCCCTCTGGGGGGGCCATGTTGGGGCAGGGTCACTGAGAATGAGGGTCCTGTGGAGGGCATGTGGGGGGCAAGGTCACTGAGTATGAGGGGGTCCTGTGGGGGCCCTGTGGGGCAGGGTCACTGAGTATGAGTGGGCCTGTGGGGGCCATGTGGGGGGGCAGGTGACTTAGTATGAGGGGGTCCTGTGGGGGCCCTGTGGGGCAGTATCACTGAGCAAGTTGGGGCCCTCTGGGGGCCTGTGGGGCAGGGTCACTGAGGATGAGGGGTCCTGTGGGGGCCCTGTGGGGGAGTATCACTGAGGATGAGGGGGTCCTGTGGGGGCCCTGTGGGGCAGGGTCACTGAGTATGAGGGGGCCTGTGGGGCCATGTGGGGGCAGGGTCACTTAGTATGAGGGTCCTGTGGGGGCGGGGTCACTGAGTATGAGGGGCCCTGTTGGAGCCGTGTGGGGCTGGGTGACTAGTATGAGGGTTATCTTGTGGGGAAGGGTCAATGAGATTGAGGGCCCTCTGGGAGCCTCTGTGAGGGGGCAGGGGCCCTGTGGGGGCAGTATCACTGAGGATGACCTGTAGGGATCCCTGTGGGGCAGGGTGACTGAGTATGAGGGGCTGCTGTGGAGGCAGGGTCACTGAGGATTAGGGTGTCCTGTATGGGGCCCTGTGGGGCAGTATCACTGAGTAGGGGGCTCTCTGAGTCACTGAGAGGCCCTGTGGGGGGCCATGTGGGGCAGGGTCACTGAGTGAGGGGGTCCTATGGGGGCAGGGTCACTGAGTATGAGGGGCTCAGTGGGGGCCTGAGGTTAAAGGTCTGAGGGGGGCCTCTGGGGGGGCACATGGTTGCAGGGTTACTGAGAATGAGGGTCCTGGGGGCCATGTGGGGGGGACCCTCATACTCAGTGACCTTGCCCCCACAGGACCCCCAAAGGACCCCCTCATACTCAGTGACCTTGCCCCCACAGGACCCCGAAAGGACCCCCTCATACTCACTGACCCTGACCCCACATGGCCCCCACAGGGCCCCTCTTACTCAGTCACCCTGCCCCTTACTTGGCCCCCACAGGGCCCACTCATACTCAGTGACCCGGCCCCCACAGGGCCCCCACAGGACCCCCTCATTCTCAGTGACCCTGCCCCCACAGGACCCCCTCATACTCAGTGGCCCTGCCCCCACATGGCCCCCACAGGACCCCCTCATTCTCAGTAACCCTGCAACCATGTGGCCCCCAGAGGGCCCCCTCAGACCCTTTAACCCTCAGGCCCCCACTGAGCCCCCTCATACTCAGTGACCCTGCCCCCATAGGACCCCCTCATACTCAGTGACCCTGCCCCCACATGGCCCCCACAGGGCCCTCTCATACTCAGTGACCCTGCCCCCACAGGGCCCCCACAGGACACCCTAATCCTCAGTGACCCTGCCCCACAGGACCCCCTCATACTCAGTGACCCTGCCCCCACATGGCCCCCACAGGTCTCCCTCATACTCAGTTACCCTGCCCCCACAGGGCTCCCAGAGGGCCCCCTCAAACTCATTGACCCTTCCCCCACAAGACAACCTCATACTCAGTCACCCAGCCCCCACACGGCTCCAACAGGGCCCCCTCATACTCAGTGACCCCCCCCACAGGACCCCCTCATACTAAGTGACCCTGCCCCCACATGGCCCCCACAGGGCCCCCTCATACTCAGTGACCCTGCCCCCACAGGGCCCCCACAGGACCCCTCATCCTCATTGATACTGCCCCACAGGGCCCCCACAGGACCCCCTCATCCACAGTGACCCTGCCCCCACAGGGCCCCCAGAGGGCCCCAACTTACTCAGTGATACTGCCCCCACAGGGCCCCCACAGGACCCCCTCATACTAAGTCACCCTGCCCCCACATGGCCCCCACAGGGCCCACTCATACTCAGTGACCCTGCCCCCACAGGGCCCCCACAGGACCCCCTCATACTCAGTGACCTTGCCCCCACATGCCCTCCACAGGACCCCCTCATTCTCAGTGACCCTGCCCCAACATGGCCCCCAGAGGGCCCCCTCAGACCCTTTGACCCTCAGGCCCCCACTGAGCCCCCTCATACTCAGTGACCCTGCCCCCACAGGGCCCCCACAGGACCCCCTCATCCTCAGTTACCCTGCCCCCACAAGACCCCCTCATACTCAGTGACCCTGCCCCCACAAGGCCCCCACAGGACTCCCTCATACTCAGTTACCCTGCCCCCACAGGGCTCCCACAGGGCACCCTCATACTCAGTGACCCTGCCCCCACAGGACCCCCTCATCCTCAGTGACCCTGCCTCAAAAGGCCCCCAGAGAGCCCTCTTACTCATTGATACTGCCCCACAGGGCCCCCAGAGGACCCTCATACTAAGTCACCCTGCCCCCACATGGCCCCCACAGGGCCCACTCATCCTCAGTGACCCTGCCCCCACAGGACCCCCTCATACTCTGTGACCCTGCCCCCACATGGCCCCCAGAGGGCCCCCTCAGACCCTTTGACCCTCAGGCCCCCACAGGGCCCCCTCATACTTTGTGACCCTGCCCCCACAGGGCCCCCACAGGACCCCCTCATCCTCAGTGACCCTGCCCCCACAGGACCCCCTCATACTCAGTGACCATGCCCCCACAAGGCCCCCACAGGACTCCCTCATACTCAGTGACCCTGCCCCCACAGGACCCCCTCATACTCAGTGACTCTGCCCCCACATGGCACCCACAGGACCCCCTCATACTCAGTGACCCTGCCACCACATGGCACCCACAGGGCCCCTCATCCTCAGTGACCCTGCCCCCACAGGACCCCCTCACACTCACTGGCCCTGCCCCCACATGGCCCCCACAGGACCCCCTCATTCTCAGTGACCCTGCCCCCACATGGCCCCCAGAGGGCCCCCTCAGACCCTTTGACCCTCAGGCCCCCACTGAGCCCCCTCATACTCAGGGACCCTGCCCCACAGGACCCCCTCATACTCAGTGACCCTGCCCCCACATGGCCCCAACAGGGCCCCGTCATACTCAGTGACCCTGCCCCCACAGGGCCCACACAGGACCCCCTCATCCTCAGTGACCCTGCCCCCACAGGGCCCCCACAGGACCCATCATCCTCAGTGACCCTGCCACCAAATGGCACCCACAGGGCCCCCTTATACTCAGTGACCCTGCCCCCACAGGACCCCCTCATACTCAGTGACCCTGCCCCCACATGGCCCCCAGAGGGCCCCCTCATACTCAGTGACCTTGCCCCCACATGGCCCCCACAGGGCCGACTCATACTCAGTAACCCTGCCCCCAAAGGGCCCCCACAGGACCCCCTCATCCTCAGTGACCCTGCCCCCACATGGCCCCCAGAGGGCCCCCTCAGACCCTTTGACCCTCAGGCCCCCACTGAGCCCCTCATACTCAGTGACCCTGCCCCCAAAGGACCCCCTCATACTCACTGACCCTGCCCCCACGTGGCTCCCACAGGGCCCCCTCATACTCAGTGACCCTGCCCCCCACAGGGCCCCCAAAGGGACCCCCTCATACTCAGTGACCTTGCCCCCACAGGACCCCCAAAGGACCCCCTCATACTCAGTGATACTGGCCCCACAGGGCCCCAACAGGACCCCCTCATCCTCATTGACACTGCCCCCACAAGGCCCCCAGAGGGCCCCCTCATACTCAGTGACCCTGCCCCCTCATGGCCCCCACAGGGCCGACTCATACTCAGTGACCCTGCCCCCAAAGGGCCCCCACAGGACCCCCTCATCCTCAGTGACCCTGCCCCCACAAGACCCCCACAGGACCCCCTCATACTCAGTGACCTTGCCCCCACATGCCCTCCACAGGACCCCCTCATTCTCAGTGACCCTGCCCCAACATGGCCCCCAGAGGGCCCCTCAGACCTTTGACCTCAGGCCCCCACTGAGCCCCCTCATACTCAGTGACCCTGCCCCCAAAGGACCCCCTCATACTCACTGACCCTGACCCCACATGGCCCCCACAGGGCCCCCTCATACTCAGTGACCTGGCCCCCACAGGGCCCCCACAGGACCCCCTCATCCTCAGTGATACTGCCTCCACAGGGCCCCCACAGGACCCCCTCATCCTCAGTGACCCTGCCCCCACAAGGCCCCCAGAGGGCCCCCTCATACTCAGTGACCCTGCCCCCACAGGGCTCCCACAGGGCCCCCTAATACTCAGTGACCCTTCCCCTACAAGACCCCCTCATACTCAGTGACCCTGCCCCCACATGGCCCCCAGAGGGCCCCCTCATACTCAGTGACCTTGCCCCCACATGGCCCCCACAGGGCCGACTCATACTCCGTGACCCTGCCCCCAAAGGGCCCCCACAGGACCCCCTCATCCTCAGTGACCCTGCCCCCACAAGACCCCCACAGGACCCCCTCATTCTCAGTGACCCTGCCCCCACATGGCCCCCAGAGGGCCCCCTCAGACCCTTTGACCCTCAGGCCCCCACTGAGCCCCTCATACTCAGTGACCCTGCCCCCAAAGGACCCCCTCATACTCACTGACCCTGACCCCACATGGCCCCACAGGGCCCCCTCATACTCAGTGACCTGGCCCCCACAGGGCCCCCACAGGACCCCCTCATCCTCAGTGATACTGCCCCACAGGGCCCCAACAGGACCCCCTCATCCTCAGTGACCCTGCCCCCACAAGGCCCCCAGATGGCCCCCTCTTTCTCAGTGATACTGCCCCCACAGGGCCCCCAAAGGACCCCCTCATACTCATTGACCCTGACCCCACATGGCCCCCACAGGGCCCCCTCATACTCAGTGACCTGGCCCCCACAGGGCCCACAGGACCCTCATCCTCAGTGACCCTGCCCCAGAGGGCCCCCTCATACTCAGTGACCCTGCCCCCACAAGGCCCCCAGATGGCCCCCTCTTTCTCAGTGATACTGCCCCCACAGGGCCCCCCAAAGGACCCCTCATACTCATTGACCCTGACCCCACATCGCCCCCACAGGGCCCCCTCATACTCAGTGACCCTGCCCCCACAGGGCTCCTACAGGGCCCCCTCATACTCAGTGACCCTTCCCCTACAAGACCCCCTCATACTCAGTGACCCTGCCCCCATGGCCCCAGAGGGCCCCTCATACTCAGTGACCTTGCCCCCACATGGCCCCCACAGGGCCGACTCATACTCAGTAACCCTGCCCCCAAAGGGCCCCCACAGGACCCCCTCATCCTCAGTGACCCTGCCCCCACAAGACCCCCACAGGACCCCCTCATTCTCAGTGACCCTGCCCCCACATGGCCCCCAGAGGGCCCCCTCAGACCCTATGACCTCAGGCCCCCACTGAGCCCCCTCATACTCAGTGACCCTGCCCCCAAAGGACCCCTCATACTCACTGACCTGACCCCACATGGCCCCCAGGGCCCCTCATACTCAGTGACCTGGCCCCACAGGGCCCCCAGAGGACCCTCATCCTCAGTGATACTGCCCCCAAAGGGCCCCCACAGGACCCCCATCATCCTCAGTGACCCTGCCCCCCACAAGGCCCCCAGATGGCCCCCTTTCTCAGTGATACTGCCCCCACAGGGCCCCCAAAGGACCCTCATACCATTGACCCTGACCCCACATGGCCCTCCCACAGGGCCCTCATACTCAGTGACTGACCTTGCCCCCCACAGGCCCCCACAGGACCCCCTCATCCTCAGTGACCTGCCCCCACAGGGCCCCTCATCACTCAGTGACCCTGCCCCCACATGGCCCCCAGATGGCCCCCTCTTTCTCAGTGATACTGCTCCACAGGGCCCCAAAGGACCCTCATAGCCATTGACCTGACCCCACATGGCCCCCACAGGGCCCCCTCATACTCAGTGACCTGGCCCCCACAGGGCCCACACAGGACCCTCATCCTCAGTGACCCTGCCCCCACAGGGCCCCTCATACTCAGTGACCCTGCCCCCACATGGCCCCACACTGCCGACTCATACTCAGTGACCCTTCCCCTACAAGACCCCCTCATACTCAGTGACCCTGCCCCCACATGGCCCCCAGAGGGCCCCCTCATACTCAGTGACCTTGCCCCCACATGGCACCCACAGGGCCCCCTCATACTCAGTGACCTTGCCCCCACAGGGCCCACACAGGACCCCCTCATACTAAGTGACCCTGCCCCCACATGGTCCCCACAAGGACCCCCTCATACTCAGTGACCTTGCCCCCACAGGGCCCCACAGGACCCCCTCATCCTCAGTGATACTGCCCCCACAGGGCCCCCACAGAACCCCCTCATCCTCAGTGACCCTGCCCCCAAAAGGCCCCAGAGAGCCCCCTCTTACTCAGTGATACTGCCCCACAGGGCCCCAGAGGACCCTAATACTCAGTCACCCTGCCCCCACATGGCCCCCCCTCAGGGCCCCTCATACTCAGTGACCCTTCCCTACAAGACCCCTCATACTCAGTGACCCTGCCCCCCCACATTTGCCCCCAGAGGGCCCCTCATGCTCAGTCACCCTGCCACCAAATGGCACCCACAGGGCCCCCTCATACTCAGTGACCCTGCCCCCACAGGACCCCCTCATACTCATTGACCCTGACCCCACATGGCCCCCAGAGGGCCCCCTCATACTCAGTGACCTGGCCCCACAGGGCCCCCACGGACCCTCATCCTCAGTGACCCTGCCCCACAAGGCCCCCAGAGAGCCTCCTCTTACTCAGTGATACTGCCCCCACAGGGCCCCCAGAGGACCCCCTCATACTCAGTCACCCTGCCCCCACATGGCCCCCACAGGGCCCCCTCATACTCAGTGACCCTTCCCTTCAAGACCCCTCTCATACTCAGTGACCCTGCCCCACACGGCCCCAGAGGGCCCCTCATACTCAGTCACCTCTGCCACCAAATGGCACCCACAGGGCCCTCATACTCAGTGACCCTGCCTCCACAGGACCCTCATACTCAGTGACCCTGCTCCCCACATGGCCCCCACAGGGCCCCCTCATACTCAGTGACTCTGCCCCCACAGGGCCCACACAGGACCCCCTCATCCTCAGTGACCCTGCCCCCACAGGACCCCCTCATACTCAGTGACCCTGCCCCACATGGCACCCACAGGACCCCCTCATACTCAGTTACCCTGCCCCCACAGGGCTCCCACAGGGCCCCCTCATACTCAGTGACCCTTCCCCTACAAGACCCCCTCATACTCATTGACCCTGCCCCAACATGGCCCCCAGAGGGCCCCCTCATACTCAGTCACCCTGCCAGCAAATGGCACCCACAGGGCCCCCTCATACTCAGTCACCCTGCCCCCACAGGACCCCCTCATACTCAGTGACCCTGCCCCCACGTGGCTCCCACAGGGCCCCCTCATACTCAGTGACCCTGCCCACACAGGGCCCCCAAAGGACCCCCTCATACTCAGTGACCTTGCCCCCACAGGACCCCCAAAGGACCCCCTCATACTCAGTGATACTGGCCCCACAGGGCCCCAACAGGACCCCCTCATCCTCATTGACACTGCCCCCACAGGCCCCCAGAGGGCCCCCTCATACTCAGTGACCCTGCCCCCACATGGCCCCCACAGGGCCGACTCATACTCAGTGACCCTGCCCCCCACATGGCCCCCAGAGGGCCCCCTCATACTCAGTGACCCTGCCACCACATGGCACCCACAGGGCCCCCTCAGACTCAGTGATACTGCCCCCACAGGGCCACAACAGGACCCCCTCATCCTCATTGACACTGCCCCACAAGGCCCCAGTGGCCCCCTCATACTCAGTGACCCTGCCCCACATGGCCCCCACAGGGCCGACTCATACTCAGTGACCCTGCCCCCAGAGGGCCCCCACAGGACCCCCTCATCCTCAGTGACCCTGCCCCCACAGGACCCCCTCACACTCACTGACCCTGCCTCCACATGGCCCCCACAGGACCCCTCATTCTCAGTGACCCTGCCCCCACATGGCCCCCAGAGGGCCCCCTCAAACCCTTTGACCCTCAGGCAACCACTCAGCAACCTCATCCTCAGTGACCCTGCCCCCAAAGGCCCCCAGAGGGCCCCCTCTTTCTCAGTGACCCTGCCCCACAGGGCTCCCACAGGACCCCCTCATCCTCAGTGATACCCCCACAGGGCCCTCACAGGACCCCCTCATCCTCAGTGACCCTGCCTCCAAAAGGCCCCCAGAGGGCCCCCTCTTACTCAGTGATACTGCCCCCACAGGATCCCCGCAGGACCCCCTCATTCTCAGTGATACAACCCCCACAGGGCCCCTCATCTTCAGTGATACTCCCCCCACAGGGCCCCCACAGGACCCCCTATTCTCAGTGATACTGCCACCACAGGGCCCCCAGAGGACACCCTCATACTCAGTGACCCTCCCCCCACAGGGCCCCCACAAGACCCTCTCTATACTCAGTGACCTTGCCCCCACAGGACAACCAAAGGACCCCTCATCCTCAGTGACCCTGCCCCCACAAGGCCCCCACAGGGCCCCCATCGTCCTCATTGATACTCCCCCCACAGGGCCCCCACAAGACCCCCTCATACTCAGTGACCCTGCCCCCACAGGGCCCCACATGACCCCCTCATCCTCATTGATACTGCCCCCACCGGGCCCCCACAGGATCCCCTCATCCTCAGTGACCCTGCCCCCACAAGGCCCCCAGAGGGCCCCCTCTTACTCAGTGACCCAGCCCTCACAGGACCCCCATATACTCAGTCACCCTGTCCCCAGAGGGCCCCCACAGGACCCCTCATACTCAGTGACCCTGCCCACACAGGGCCCACACAGGACCCCCTCATCCTCAGTGACCCTGCCCCCACAGGACCCCCTCATACTCAGTGACCTTGCCCCCACAGGACCCCCAAAGGACCCCCTCATCCTCAGTGACACTGCCCCCACATGGCCCCCACAGGGCCCACTCATACTCTGTGACCCTGCCCCCACCGGGCCCCCACAGGAACCCCTCATCCTCAGTGATCCTGCCCCCACAGGGCCCCCACAGGACCCCCTCATACTCAGTGATACTGCCCCCAGAGGGGCCCTCACAGGACCCCCTCATACTCAGTGACCCTGCCTCCAAAGCACCCCCTCATACCCATTGACCCTGCCCCCACAGGATCCCCAGAGGACGACCTAATCCTCAGTGGTACTGCCCCCACAGGGCCCCCACAGGACCCCCTCATCCTCAGTGACCCTGCCCACACAAGGCCCTCAGAGGGCCCCCTCTTACTCAGTGATACTGCCCCCACAGGGCCCCCACAGGACCCCTCATACTCAGTCACCCTGCCCCCACAGGGCTCCCACAGGGCCCCCTCAGACTCAGTGACCCTGCCCCCACAGGACCCCCTCATACTCAGTAACCCTGCCCCCACGTGGCTCCCACAGGGCCCCCTCATACTCAGTGCCCCTGCCCACACAGGGCCCCACAGGACCCCTCATTCTCAGTGATACTGCCCCCACAGGGCCCCACAGGACCCCCTCATCCTCAGTGACCCTGCCCCTACAAGGCCCCCAGAGGGCCCCCTCTTACTCAGTGATACTGCCCCACCGGGCTCCCACAGGACCCCCTCATACTCAGTCACCTGGCCCCTTACATGGCCCCCACAGGGCCCACTCATACCCAGTGACCCTGCCCCCACAGGGCCCCCACAGGACCCCCTCATCCTCAGTGACCCTGCCCCCACAGGACCCCCTCATACTCAGTGACCCTGCCCCCACAGGACCACCTCATACTCAGTGATACTGCCCCCACAGGCCCCCACAGGACCCCTCATCCTCAGTGATACTGCCCCCACAGGCCCCCACAGGACCCCCTCATCCTCAATGACCCTGCCCCCACAATGCCCCCAGAGAGCCCCTCTTACTCAGTGATACTGCCCCCACAGGGCCCCCAGAGGACCCCCTCATACTCAGTCACCCTGCCCCCACATGGCCCCCACAGGGCCCACTCATCCTCAGTGACCCTGCCCCCACAGGACCCCCCTCATACTCTGTGACCTGCCCCCACATGGCCCCACAGGACCCCCTCATTCTCAGTGACCCTGCCCCCACATGGCCCCAGAGGGCCCCCTCAGACCCTTTGACCCTCAGGCCCCCACTGAGCCCCCTCATACTCAGTGACCCTGCCCCCACAGGACCCCCTCATACTCAGTGACCCTGCCCCCACATGGCCCCAACAGGGCCCCGTCATACTCAGTGACCCTGCCCCCACAGGGCCCACACAGGACCCCCTCATCCTCAGTGACCCTGCCCCCACAGGACCCCCTCATACTCAGTGACCCTGCCCCCATATGGCCCCCACAGGGCCCACTCATACTCAGTGACCCTGCCTCCACAGCACCCCCTCATACTCAGTGACCCTGCCCCCACAGGGCCCCCACAAGACCCCCTCATCCTCAGTGACCCTGCCCCCACAGGACCCCCTCATACTCAGTGACCCTGCCCCCACAAGGCCCCCACAGGACTCCCTCATACTCAATTACCCTGCCCCCACAGGGTTCCCACAGGGCACCCTCATACTCAGTGACCCTGCCCCCACAGGACCCCCTCATCCTCAGTGACCCTGCCCCCAAAAGGCCCCAGAGAGCCCCCGCTTACTCAATGATACTGCCCCCACATGGCCCCCAGAGGACCCCCTCATACTCAGTCACCCTGCCCCCACATGGCCCCCACAGGGCCCATTCATCCTCAGTGACCCTGCCCCCACAGGACCCTCATACTCTGTGACCTCTGCCCACACATGGCTCCCACAGGACCTGCTCATTCTCAGTGATCCTGCCCCCACATGGCCCCCAGAGGGCCCGCTCAGACCCTTTGACCCTCAGGCCCCCACTGAGCCCCTCATACTCAGTGACCCTGCCCCCCACAGGACCCCCTCATACTCAGTGACCCTGCCCCCACATGGCCCCCACATGACCCCCTCATACTCAGTTACCCTGCCCCCACAGGGCTCCCACAGGGCCCCCTCATACTCAATGACCCTTCCCCTACAAGACCCTCATACTCAGTGACCCTGCCCCCACATGGCCCCCAGAGGGCCCCCCTCATACTCAGTGACCCTGCCACCACATGGCACCCACAGGCCCCCTCAGACTCAGTGATACTGCCCCCACAGGGCCACAACAGGACCCCCTCATCCTCATTGACACTGCCCCCACAAGGCCCCCAGTGTGGCCCCCTCATACTCAGTGACCCTGCCCCCACATGGCCCCCACAGGGCCGACTCATACTCAGTGACCCTGCCCCAGAGGGCCCC
>CM040752.1:824246-851806 GCA_022829145.1 Albula goreensis
GCCCTCTGGGGGCCTTTGGAGGCAGGGTCACTGAGGATGAGGGGTCCTGTGGGGGCCCTGTGGGGAAGTATCACTGAGGATGAGGGGGTCCTGTGGGGGCCCTGTGGGGCAGGGTCACTGAGTATGAGGGGGCCCTGTTGGGGCCATGTGGGGGCATGGTCACTGAGTATGAGGGGTCCTGTGGGGCAGGGTCCCTGAGTATGAGGGGCTCAGTGGGGGCCTGAGGTCAAAGGGTCTGGGGGCCCTCTGGGGGCCATGTGGGGGCAGGGTCACTGAGAATGAGGAGGTCCTGTGGGGGCCATGTGGGGCAGGGCCAGTGAGTGTCCTGGGGTCCTGTGGGGGCAGGGTCACTGAGGATGAGGGGCCCTGTGGGTGCCATGTGGTGGCAGGGTCACTGAGTATGAGGGTCCTGTGGGTGCCATGTGGGGGCAGAGTCACTGAGTATGAGGGTCCTGTGGGGGCAGGGTCACTGAGTATGAGGGGTCCTGTGGGGGCCTTGTGGGGGCAGGGTCACTGAGTATGAGGGGGTCCTGTGGGGGCAGGGTCACTGAGGATGAGTGGGTCCTGTGGGGGCCCTGTGGGGGCAGGGTCACAAAGTATGAGGGGGCCTCTGGGGCCTGAGGTGTGAGGGGCCCTCTGGGGGCCATGTGGGGGCAGGGTTACAGTATGAGGGTCCTGTGGGGGCAGGGTCACTGAGGATGAGTGGGCCCTGTGGGGTATGTGGGGCAGGGTGACTTAGGATGAGGGGGTCCTCTGGGGGCCATGTGGGGGCAGTATCATTGAGTAAGCGGGGGCTCTCTGGGGCCTTTTGGGGGCAGGGTCACTGAGGATGAGGGGGTCCTGTGGGGGCAGGGTCACTGAGTATGGGGGTGTCCTGTGGGAGCCCTGTGGGGGCAGGGTAACTGAGTATGAGGGAGTCCTGTGGGGGCCTTGTGGGGGCAGGGTAACTGAGTATGAGGGGGTCCTGTGGGGGCAGGGTCACTGAGGATGAGGGGGTCTTGTGGGGGCCCTGTGGGGGCAGGGTCACTGAGTATGAGGGGGTGCTGTGGAGGCAGAGTCACTGAGGATGAGGGGGCCCTGTGGGGGCCCTGTGGGGGCAGTATCACTGAGGATGAGGGGGTCTTGTGGGGGCCCTGTGGGGGCAGGGGTCACTGAGGATGAGCGGGTCCTTTGGGGGTCCTGTGGGGGCAATGTCACTTAGTATGAGGGTCCTGTGGGGGCAGGGTCACTGAGTTTGTGAGGTCCTGTGGGGGCCCTGTGGGGGCAGTATCACTGAGAATGGGGGGTCCTTTGGGGGCCGTGTGGGGGCAGGGTCACTGAGTATGAGGGGGCCCTCTGGGGGCATTGTGGGGGCAGTGTCAATGAGGATGAGGGGGTCCTGTGGGGGCCCTTTGGGGGCAGGGTCACTGAGTATGAGTCGGCACTGTGGGGGCCATGTGGGGGCAGGGTCACTGAGTATGAGGGGGCCCTCTGTGGGCAGGGTCACTGAGGATGAGGGGGTCCTGTGTGGGGGCCCTGTGGGGGCCAGGTCACTGAGGATGAGGGGGTCCTGTGGGAGCCCTGTGGGGGAAGGGTCACTGAGAAAGAGGGGGCCCTCTGGGGGCCATGTGGGGGCAGGGTCACTGAGAATGAGGGGGTCCTGTGGGGTCCTGTGGGGGCAGGGTCACTGAGGATGAGGGGGTCCTGTGGGGGCCCTTTGGGGGCAGGGTCACTGAGTATGAGTCGGCCCTCTGGGGGCCATGTGGGGGCAGGGTCACTGAGTATGAGGGGGCCCTCTGGGGGCCTTGTGGGGGCAGTGTCAATGAGGATGAGGGTCCTGTTGGGGCCCTGTGGGGCAGTATCACTGAGTATGAGGGGGTCCTTTGGGGGTCCTGTGGGGGCAAGGTCACTGAGTAGGAGGGGGTCCTTTGGTGGCCCTGTGTGGGCAGGGTCACTGAGTATGAGGGGGCCCTGTGGGAGCCACGTGGGTTCAGGGTCACTGAGTATTAGGGGGTCCTGTGGGGGCAGGGTCACTGAGTATGAGGGGGCCCTGTGGGTGCCATTTGGTGGCAGGGTGACTGAGTATGAGGGGGCCCTCTGGGGGCCATGTTGGGGCAGGGTCACTGAGTATGAGGGGTCTTGTAGGGAAGGGTCACTGAGTATGAGGGGCCCTGTGGGAGCCCTGTGGGGGCAGGGTAACTGAGTATGAGGGGGTCCTGTGGGTGCCATGTGGGGGCAGGGTCACTGAGTATGAGGGGGTCCTGTGGGGGCAGGGTCACTGAGGATGAGGGGGTCCTGTGTGGGCCCTGTGGGGCAGAGTCACTGAGTATGAGGGGCCCTCTGGGGCCATGTGGGGGCAGGGTCACTGAGTATGAGGGGGTCCCTGTGGGGGCAGGGTCACTGAGTATGAGGGGGCTCAGTGGGGGCCTGAGGGTCAAAGGGTCTGAGGGGGCCCTCTGGGGGCCATGTGGGGGCAGGGTCACAGAGTATGAGGGGGTCCTGTGGGGGCAGGGTCACTGAGGATGAGTGGGCCCTGTGGGGGCCATGTGGAGGCAGGGTGACTTAGTATGAGGGGGTCCTCTGGCTGCCCTGTGGGGGCAGTATCACTGAGTAAGAGGAGGCTCTCTGGGGGCCTTGTGGGGGCAGGGTCACTGAGTATGAGGGGGTCCTGTGGGGGCAGGGTCACTGAGTATGAGGGTGCCCTGTGGGAGCCCTGTGGGGGCAGGGTAACTGAGTATGAGGGAGTCCTGTGGGGGCATTGTGGGGGCAGGGTCACTGAGTATGAGGGGGTCCTGTGGGGGCAGGGTCACTGAGGATGAGGGGGTCCTGTGGGGCCCTGTGGGGGCAGGGTCACTGAGTATGAGGGGGCCCTGTGGGGGCCTGAGGGTCAAAGGGTCTGAGGGGCCCTCTGGGGGCCATGTGGGGGCAGGGTCACTGAGAATGAGGGGGTCCTGTGGGGGTCTTGTGGGGGCAGGGTCACTGAGGATGGGGGGGGTCCTGTGAGGGGGCCCTTTGGGCCCTGCAGGGTTCACTGAGTATGAGTCGGCCCTGTGGGGCCCATGTGGGGCAAGGTCACTGAGTATGGGGCCCTCTGGGGGCCTGTGGGGCAGGTCACTGTCACTGAGTATGAGGGGTCTTGTAGGGGAAGGGTCACTGTATGAGGGGCCCTGTGGGAGCCCTGTGGGGGCAGGGTCACTGAGTATGAGGGGGCCCTGTGGGGGCCTGAGGGTCAAAGGGTCTGAGGGGGCCCTCTGGGGGCCATGTGGGGGCAGGGTCACTGAGGATGAGGGGGTCCTTTGGGGGCCATGTGGGGTCAGGGTCAATGAGTATGAGGGGGTCCTCTGGGGGCCCTGTGGGGGCAGTATCACTGAGTAAGAGGGGGCTCTCTGGGGGCCTTGTGGGGGCCAGGTCACTGAGTATGAGGGGGCCCTCTGGGGGCCATGTCGGGTCAGGGTCAATGAGTATGAGGGGGTCCTGTGGGGGCAGGGTCACTGAGTATGAGGGTGCTCAGTGGGGGCCTGAGGGTCAAAGGGTCTGAGGGGGCCCTCTGGGGGCCATGTGGGGCAGGGTCACTGAGAATGAGGGGGTCCTGTGGGGGCCATGTGGGGGCAGGGTCAGTGAGTGTGAGGGGGTCCTGTGGGGGCAGGGTCACTGAGGATGAGGGGGTCCTGTGGGGGCCCTTTTGGGGCAGGGTCACTAAGTATGAGTCGGCTCTGTGTGGGCCATGTGGGGGCAGGGTCACTGAGTATGAGGGGGCCCTCTTGGAGCCTTGTGGGGGCAGTGTCAATGAGGATGAGGGGGTCCTGTTGTGGTCCTGTGGGGGCAGTATCACTGAGTATGAGGGGGCCCTGTGGGTGCCATGTGGTGGAAGGGTCACTGAGTATGAGGGGGCCCTCTGGGGGCCAAGTGGGGGCAGGGTCACTGAGTATGAGGGGGTCCTGTGGGGGCAGGGTCACTGAGGATTAGTCGGCCCTGTGGGGGCCATGTGGGGGCAGGGTGACTGAGTATGAGGGGGTCCTCTGGGGGCCCTGTGGGGGCAGTATCACTGAGTAAGAGGGGGCTCTCTGGGGGCATTGTGGGGGCAGGTTCACTGAGGATGGGGGTCCTGTGGGGGCCCTGTGGGGGCAGTATCACTGAGGATGAGGGCGTCCTGTGGGGGCCCTGTGGGGGCCCTGTGGGGGCAGTATCACTGAGTATGAGGTGGTCCTGTGGGGGCAGGGTCACTGAGTATGAGGGGGTCCTGTGCCCTGGGGCAGGGTCACTGAGATGAGGGGGTCCTGTGGGGGCCCTGTGGGGGCAGGGTCACTGAGTATGAGGGGGCCCTGTGGGGCCTGTGGGGGTCAAAGGGTCTGAGGGGGCCCTCTGGGGGCCATGTGGGGGCAGGGTCACTGAGAATGAGGGGGTCCTGTGGGGGTCTTGTGAGGGGCAGGGTCACTGAGGATGAGGGGGTCCTGTGGGGGCCCTTTGGGGGCAGGGTCACTGAGTATGAGGGGGCCCTGTGGGGGCAGGGTCCATGCCCTGGGGGCAAGGTCACTGAGTATGGGGCCCTCTGGGGGCCATGTGGGGGCAGGGTCACTGAGTATGAGGGTCTTGTGGGGGAAGGGTCACTGAGTATGAGGGGCCTGTGGGGGCCATGTGGGGGCAGGGTCACTGAGCCTGTGGGGGCCCTGTGGGGGCAGGGTCACTGAGGATGAGGGGATCCTGTGTGGGCCCTGTGGGGGCCAGGTCACTGAGTATGAGGGGGGCCCTGTGGGGGCCATGTGGGGTCAGGGTCAATGAGTATGAGGGGGTCCTTTGGGGGCCCTGTGGGGGCAGTATCACTGAGAAAAGGGGGCCATCTGGGGGCCTTGTGGGGGCAGGGTCACTGAGGATGAGGGGGTCCTGTGGGGGCCCTTTGGGGGCAGTATCACTGAGGATGAGGGGTCCTCTGGGGCCCTGTGGGGCCAGGTCACTGAGTATGAGGGGCCCTGTGGGGCCATGTGGGGTCAGGGTCAGTGAGTATGAGGGGGTCCTGTGGGGGCAGGGTCACTGAGTATGAGGGGGTCCTGTGGGGGCCCTGTGGGGGCAGGGTCACTGAGTATGAGGGGGCCCTGTGGGGGCCTGAGGGTCAAAGGGTCTGAGGGGGCCCTCTGGGGGCCATGTGGGGGCAGGGTCACTGAGAATGGGGGGTCCTGTGGGGGTCTGTGGGGGGCAGGGTCACTGAGGATGAGGGTCCTGTGGGGGCCCTTTGGGGGCAGGGTCACTGAGTATGAGTCGGCCCTGTGGGGCCATGTGGGGGCAAGGTCACTGAGTATGAGGGGGCCCTCTGGGGGCCATGTGGGGGCAGGGTCACTGAGTATGAGGGGGTCTTGTAGGGGAAGGGTCACTGAGTATGAGTCGGCACTGTGGGGGCCATGTGGGGGCAGGGTCACTGAGTATGAGTGGGCCCTCTGGGGGCCCTGTGGGGGCAGGGTCACTGAGGATGAGGGGGTCCTGTGTGGGCCCTGTGGGGGCCAGGTCACTGAGTATGAGGGGGCCCTGTGGGGGCCATGTGGGGTCAGGGTCACTGAGTATATGGGGGCCTGTGGGGGCCCTGTGGGGGCAGTATCACTGAGAAAGAGGGGGCCATCTGGGGGCCTTGTGGGGGCAGGGTCACTGAGGATGAGGGGGTCCTGTGGGGGCCCTGTGGGGGCAGAATCACTGAGGATGAGGGGGTCCTCTGGGGGCCCTGTGGGGGCAGGTCACTGAGTATGGGGGCCCTGTGGGGGCACTGTGGGGGGCCCAGGGTCAGGGTCAGTGAGTATGAGGGGGTCCTTGGGGGCAGGGTCACTGAGTATGAGGGGCTCAGTGGGGGCCTGAGGGTCATAGGGTCTGAGGGGGCCCTCTGGGGGCCATGTGGGGGCAGGGTCACTGAGAATGAGGGGGTCCTGTGGGGGCCTTGTGGGGGCAGGGTCACTGAGGATGAAGGGGTCCTGTGGGGCCCTTTGGGGGCAGGGTCACTGAGTATGAGGGCCCTGTGGGGGGGGCCATGTGGGGGCAGGGTCACTGAGTATGAGGGCCCTCTGGGGGCCATGTGGGGGCAGGGTCACTGAGTATGAGGGGGTCTTGGGGGGGGCAGGGTCACTGAGTATGAGGGGGCCCTGTGGGGGCCCTGTGGGGGCAGGGTCACTGAGTATGAGGGGCCCTGGGGTCCTGTGGGGGCAGGGTCACTGAGGATGAGGGGTCCTGGGGGCCCTGTGGGGGCAGGGTCACTGAGTATGACTGGGGCCCTGTGGGGGCCTGTGGGGCAGGGTCACTGAGGTCTGAGGGGGCCCTCTGGGGGCCATGTGGGGGCAGGGTCACTGAGAATGGGGGTCCTGTGGGGGGCCCTGTGGGGCAGGGTCACTGAGGATGAGGGGTCCTGTGGGGGGCCCTGTGGGGGCAGGGTCACTGAGTATGAGGGGGCCCTGTGGGGGCCATGTGGGGGCAAGGTCACTGAGTATGAGGGGGCCCTCTGTGGGGCAGGGTCACTGAGTGTGGGGCCCTGGGGGTCAGGGTCACTGAGGTCACTGAGGTATGGGGGCCCTGGGGGCCCTGTGGGGGCAGGGTCACTGAGTATGAGGGTCCCTCCTGTGGGGGGCAGGGTCACTGAGGATGGGGTCCTGTGGGGGCCCTGTGGGGGCAGGGTCACTGAGTATGGGGGCCCTGTGGGGCCTGTGGGGTCAATCACTGGGTCTGGGGCCCCTGGGGGCCATGTGGGGGCAGGGTCACTGAGTATGAGGGGGTCCTGGGGCCCTGGGGGCAGGGTCACTGAGGATGAGTGGGCCCTGTGGGGGCCATGTGGGGGCAGGGTGACTTAGTATGAGGGGGTCCTCTGGGGGCCCTGTGGGGGCAGTATCACTGAGTAAGAGGGGGCTCTCTGGGGGCCTTGTGGGGGCAGGGTCACTGAGGATGAGGGGGTCCTGTGGGGGCAGGGTCACTGAGTATGAGGGGTGCCCCTGTGGGGGCCCTGTGGGGGCAGGGTAACTGACTGATGAGGGGGTCCTGTGGGGGCCTTGTGGGGGCAGGGTCACTGAGTATGGGGTCTTGTGGGGGGCAGGGTAGGGTCTGAGGATGGGGGTCCTGTGGGGGCCTGTGGGGCAGGGTCACTGAGTATGAGGGGGCTCAGTGGGGGCCTGAGGTCAAAGGGTCTGGGGCCCCCTCTGGGGCCATGTTGGGGGCAGGGTCACTGAGAATGAGGGGTCCTGTGGGGGCATGTGGGGGCAAGGTCACTGAGTATGAGGGGGTCCTGTGGGGGCCCTGTGGGGGCAGGGTCACTGAGTATGAGTGGGCCCTGTGGGGGCCATGTGGGGGGCAGGGTGACTTAGTATGAGGGGGTCCTGTGGGGGCCCTGTGGGGCAGTATCACAGAGTATGAGGGGGCCCTGTGGGGGCCTGTGGGGGCAGGGTCACTGATGAGGGGGTCCTGTGGGGGCCCTGGGGGAAGTATCACTGAGGATGAGGGGTCCTGTGGGGGTCCTGTGGGGGCAGGGTCCTGTGGGGGTCCTGTGGGGGCCCTGGTCACTGAGTATGAGGGGGCCCTGTGGGGCCATGTGGGGGCAGGGTCACTTAGTATGAGGGGGTCCTGTGGGGGCGGGGTCACTGAGTATGAGGGGGCCCTGTTGGAGCCGTGTGGGGGCTGGGTGACTGAGTATGAGGTTGTCTTGTGGGGGAAGGGTCAATGAGTTTGAGGGGGCCCTCTGGGAGCCCTGTGGGGGCAGGGTAACTGAGTATGAGGGAGACCTGTGGGGGCCATGTGGGGGGAAGGGTCACTGAGTATGGGGGTCCTGTGGGGGCAGGGTCACTGAGGATTAGGGTGTCCTGTGGATGCCCTGTGGGGGCAGTATCACTGAGGATGAGGGGGTTCTTTGGCGGCCCTCCGGGGGCAGGGTCACTGAGTATGAGTGGGCCCTGTGCGGGCCATGTGGGGGCAGGGCCAGTGAGTGTGAGGGGGTCCTGTGGGGGCAGGGTCACTGAGGATGAGGGGGCCCTGTGGGTGCCATGTGGTGGCAGGGTCACTGAGTATGAGGGGGTCCTGTGGGTGCCATGTGGGGGCAGAGTCACTGAGGATGAGGGGGTCCTGTGGGGGCCCTGTGGGGACAGGGTCAGTGAGTATGAGGGGGTCCTGTGGGGGCCCTGTGGGGGCAGTATCACTGAGTAAGAGGGGGCCCTCTGAGGGCCTTGTGTGGGCAGGGTCACTGAGGATGAGGGGGTCCTGTGGGGGCCCTGGGGGCAGTATCACTGAGGATTAGGTCGTCCTCTGGGGATCCTGTGGGGGCAGGGTCACTGGGTATGAGGGGGTGCTTTGGAGGCAGGGTCACTGAGTATGAGGGGGTCCTGTGAGGGCCCCTCTGGGGGCAGTATCACTGAGTATGAGGGGGTCCTGTGGGGGCCCTGTGGGGGCAGTATCACTGAGGATGAGGGGTTCCTGTGGGGGCCCGGTGGGGGCAGGGTCACAGAGTATGAGTGGGCCCTGTGGGGGCCATGTGGGGGCAGTGTCACTGAGGATGAGGGGGTCCTTTGGGGGTCCTGTGGGGGCAAGGTCACTGAGTATGAGGGGGTCCTGTGGGGGCAGGGTCACTGAGGATGAGGGGGTCCTGTGTGGGCCCTGTGTGGGCAGGGTCACTGAGTATGAGGGGTCCTGTGGGGGCCCTCTGGGGACAGGGTGACTGAGTATGAGGGGGTCCTGTGAGGGCTGGGTCACTGAGTAAGAGGGGGCCCTCTGGGGGCCTTGTGGGGGCAGGGTCACTGAGGATGAGGGGATCCTGTGGGGGCCCGGTGGGGGCAGTATCAATGAGGATGAGGGGGTCATGTGGGGCCCTCTGGGGGCAGGGTCACTGAGTATGAGGGAGTCTTGTGGGGGCCCTGTGGGGGGAGTATCAATGAGGACGATGGGGGGCCCTGTGGGGGCCTTGTGGGGGCAGGGTCACTGAGGATGAGGGGGTCCTTTGGTTGTCCTGTGGGGGCAAGGTCACTGAGTATGAGGGGGTCCTGTGGGGGCCCTGTGGGGGCAGGGTCACTGAGTATGAGGGTGTCCTCTGGGGGCCCTGTGGGGGCAGTATCACTGAGAATAGGGGGTCCTGTGGGGGCCCTGTGGGGGAGTATCACTGAGGATGAGGGGGCCCTGTGGGGGTTGTATCACTGAGAATGAGGGGGTCCTGTGGGGATCCTGTGGGGGCAGTATCACTGAGTAAGAGGGGGCCCTCTGGGGGCCTTTTGGAGGCAGGGTCACTGAGGATGAGGGGTTCCTGTGAGGGCCCTGTTGGGGAGTATCACTGAGGATGAGGGGGTCCTGTGGGAGCCCTGTGGGGGCAGGGTCACTGAGAAAGAGGGGGCCCTCTGGGGGCCTTTTGGGGGCAGGGTCACTGAGGATGAGGGGGTCCTGTGGGGGCCCTGTGGGGGGAGTATCACTGAGGATGAGAGGGTCCTGTGGGGCCCTGTGGGGGCAGGGTCACTGAGTATGAGGGGGCCCTGTGGGTGCCATGTGGGGGCAGGGTCACTGAGTATGAGGGGGCCCTCTGTGGGCCATGTGAGGGCAGGGTCACTGAGTATGAGGGGGTCTTGTGGGGGAAGGGTCACTGAGTTTGAGGGGGCCCTCTGGGAGCCCTGTGGGGGCAGGGTAACTGAGTATGCGGGAGTCCTGTGGGGGATATGTGGGGGCAGGGTCACTGAGTATGAGGGGGTCCTGTTGGGGCAGGGTCACTGAGGATGAGGGGGTCCTGTGGGGGCCCTGTGGGGGCAGGGTCACTGAGTATGAGGGGGCCCTGTGGGGGCCATGTGGGGGCAGTGTCACTGAGTATGAGGGGGTCCTGTGGGGGCCCTGTGGGGGCAGTATCACTGAGGATGAGGGGGGCCTGTGGGGGCCCTGTGGGGGCAGTATCACTGAGGATGAGGGGGTCCTGTGGGGGCCCTGTGGGGGCAGGGTCACTGAGTATGAGGGGGCCCTGTGGGGGCCATGTGGGAGCAGGGTCACTTAATATGAGGGGGTCCTTTGGGGGCAGGGTCACTGAGTATGAGGGGGCCCTGTTGGAGCCGTGTGGGGGCTGGGTGACTGAGGATGAGGGGGTCCTGTGGGGGCCCTGTGGGGGCACTATCACTGAGGATGAGGGGGTCCTGTGGGGATCCTGTGGGGGCAGGGTCACTGAGTATGGGGTGATGTGGAGGCAGGGTCACTGAGTATGAGGGGCTGAATTGGAGGCAGGGTCACTGAGGATGAGGGGCTGCTGTGGAGGCAGGGTCACTGAGGATGAGGGGGTCCTTTGGGGGTCCTGTGGGGGCAAGGTCACTCAGTATGAGGGGGTCCTGTGGGGCTCCTGTGGGGGCAGTATCACTGAGTAAGAGGGGGCCCTCTGGGGGCCTTTTGGAGGCAGGGTCACTGAGGATGAGGGGGTCCTGTGGGGGCCCTGTGGGGAAGTATCACTGAGGATGAGGGGGTCCTGTGGGGGCCCTGTGGGGGCAGGGTCACTGAGTATGACGGGGCCCTGTTGGGGCCATGTGGGGGCAGGGTCACTGAGTATGAGGGGGTCCTGTGGGGCAGGGTCCCTGAGTATGAGGGGGCTCAGTGGGGGCCTGAGGTCAAAGGGTCTGAGGGGGCCCTCTGGGGGCCATGTGGGGGCAGGGTCACTGAGAATGAGGGGGTCCTGTGGGGGCCATGTGGGGGCAGGGCCAGTGAGTGTGAGGGGGTCCTGTGGGGGCAGGGTCACTGAGGATGAGGGGGCCCTGTGGGTGCCATGTGGTGGCAGGGTCACTGAGTATGAGGGGGTCCTGTGGGTGCCATGTGGGGGCAGAGTCACTGAGTATGAGGGGGTCCTGTGGGGCAGGGTCACTGAGTATGAGGGAGTCCTGTGGGGGCCTTGTGGGGGCAGGGTCACTGAGTATGAGGGGGTCCTGTGGGGGCAGGGTCACTGAGGATGAGGGGGTCCTGTGGGGCCCTGTGGGGGCAGGGTCACAAAGTATGAGGGGGCCCTGTGGGGGCCTGAGGGTCAAAGGGTCTGAGGGGGCCCTCTGGGGGCCATGTGGGGGCAGGGTCACAGAGTATGAGGGGGTCCTGTGGGGGCAGGGTCACTGAGGATGAGTGGGTCCTGTGGGGGCCCTGTGGGGGCAGGGTCACTTAGTATGGGGGTCCTCTGGGGGCCATGTGGGGCAGTATCACTGAGTATGAGGGGTCCTCTGGGGCCCTTTGGGCAGGGTCACTGAGGATGAGGGGTCCTGTGGGGGCAGGGTCACTGAGTATGGGGGGCCCTGTGGGGGCCCTGTGGGGGCAGGGTCACTGAGTATGAGGGGGTCCTGTGGGGGCCTTGTGGGGGCAGGGTCACTGAGTATGAGGGGGTCCTGTGGGGCCCTGGGCAGGGTCACTGAGGATGTCCTGGGGGTCCTGTGGGGGCAGGGGCCCTGTGGGGGCCCAGGGTCACTGAAGAGGGGGCCCTCTGGGGGCCTGTGGGGCAGGGTCACTGAGGATGAGGGGGTCCTGTGGGGGCCCTGTGGGGGCAGTATCACTGAGGATGAGAGGGTCCTGTGGGGGCCCTGTGGGGGGGCAGGGTCACTGAGGATGAGGGTCCTTTGGGGGTCCTGTGGGGGCAGGGTCACTGAGTATGGGGGGTCCTGGGTCCTGTGGGGGCAGGGTCACTGAGTATGAGGGGGTCCTGTGGGGGCCCTGTGGGGGCAGGGTCACTGAGAATGGGGGTCCTGTGGGGGCCCTGTGGGGGCAGGGTCACTGAGTATGGGGGCCCTCTGGGGCAGGGTCTGTGGGGGCAGGGTCACTGAGGATGAGGGGTCCTGTGGGGGCCCTTTGGGGGCAGGGTCACTGAGGATGAGGGGGCCTGTGGGGCCCTGTGGGGGCAGGGTCACTGAGTATGAGGGGCCCTCTGGGGGCCTGTGGGGGCAGGGTCACTGAGGATGAGGGGGTCCTGTGGGGCCCTGTGGGGCAGGGTCACTGAGGATGAGGGGGTCCTGTGGGGCCCTGTGGGGCAGGCAAGTCACTGAGGATGAGGGGTCCTGTGGGGGCCCTGTGGGGGCAGGGTCACTGAGTATGAGGGGCCCTGTGGGGGCCATGTGGGGGCAGGGTCACTGAGTATGAGGGGTCCTGTGGGGCCCCTGGGGGCAGGGTCACTGAGTGATGGGGCCCTCTGGGGGCCCTGTGGGGGGGGTCACCTGTGGGGGCAGGGTCACTGAGGATGAGGGGTCCTGTGGGGGCCCTGTGGGGCAGGGTCACTGAGGATGAGGGGGTCCTGTGGGGCCCTGTGGGGGCAGGGTCACTTAGTATGAGGGGGTCCTGTGGGGCCCTGTGGGGGGGTCACTGAGTATGAGGGGGGCCCTCTGGGGGCCCTGTGGGGGCAGGGTCACTGAGTATGAGGGGGCCCTGTGGGGGCCCTGTGGGGCAGGGTCACTGAGTATGAGGGGGTCCTGTGGGGCCCTGTGGGGGCAGGGTCACTGAGTATGAGGGGGTCCTGTGGGGGCCCTGTGGGGCAGGGTCACTGAGTATGAGGGGGCCCTCTGGGGGCCATGTGGGGGCAGGGTCACTGAGTATGAGGGGTCCTGTGGGGGCCCAGGGTCACTGAGTATGAGGGCCCTGTGGGTGCCTGTGGGGCAGGGTCACTGAGTATGGGGGCCCTGTGGGGGCCATGTGGGGGCAGGGTCACTGAGTATGGGGGTCCTGTGGGGGCAGGGTCACTGAGTATGAGGGGGCCCTGTGGGGGCCCTGTGGGGGCAGGGTCACTGAGTATGAGGGGGCCCCTGTGGGGGCCATGTGGGGGCAGGGTCACTGAGTATGAGGGGGTCCTGTGGGGGCCATGTGGGGGCAGGGTCACTGAGTATGAGGGGGTCCTGTGGGGCAGGGTCACTGTGGGGATGAGGGGCCCTGGGCCCTGTGGGGGCAGGGTCACTGAGTATGAGGGGTCCTGGGGGCCTGTGGGGGGCAGGGTCACTGAGGGGGTCCTGTGGGGGCAGGGTCACTGAGTATGAGGGGGCCCTTTGGGGGCCTGTGGGGGCAGGGTCACTGAGTATGAGGGGGGGTCCTGTGGGGGGTCACTGAGTATGAGGGGTCCTGTGGGGGCCCTGTGGGGCAGGGTCACTGAGTATGAGGGGGCCCTGTGGGGCAGGGTCACTGGGTATGAGGGTCCTGTGGGGCCCTGGGGTCACTGACTGAGTATGAGGGGGTCCTGTGGGGGCCCTGTGGGGCAGGGTCACTGAGGATGAGGGGGGTCCTGTGGGGGCCTGTGGGGGCAGGGTCACTGAGTATGAGGGGTCCTGTGGGGCCCTGTGGGGGCAGGGTCACTGAGGATGAGGGGGTCCTGTGGGGCCATGTGGGGGCAGGGTCACTGAGTATGAGGGGGTCCTGTGGGGGCAGGGTCACTGAGTATGAGGGGGCCCTGTGGGGGCCCTGTGGGGCAGGGTCACTGAGGATGAGGGCCCTGTGGGGCCCTGTGGGGGCAGGGTCACTGAGATGAGGGGGTCCTGGGGGCCTGTGGGGGCAGGGTCACTGAGTATGAGGGGGTCCTGTGGGGCCTGTGGGCAGGGTCACTGAGTAGAGGGTCCTGTGGGGCCCTGTGGGGGCAGGGTCACTGAGTATGAGGGGGTCCTGTGGGGGGGCAGGGTCACTGAGGATGAGTGGGCCCTGTGGGGGCCATGGGGGCAGGGTCACTGAGTATGAGGGGGTCCTGTGGGGGCCCGGTGGGGGCAGTATCACTGAGTAAGAGGGGGCCCTCTGGGGGCCTGTGGGGGCAGGGTCACTGAGGATGAGGGGGTCCTGTGGGGGCCCTGTGGGGGCCAGGTCACTGAGTATGAGGGGGCCCTCTGGGGGCCATGTGGGGTCAGGGTCACTGAGTATGAGGGGGTCCTGTGGGGGCAGGGTCACTGAGTATGAGGGGGCTCCTGGGGGCCTGAGGGTCAAAGGGTCTGAGGAGGGGCCCTCTGGGGGCCCTGTGGGGGCAGGGTCACTGAGAATGAGGGGGTCCTGTGGGGGCCATGTGGGGGCAGGGTCACTGAGGATGAGGGGGTCCTTTGGGGGCCCTGTGGGGGCAGGGTCACTGAGGATGAGGGGGTCCTGTGGGGGCCCTCTGGGGGCAGGGTCACTGAGTATGAGGGGCCCTGTGGGGGCCATGTGGGGCAGGGTCACTGAGTATGAGGGGCCCTCTGGGGGCCTTGTGGGGGCAGTGTCACTGAGGATGAGGGGTCCTGTGGGGGCCCTGTGTGGGGGGGCAGTATCACTGAGTCTGGGGGCAGGGCCCTGGGGGCCTGTGGGGGCAGGGTCACTGAGTATGAGGGGGCCCTCTGGGGGCCATGTGGGGGCAGGGTCACTGAGTATGAGGGGGTCCTGTAGGGAAGGGTCACTGAGTATGAGGGGCCCTGTGGGGCCCTGTCAGGGTCACTGAGTATGGGGCCCTCTGGGGGCCATGTGGGGGCAGGGTCACTGAGTATGAGGGGGTGGGGCCCATGTGGGGGTCCTGAGGGGGGGGCAGGGTCACTGAGTATGGGGGTGGGGGCCCTGTGGGGGCAGGGTCACTGAGGGCCCTCTGGGGGCTCCTGTGGGGGGGTCTGAGGGTGAGGTATGAGGGGCCCTCTGGGGGCCATGTGGGGGCAGGATCACTGAGAATGAGGGGCCCTGTGGGGCCATGTGGGGGCAGGGTCACAGAGTATGAGGGGGTCCTGTGGGGGCAGGGTCACTGAGGATGATGGGCCCTGTGGGGGCCATGTGGGGGCAGGGTGACTGAGTATGAGGGGGTCCTCTGGGGGCCCATGTGGGGGCAGTATCACTGAGTAAGCGGGGGCTCTCTGGGGCCTTTTGGGGGCAGGGTCACTGAGGATGAGGGGGTCCTGTGGGGGGCAGGGTCACTGAGTATGAGGGGGTCCTGTGGGGCCCTGTGGGGGCAGGGTCACTGAGTATGAGGAGTCCTGTGGGGGCCTTGTGGGGGCAGGGTCACTGAGTATGAGGGGGTCCTGTGGGGGCAGGGTCACTGAGGATGAGGGGGTCTTGTGGGGGCCCTGTGGGGGCAGGGTCACTGAGTATGAGGGGGTGCTGTGGCAGGTCCAGCAGGGTCACTGAGGATGAGGGGGCCCTGTGGGGGCCCTGTGGGGGCAGTATCACTGAGGATGAGGGGGTCTTGTGGGGGCCCTGTGGGGGCAGGGTCACTGAGGATGAGCGGGTCCTTTGGGGGTCCTGTGGGGGCAAGGTCACTGAGTATGAGGGGGTCCTGTGGGGGCAGGGTCACTGAGTTTGACGGGGTCCTGTGGGGGCCCTGTGGGGGCAGTATCACTGAGAATGGGGGGTCCTGTGGGGGCCGTGTGGGGGCAGGGTCACTGAGTATGAGGGGGCCCTCTGGGGGCATTGTGGGGGCGGTGTCAATGAGGATGAGGGGGTCCTGTGGGGCCCTTTGGGGCAGGGTCACTGAGTATGAGGGCCCTGTGGGGGCCATGTGGGGGCAGGGTCACTGAGTATGAGGGGGCCCTCTGTGGGGCAGGGTCACTGAGGATGAGGGGGTCCTGTGTGGGCCCTGTGGGGGCCAGGTCACTGAGGATGAGGGGGTCCTGTGGGGGCCCTGTGGGGGAAGGGTCACTGAGAAAGAGGGGGCCCTCTGGGGGCCATGTGGGGGCAGGGTCACTGAGAATGATGGGGTCCTGTGGGGGTCTTGTGGGGGCAGGGTCACTGAGGATGAGGGGGTCCTGTGGGGGCCCTTTGGGGGCAGGGTCACTGAGTATGAGGGGGCCCTGTGGGGGGGCCATGGGGGGGCAGGGTCACTGAGTATGAGGGGGCCCTCTGGGGGCCTTGTGGGGGCAGTGTCAATGAGGATGAGGGGGTCCTGTTGGGGCCCTGTGGGTGCCAGTATCACTGAGTATGAGGGGGTCCTTTGGGGGTCCTGTGGGGGCAAGGTCACTGAGTATGAGGGGGTCCTTTGGGGGCCCTGTGTGGGCAGGGTCACTGAGTATGAGGGGGCCCTGTGGGAGCCATGTGGGGGCAGGGTCACTGAGTATGAGGGGGTCCTGTGGGGGCAGGGTCACTGAGTATGAGGGGGCCCTGTGGGTGCCATTTGCTGGCAGGGTGACTGAGTATGAGGGGGCCCTCTGGGGGCCATGTTGGGGCAGGGTCACTGAGTATGAGGGGGTCTTGTAGGGGAAGGGTCACTGAGTATGAGGGGGCCCTGTGGGGCCCTGTGGGGGCAGGGTCACTGAGTATGAGGGGGTCCTGTGGGTGCCATGTGGGGGCAGGGTCACTGAGTATGAGGGGGTCCTGTGGGGGTCCTGGGTCACTGAGGATGGGGGTCCTGTGTGGGCCCTGTGGGGGCAGAGTCACTGAGTATGAGGGGGCCCTGTGGGGGCCATGTGGGGGCAGGGTCACTGAGTATGAGGGGGTCCTGTGGAGGCAGGGTCACTGAGTATGAGGGGGCTCAGTGGGGGCCTGAGGGTCAAAGGGTCTGAGGGGGCCCTCTGGGGGCCATGTGGGGGCAGGGTCACAGAGTATGAGGGGGTCCTGTGGGGGCAGGGTCACTGAGGATGAGTGGGCCCTGTGGGGGCCATGTGGGGGCAGGGTGACTTAGTATGAGGGGGTCCTCTGGCTGCCCTGTGGGGGCAGTATCACTGAGTAAGAGGAGGCTCTCTGGGGGCCTTGTGGGGGCAGGGTCACTGAGGATGAGGGGGTCCTGTGGGGGCAGGGTCACTGAGTATGAGGGTGCCCTGTGGGAGCCCTGTGGGGGCAGGGTAACTGAGTATGAGGGAGTCCTGTGGGGGCCTTGTGGGGGCAGGGTCACTGAGTATGAGGGGGTCCTGTGGGGGCAGGGTCACTGAGGATGAGGGGGTCCTGTGGGGGCCCTGTGGGGGCAGGGTCACTGAGTATGAGGGGGCCCTGTGGGGCCTGAGGGTCAAAGGGTCTGAGGGGGCCCTCTGGGGGCCATGTGGGGGCAGGGTCACTGAGATGAGGGGTCCTGTGGGGGTCTTGTGAGGGGCAGGGTCACTGAGGATGAGGGTCCTGTGGGGGCCCTTTGGGGGCAGGGTCACTGAGTATGAGTCGGCCCTGTGGGGGCCATGTGGGGGCAAGGTCACTGAGTATGAGGGGGCCCTCTGGGGGCCATGTGGGGGCAGGGTCACTGAGTATGAGGGTCTTGTAGGGGAAGGGTCACTGAGTATGGGGCCTGTGGGAGCCCTGTGGGGGCAGGTCACTGAGTATGAGGGGGCCCTGTCACTGGGGGCCCTGGGGCAGGGTCACTGAGTATGAGGGGGCCCTCTGGGGGCAGGGTCACTGAGGATGAGGGGGTCCTGTGGGGGCCCTGTGGGGGCCAGGTCACTGAGTATGAGGGGGCCCTGTGGGGGCCATGTGGGGTCAGGGTCACTGAGTATGAGGGGGTCCTTTGGGGGCCCTGTGGGGGCAGTATCACTGAGAAAGAGGGGGCCATCTGGGGGCCTTGTGGGGGCAGGGTCACTGAGGATGGGGGTCCTGTGGGGGCCCTGTGGGGGCAGTATCACTGAGGATGAGGGGTCCTGTGGGGGCCCTGTGGGGCCAGGTCACTGAGTATGAGGGGGCCCTGTGGGGGCCATGTGGGGTCAGGGTCAGTGAGTATGAGGGGGTCCTGTGGGGGCAGGGTCACTGAGTATGAGGGGGCTCAGTGGGGGCCTGAGGGTCAAAGGGTCTGAGGGGGCCCTCTGGGGGCCATGTGGGGGCAGGGTCACTGAGAATGAGGGGGTCCTGTGGGGGCCTTGTGGGGGCAGGGTCACTGAGGATGAGGGGGTCCTGTGGGGGCCCTTGGGGGCAGGTCACTGAGTATGGGGCCCCTGGGGCCATGTGGGGCAAGGTCACTGAGTATGGGGGCCCTCTGGGGGCCATGTGGGAGCAGGGTCACTGAGTATGAGGGGGTCCTGTGGGGGAAGGGTCACTGAGTATGAGGGGGCCCTGTGGGAGCCCTCTGGGGGCAGGGTCACTGAGTATGAGGGGGCCCTCTGGGGGGGCCTTGTGGGGGCAGGGTCACTGAGGATGAGGGGGTCCTGTGGGGCCCTGTGGGGCAGTATCACTGAGGATGAGGGGGTCCTGTGGGGCCCTGTGGGGCAGGGTCACTGAGTATGAGGGGGCCCTGTGGGGCCAGGGTCCTGTGTGGGGGCAGGGTCACTGAGTATGAGGGTCCTTGGGGGCCCTGTGGGGGCAGGGTCACTGAGTATGAGGGGGCCCTGTGGGGGCCTGTGGGGGCAGGTCACTGGGTCTGAGGGGCCCTCTGGGGCCATGTGGGGGCAGGGTCACTGAGAATGAGGGGGTCCTGTGGGGGCCTTGTGGGGGCAGGGTCACTGAGGATGAGGGGGTCCTGTGGGGCCCTTGGGGGCAGGGTCACTGAGTATGAGGGCCCTGTGGGGGCCATGTGGGGGCAGGGTCACTGAGTATGAGGGGGCCCTCTGGGGGGCCTTGTGGGGGCAGTGTCACTGAGGATGAGGGGGTCCTGTTGGGGCCCTGTGGGGGCAGTATCACTGAGTATGAGGGGGTCCTGTGGGGGCCTGTGGGGCAAGGTCACTGAGTATGAGGGGGCCCTGTGGGGGCCCTGTGGGGCAGGGTCACTGAGTATGAGGGGGCCCTGTGGGGGCCCTGTGGGGGCAGGGTAACTGAGTATGAGGGGGTCCTGTGGGGGCCAGGGTCACTGAGTATGGGGCCCTCTGGGGCCATTGTGGGGGCAGGGTCACTGAGATGATGGGGTCCTGGGCCCTGTGGGGCAGGGTCACTGAGGATGAGAGGGTCCCTGGGGGCCCTGTGGGGGCAGGGTCACTGAGTATGAGGGGCCCTGTTGGGGGCCATGTGGGGGCAGGGTCACTGAGTATGAGGGGGTCCTGTGGGGCAGGGTCCTGAGTATGGGGGGCTCAGTGGGGGCCTGAGGGTCAAAGGGTCTGAGGGGGCCCTCTGGGGGCCATGTGGGGGCAGGGTCACTGAGAATGAGGGGGTCCTGTGGGGCCATGTGGGGGCAGGGTCACTGAGTATGAGGGGGTCCTGTGGGGCCCTGTGGGGGCAGGTCACTGAGTGAGGGGGCCCTCTGGGGCCCTTGTGGGGCAGGGTCACTGAGGATGGGGGTCCTGTGGGGGCCCTGTGGGGGCAGGTCACTGAGTATGAGGGGGCCCTCTGGGGGCCATGTGGGGTCAGGGTCACTGAGTATGAGGGGGTCCTGTGGGGGCCCTGTGGGGGCAGGGTCACTGAGTATGAGGGGGCCCTGTTGGGGCCCTGTGGGGGCAGGGTCACTGAGTATGAGGGTCCTGTGGGGGCCATGTGGGGCAGGGTCACTGAGTATGAGGGGCCCTCTGGGGGCCATGTGGGGGCAGGGTCACTGAGCCCTGAGGGGGTCCTGTGGGGGCCATGTGGGGTCAGGGTCTGTATGGGGTCCTGTGGGGGCAGGGTCACTGAGTATGGCCCTGTGGGGGGGGCCCTGTGGGGCCTGTGGGGCAGGGTCACTGAGTATGAGGGGGTCCTCTGGGGGCCCTGTGGGGGCAGGGTCACTGAGTATGAGGGGGTCCTGTGGGGGCCCTGGGGCAGAGGTCACTGAGGATGGGGGGGGCCCTGTATGGGGCCCTGTGGGGGCAGGGTCACTGAGGATGAGGGGTCCTGTGGGGGCCCTGTGGGGGCAGGGTCACTGAGTATGAGGGCCTGTGGGGCCCTGAGGGTCACTGGGCCTGAGGGGGTCTGTGGGGGCCCTCTGGGGGCCATGTGGGGGCAGGGTCACAGGCCCCTGAGGGGGTCCTGTGGGGGCAGGGTCACTGAGGATGAGGGGGTCCTGTGGGGGCCCTGTGGGGGTGGGGGCAAGGTCACTGAGTATGAGGGGCCCTGTGGGGCCTGTGGGGTCAGGGTCTGAGGGGCCCTCTGGGGGGCCATGTGGGGGCAGGGTCACTGAGTATGAGGGGGTCCTGTGGGGGCAGGGTCACTGAGGATGAGGGGGCCCTGTGGGGGCCATGTGGGGGCAGGGTGACTGAGTATGAGGGGTATTTGGGGCCCTGTGGGGCAGGTATCACTGATAGAGGGGCCCTCTAAGAGAGGGCTCTCTGGGGGCCTTTTGGGGGCAGGGTCACTGAGGATGGGGGTCCTGTGGGGGCAGGGTCACTGAGTATGAGGTGCCCTGTGGGGCCCTGTGGGGCAGGGTCACTGAGTATGAGGGTCCTGTGGGGGCCTTGTGGGGGCAGGGTCACTGAGTATGAGGGGGTCCTGTGGGGGCAGGGTCACTGAGGATGAGGATGGGGGTCCTGTGGGGGCCCTGGGGGCAGGGTCACTGAGTATGGGGGGCTCAGTGGGGGCCTGAGGTCAAAAGGTCTGAGGGGGGCCCTCTGGGGGCCATGTGGGGCAGGGTCACTGAGAATGAGGGGGTCCTGTGGGGGCCATGTGGGGGCAAGGTCACTGAGTATGAGGGGGTCCTGTGGGGGCCCTGTGGGGCAGGGTCACTGAGTATGAGTGGGCCCTGTGGGGGCCATGTGGGGGCAGGGTGACTGAGTATGAGGGTCCTGTGGGGCCCTGTGGGGGCAGTATCACTGAGTAAGTTGGGGCCCTCTGGGGGCCCTGTGGGGGCAGGGTCACTGAGGATGAGGGGGTCCTGTGGGGGCCCTGTGGGGGCAGTATCACTGAGGATGAGGGGTCCTGTGGGGGCCCTGTGGGGGCAGGGTCACTGAGTATGGGGGGCCCTGTGGGGGCCATGTGGGGGCAGGGTCACTGAGTATGAGGGGGTCCTGTGGGGGCAGGGTCACTGAGGATGAGGGGCCCTGTTGGGGGCCATGTGGGGGCAGGGTGACTGAGTATGAGGGGGTCCTCTGGGGGCCCTGTGGGGGGCAGTATCACTGAGATAGAGAGGGCCCTCTGGGGCCTTGTGGGGCAGGGTCACTGAGGATGAGGGGGTCCTGTGGGGGCCCTGTGGGGGCAGTATCACTGAGGATGAGGGGGTCCTGTGGGGATCCTGTGGGGGCAGGGTCACTGAGTATGAGGGGCTCCTGTGGGGGCAGGGTCACTGAGGATGGGGGGTCCTTGGGGGGGGTCACTGTGGGGGGGTCCTGAGGGGCCCTGTGGGGGCAGGGTCACTGAGGATGACCTGTGGGGGCCATGTGGGGGCAGGGTGACTGAGTATGAGGGGGTCCTCTGGGGGCCCTGTGGGGGCAGTATCACTGAGTAGAGGGGGCCCTCTGGGGGCCTTGTGGGGCAGGGTCACTGAGGATGAGGGGGTCCTGTGGGGCCCTGTGGGGGCCAGGTCACTGAGTATGAGGGGCCCTCTGGGGGGGCCATGTGGGGGTCAGGGTCACTGAGTATGAGGGTCCTGTGGGGGCAGGGTCACTGAGTATGAGGGGCTCAGTGGGGGCCTGAGGGTCAAAGGGTCTGAGGGGGCCCTCTGGGGGCCATGTGGGGGCAGGGTCACTGAGAATGAGGGGGTCCTGTGGGGGCCATGTGGGGGCAGGGTCAGTGAGTGTGAGGGGGTCCTGTGGGGGCAGGGTCACTGAGGATGAGGGGGTCCTGTGGGGGCCCTCTGGGGGCAGGGTCACTGAGTATGAGTCGGCCCTGTGGGGGCCATGTGGGGGCAGGGTCACTGAGTATGAGGGGGCCCTCTGGGGGCCTTGTGGGGGCAGTGTCAATGAGGATGAGGGGGTCCTGTTGTGGCCCTGTGGGGGCAGTATCACTGAGTCTGAGGGGGCCCTGTGGGTGCCATGTGGTGGCAGGGTCACTGAGTATGAGGGGGCCCTCTGGGGGCCATGTGGGGGCAGGGTCACTGAGTATGAGGGGGTCTTGTAGGGGAAGGGTCATTGAGTATGAGGGGGCCCTGTGGGAGCCCTGTGGGGGCAGGGTAACTGAGTATGAGGGGGTCATGTGGGGGCCATGTGGGGGCAGGGTCACTGAGTATGAGGGGGTCCTGTGGGGGCAGGGTCACTGAGTATGAAGGGGCTCAGTGGGGGCCTGAGGTCAAAGGGTCTGAGGGGCCCTCTGGGGGCCATGTGGGGGCAGGATCACTGAGAATGAGCGGGTCCTGTGGGAGCCATGTGTGGGCAGGGTCACAGAGTATGAGGGGGTCCTGTGGGGGCAGGGTCACTGAGGATGAATGGGCCCTGTGGGGGCCATGTGGGGGCAGGGTGACTGAGTATGAGGGGGTCCTCTGGGGGCCATGTGGGGGCAGTATCACTGAGTAAGAGGGGGCTCTCTGGGGCCTTTTGTGGGGCAGGGTCACTGAGGATGAGGGGGGGTCCTGTGGGGGCCCAGGGTCACTGAGTATGAGGGGCCCTGTGGGGAACCCTGTGGGGGCAGGGTCACTGAGTATGAGGGAGTCCTGTGGGGGCCTTGTGGGGGCAGGGTCACTGAGTATGAGGGGGTCCTGTGTGGGGGCAGGGTCACTGAGTATGAGGGGGCCCTCTGGGGGCCTGTGAGGGTCACTGAGGATGAGGGGGTCCTGTGGGGGCCTGAGTATGAGGGGCCCTGGGGGCAGGGTCACTGAGGATGAGGGTCCTGTGGGCCCTGGGGGCCAGGTCACTGTATGGGGTCAGGGTCACTGAGTATGAGGGGGTCCTTTGGGGGCCCTGTGGGGGCAGTATCACTGAGAAAGAGGGGGCCATCTGGGGGCCTTGTGGGGGCAGGGTCACTGAGGATGAGGGGGTCCTGTGGGGGCCCTGTGGGGGCAGTATCACTGAGGATGAGGGGGTCCTGTGGGGGCCCTGTGGGGGCCAGGTCACTGAGTATGAGGGGGCCCTGTGGGGGCCATGTGGGCAGGGTCAGGGTCAGTGAGTATGGGGGTCCTGTGGGGGCAGGGTCACTGAGTATGAGGGGCTCAGTGGGGGCCTGAGGTCAAAGGGTCTGAGGGGCCCTCTGGGGGCCATGTGGGGGGCAGGGTCACTGAGAATGAGGGGGTCCTGTGGGGGTCTTGTGGGGGCAGGGTCACTGAGGATGAGGGGGTCCTGTGGGGGCCCTTTGGGGCAGGGTCACTGAGTATGAGGTCGGCCCTGTGGGGGCCATGTGGGGCAAGGTCACTGAGTATGAGGGGCCCTCTGGGGGCCATGTGGGGGCAGGGTCACTGAGTATGGGGGGGTCTTGTAGGGGAAGGGTCACTGAGTATTAGGGGCCCTGGGGCCCTGTGGGGGCAGGGTCACTGAGTATGAGGGGCCCTCTGGGGGCCCTGTGGGGGCAGGGTCACTGAGGATGAGGGGGTCCTGTGGGGGCCATGTGGGGGCAGGGTCACTGAGTATGAGGGGGCCCTCTGGGGGCCTTGTGGGGGCAGTGTCAATGAGGATGATGGGGTCCTGTGGGGGCCCTGTGGGGCAGAATCACTGAGTATGAGGGGGTCCTTTGGGGGCCCTGTGGGGGCAAGGTCACTGAGTATGAGGGGGTCCTTTGGGGGCCCTGTGGGGCAGGGTCACTGAGTATGAGGGGTCCTGTGGGGCCCGTGGGGGCAGGGTCACTGAGTATGAGGGGGTCCTGTGGGGGCCAGGGTCACTGAGTATGAGGGGGCCCTGTGGGGGCCATTTGGTGGCAGGGTCACTGAGATGAGGGTGTCCTGTGGGGCCCTGTGGGGGCAGGGTCACTGAGGATGAGGGGGTCCTGTGGGGGCCCTGTGGGGGCAGTATCACTGAGGATGAGGGGGCCCTGTGGGGGCCATGTGGGGGCAGGGTCACTGAGTAGAGGGGGCCCTCTGGGGGCCTTGTGGGGGCAGGGTCACTGAGGATGAGGGGGTCCTGTGGGGGCCCTGTGGGGGCAGTATCACTGAGGATGAGGGGGTCCTGTGGGGGCCCTGTGGGGGCCCTGTGTGGGGGCAGGTCACTGAGTATGAGGGGGTCCTGTGGGGTCCTGTGGGGGCAGGGTCACTGAGTATGAGGGGTGGGGGTCCTGTGGGGGCAGGGTCACTGAGGATGAGGGGGTCCTGTGGGGGCCATGTGGGGGCAGGGTCACTGAGTATGAGGGGTCCTGTGGGGGCCTGTGGGGGCAGGGTCACTGAGTAAGAGGGGGCCCTCTGGGGGCCTTGTGGAGGCAGGTCACTGAGGATGAGGGGGTCCTGTGGGGGCCCTGTGGGGGCAGGTCACTGAGTATGAGGGGGGCCTCTGGGGGGCCATGTGGGGGTCAGGGTCACTGAGTATGAGGGGGTCCTGTGGGGGCAGGGTCACTGAGTATGAGGGGGCCTGTGGGTGCCATTTGGTGGCAGGGTGACTGAGTATGAGGGGGCCCTCTGGGGGCCATGTGGGGGCAGGGTCACTGAGTATGAGGGGGTCCTGGGGTCCTGTGGGGGGAAGGGTCACTGAGTATGAGGGGGCCCTGTGGGGGCCCCTGTGGGGGCAGGGTCACTGAGTATGGGGGGTCCTGTGGGGCCCTTTGGGGGCAGTATCACTGAGTATGAAGGGGCTCTCTGGGGGCCTGTGGGGGCAGGGTCACTGAGGATGAGGGGGTCCTGTGGGGGCCCTGTGGGGGCAGTATCACTGAGGATGAGGGTCCTGTGGGGGCCTGTGGGGGGCAAGGTCACTGAGTATGAGGGGTCCTGTGGGGGCCATGTGGGGGCAGGGTCACTGAGTATGGGGGGGTCCTGTGTGGGCCTACCCCTGGGGGCCAGGTCACTGAGTATGAGGGCCCTGAGGGGGCCTGTGGGGGCAGGGTCACTGAGTATGAGGGGGTCCTTTGGGGGCCCTGTGGGGGCAGTATCACTGAGAAAGGGGGCCTCTGGGGGCCTTGTGGGGGCAGGGTCACTGAGGATGAGGGGGTCCTGTGGGGGCCCTGTGGGGGCAGGGTCACTGAGTATGAGGGGTCCTGTGGGGCCATGTGGGGTCAGGGTCAATGAGTATGAGGGGGTCCTGTGGGGGCAGGGTCACTGAGTATGAGGGGGCTCAGTGGGGGCCTGAGGGTCAAAGGGTCTGAAGGGGGCCCTCTGGGGGCCATGTGGGGCAGGGTCACTGAGAATGAGGGGGTCCTGTGGGGCCTCCTGTGGGGGCAGGGTCACTGAGGATGAGGGGTCCTGTGGGGGCCCTGTGGGGGCAGGGTCACTGAGTATGAGTCGGCCCTGTGGGGGCCATGAGGGGGCAGGGTCACTGAGTATGAGGGGGCCCTCTGGGGGCCTGTGGGGGCAGTGTCACTGAGGATGAGGGGGCCCCTGTGGGGCCCTGTGGGGCCAGTATCACTGAGTATGAGGGGTCCTTTGGGGGTCCTGTGGGGCAAGGTCACTGAGTATGAGGGGTCCTTTGGGGGCCCTGTGTGGGCAGGGTCACTGAGTATGAGGGGCCCTGTGGGGCCCTGTGGGGGCAGGGTCACTGAGTATGGGGGTCCTGTGGGGGCAGGGTCACTGAGTATGGGGGCCCTGTGTGGGTGCCATTTGTGGGGGCAGGGTCACTGAGGATGAGGGGTCCTGTGGGGCCCTGTGGGGGCAGGGTCACTGAGGATGAGGGGGTCCCTGTGGGCCCTGTGGGGGCAGGGTCACTGAGTAGAGGGGGGCCCTGTTGGGGCCATGTGGGGGCAGGGTCACTGAGTATGGGGGTCCTGTTGGGGGCAGGGTCACTGAGGATGAGGGGGCTCAGTGGGGGCCTGAGGGTCACTGAGTCTGAGGGGGCCCTCTGGGGGCCCATGTGGGGCAGGGTCACTGAGAATGAGGGGGTCCTCTGGGGGCCATGTGGGGGCAGGGTCAGTGAGTGTGAGGAGGTCCTGTGGGGGCAGGGTCACTGAGGATGAGGGGGCCCTGTGGGTGCCATGTGGTGGCAGGGTCACTGAGTATGAGGGGGTCCTGTGGGTGCCATGTGGGGGCAGAGTCACTGAGTATGAGGGGGTCCTGTGGGCAGGGTCAGGGTCTGAGTATGAGGGGGGCCTGTGGGGGCCATGTGGGGGCAGGGTCACTGAGTATGAGGGGGGTCCTGTGGGGGCAGGGTCACTGAGGATGAGGGGGTCCTGTGGGGGCCCTGTGGGGGCAGGGTCACAAAGTATGAGGGGGTCCTGTGGGGATCCTGTGGGGGCAGGGTCACTGAGTATGAGGGGCTGCTGTGGAGGCAGGGTCACTGAGTATGAGGGGGTGCTTTGGGGGTCCTGTGGGGGCAAGGTCACTGAGTATGAGGGGGTCCTTTGGGGGTCCTGTGGGGGCAAGGTCACTGAGTATGAGGGGGTCCTGTGGGGGCCCTGTGGGGAGAGGGTCACTGAGTATGAGGGGTCCTCTGGGGGCCCTGTGGGGGCAGTATCACTGAGAATGGGGGGTCCTGTGGGGGCCCTGTGGGGGCAGTATCACTGAGGATGAGGGGGTCCTGTGGGGCCCTGTGGGGGCAGGGTCACTGAGGATGAGGGGGCCCTGTGTGGGCCATGTGGGGGCAGGGTCACTGAGTATGAGGGGGTCCTGTGGGGGCAGGGTCACTGAGTATGAGGGGGCTCAGTGGGGGCCTGAGGCTTAAAGGGTCTGAGGGGGCCCTCTGGGGGCCACATGGTTGCAGGGTCACTGAGAATGAGGGGGTCCTGTGGGGGCCATGTGGGGGCAGGGTCACTGAGTATGAGGGGGTGCTGTGGGGTCCTGTGGGGGCAAGGTCACTGAGTATGAGGGGGTCCTGTAGGGGTCCTGTGGGGACAGGGTGACTGAGTATGAGGGGGTCCTGTGAGGGCTGGGTCACTGAGTAAGAGGGGGCCCTCTGGGGGCCTTGTGGGGGCAGGGTCACTGAGGATGAGGGGATCCTGTGGGGGCCCTGTGGGGGCAGTATCAATGAGGATGAGGGGGTCATGTGGGGGCCCTGTGGGGGCAGGGTCACTGAGTATGAGGGGTCTTGTGGGGGCCCTGTGGGGGGAGTATCAATGAGGACGAGGGGGCCCTGTGGGGGCCTTGTGGGGGCACGGTCACTGAGGATGAGGGGGTCCTTTGGTTGTCCTGTGGGGGCAAGGTCACTGAGTATGAGGGGGTTGTGTGGGGGCCCTGTGGGGGCAGGGTCACTGAGTATGAGGGCGTCCTCTGGGGGCCCTGTGGGGGCAGTATCACTGAGAATAGGGGGTCCTGTGGGGGCCCTGTGGGGGGAGTATCACTGAGGATGAGGGGGGGGCCCTATGGGGGTTGTATCACTGAGAATGAGGGGGTCCTGTGGGGATCCTGTGGGGGCAGTATCACTGAGTAAGAGGGGGCCCTCTGGGGGCCTTTGGAGGCAGGGTAACTGAGGATGAGGGGGTCCTTTGGGGCCCTGTGGGGGAGTATCACTGAGGATGAGGGGGTCCTGTGGGAGCCCTGTGGGGGCAGGGTCACTGAGAAAGAGGGGGCCCTCTGGGGGCCTTTTGGGGGCAGGGTCACTGAGGATGAGGGGGTCCTGTGGGGCCCTGTGGGGGAGTATCACTGAGAGAGAGGGTCCTGTGGGGGCCCTCTGGGGGCAGGGTCACTGAGTATGAGGGGCCCTGTGGGTGCCATGTGGGGCAGGGTCACTGAGTATGAGGGGGCCCTCTGGGGGCCATGTGGGGGCAGGGTCACTGAGTATGAGGGGTCTTGTGGGGGAAGGGTCACTGAGTTTGAGGGGGCCCTCTGGGAGCCCTGTGGGGGCAGGGTAACTGAGTATGAGGGAGTCCTGTGGGGGCCATGTGGGGGCAGGGTCACTGAGTATGAGGGGGTCCTGTGGGGGCAGGGTCACAGAGTATGAGTGGGCCCTGTGGGGGCCCTGTGGGGGCAGTGTCACTGAGTATGGGGCCCTGTGGGG
>CM040752.1:852306-930294 GCA_022829145.1 Albula goreensis
CAATGAGTATGAGGGGGTCCTTTGGGGGCCCTGTGGAGGCAGTATCACTGAGAAAGAGGGGGCCATCTGGGGGCCTTGTGGGGGCAGGGTCAGTGAGGATGAGGGGGTCCTGTGGGGGCCCTGTGGGGGCAGTATCACTGAGGATGAGGGGGTCCTGTGGGGGCCCTGTGGGGGCCAGGTCACTGAGTATGAGGGGGCCCTGTGGGGGCCATGTGGGGTCAGGGTCAGTGAGTATGAGGGGGTCCTTTGGGGCAGGGTCACTGAGTATGAGGGGCTCAGTGGGGGCCTGAGGGTCAAAGGGTCTGAGGGGGCCCTCTGGGGGCCATGTGGGGCAGGGTCACTGAGAATGAGGGGTCCTGTGGGGGCATTGTGGGGGCAGGGTCACTGAGGATGAGGGGTCCTGTGGGGCCCTTTGGGGGCAGGGTCACTGAGTATGAGTCGGCCCTGTGGGGCCATGTGGGGAAAGGTCACTGAGTATGAGGGGCCCTCTGGGGGCCATGTGGGGGCAGGGTCACTGAGTATGAGGGGGTCTTGTAGGGGAAGGGTCACTGAGTATGAGGGGGCCCTGTGGGAGTCCTGTGGGGGCAGGGTCACTGAGTATGAGGGGACCCTCTGGGGCCTGTGGGGGCAGGGTCACTGAGTATGAGGGGGCTCAGTGGGGGCCTGAGGGTCAAAGGGTCTGAGGGGGCCCTCTGGGGGCCATGTGGGGGCAGGGTCACTGAGAATGAGGGGGTCCTGTGGGGGTCTTGTGGGGGCAGGGTAACTGAGTATGAGTGGGCCCTGTGGGGGCCATATGGGGGCAGTTTCACTGAGTATGAGGGGGTCCTGTGGGGGCAGGGTCACTGAGGATGAGGGGGTCCTGTGTGGGCCCTGTGGGGGCAGGGTCACTGAGTATGACGGGGCCCTGTTGGGGCCATGTGGGGCAGGGTCACTGAGTATGGGGGTCCTGTGGGGGCAGGGTCACTGAGTATGAGGGGGCTCAGTGGGGCCTGAGGGTCAAAGGGTCTGAGGGGGCCCTCTGGGGGCCATGTGGGGGCAGGGTCACTGAGAATGAAGGGGTCCTGTGGGGGCCATGTGGGGGCAGGGTCAGAGAGTATGAGGGGGTCCTGTGGGGGCAGGGTCACTGAGGATGAGTGGGCCCTGTGGGGGCAGGGTCACTGAGGATGAGGGGGTCCTGTGGGGGCCCTGTGGGGGCAGGGTCACTGAGTATGAGGGGCCCTGGGGCCATGGGGCAGGGTGACTGAGTATGAGGGGTCCTGTGGGAGTCCGGTGGGGGCAGTATCATTGAGTAAGAGAGGCCCTCTGGGGCCTTGTAGGGCAGGGTCACTGAGGATGAGGGGGTCCTGTGGGGGCCCTGTGGGGGCAGTATCACTGAGAATGAGGGGGTCCTGTGGGGGCCCTGTGTGGGCAGGGGCACTGAGTATGAGGGGGCCCTGTGGGAGCCACGTGGGGGCAGGGTTACTGAGTATGAGGGGGTCCTGTGGGGGCAGGGTCACTGAGTCTGAGGGGGCCCTGTGGGAGCCCTGTGGGGCAGGGTGACTGAGCATGAGGGGTCCTGTGGGGCCCTGGGGGCAGTATCACTGAGTAAGAGGGGCCCTCTGAGGGCCTTGTGTGGGCAGGGTCACTGAGGATGAGGGGGTCCTGTGGGGGCCCTGTGGGGGCAGTATCACTGAGGATTAGGTCGTCCTCTGGGGATCCTGTCGGGGCAGGGTCACTGGGTATGAGGGGGTGCTTTAGAGGCAGGGTCACTGAGTATGAGGGGGTCCTGTGAGGGCCCTCTGGGGGCAGTATCACTGAGTATGAGGGGTCCTGTGGGGCCCTGTGGGGCAGTATCACTGAGGATGAGGGGTTCCTGTGGGGCCCGGTGGGGCAGGGTCACAGAGTATGAGTGGGCCCTGTGGGGCCATGTGGGGCAGTGTCACTGAGGATGAGGGGGTCCTTTGGGGGTCCTGTGGGGGCAAGGTCACTGAGTATGAGGGGGTCCTGTGGGGGCAGGGTCACTGAGGATGAGGGGGTCCTGTGTGGGCCCTGTGTGGGCAGGGTCACTGAGTATGAGGGGTCCTGTGGGGCCCTCTGGGGACAGGGGTGACTGAGTATGAGGGGTCCTGTGAGGGCTGGGTCACTGAGTAAGAGGGGCCCTCTGGGGCCTTGTGGGGGCAGGGTCACTGAGGATGAGGATCCTGTGGGGCCCGGTGGGGGCAGGTATCAATGAGGATGAGGGGGTCATGTGGGGCCCTGTGGGGCAGGGTCACTGAGCATGAGGGGGTCTTGTGGGGCCCTGTGGGGGAGTATCAATGAGGACGATGGGGGCCCTGTGGGGCCTTGTGGGGCAGGGTCACTGAGGATGAGGGGGTCCTTTGGTTGTCCTGTGGGGCAAGGTCACTGAGTATGAGGGGGTCCTGTGGGGCCCTTTGGGGGCAGGGTCACTGAGTATGAGGGTGTCCTCTGGGGGCCCTGTGGGGGCAGTATCACTGAGAATAGGGGGTCCTGTGGGGGCCCTGTGGGGAGTATCACTGAGGATGAGGGGGCCCTGTGGGGTTGTATCACTGAGAATGAGGGGGTCCTGTGGGATCCTGTGGGGCAGTATCACTGAGTAAGAGGGGGCCTCTGGGGCCTTTGGAGGCAGGGTCACTGAGGATGAGGGGGTCCTGTGAGGGCCCTGTGGGGAGTATCACTGAGGATGAGGGGGTCAAGTGGGAGCCCTGTGGGGGCAGGGACACTGAGAAAGAGGGGGCCCTCTGGGGGCCTTTTGGGGGCAGGGTCACTGAGGATGAGGGGGCTGAGTGGGGGCCTGAGGGTCAAAGGGTCTGAGGGGGCCCTCTGGGGGCCATGTGGGGGCAGGATCACTGAGAATGAGGGGTCCTGTGGGGCCATGTGGGGGCAGGGTCACTGAGTGTGAGGGGGTCCTGTGGGGGCAGGGTCACTGAGGATGAGGGGTCCTGTGGGGCCCTCTGGGGGCAGGGTCACTGAGTATGAGGGGCCCTGTGGGGGCCATGTGGGGCAGGGTCACTGAGTATGAGGGGCCCACTGGGGGCCTTGTGGGGGCAGTGTCAATGAGGATGAGGGGGTCCTGTTGTGGCCCTGTGGGGGCAGTATCACTGAGTCTGAGGGGGCCCTGTGGGTGCCATGTGGTGGCAGGGTCACTGAGTATGAGGGGCCCTCTGGGGGCCATGGGGCAGGGGTCACTGAGTATGAGGGGGTCTTGTGGGGGGAAGGGTCATTGAGTATGAGGGGGCCCTGTGGGAGCCCTGTGGGGGCAGGGTAACTGAGTATGAGGGGGTCATGTGGGGGCCATGTGGGGGCAGGGTCACTGAGTATGAGGGGGTCCTGTGGGGGCAGGGTCACTGAGTATGAGGGGGCTCAGTGGGGGCCTGAGGGTCAAAGGGTCTGAGCGGGCCTCTGGGGGCCATGTGGGGGCAGGATCACTGAGAATGAGCAGGTCCTGTGGGAGCCATGTGTGGGCAGGGTCACAGAGTATGAGGGGGTCCTGTGGGGCAGGGTCACTGAGGATGAATGGGCCCTGTGGGGCCATGTGGGGCAGGGTGACTGAGTATGAGGGGTCCTCTGGGGGCCATGTGGGGCAGTATCATTGAGCAAGGGGGGCTCTGGGGCCTTTTGGGGCAGGGTCACTGAGGATGAGGGGGTCCTGGGGGCAGGGTCACTGAGTATGAGGGTGCCCTGTGGAACCCTGTGGGGGCAGGGTAATTGAGTATGAGGAGTCCTGTGGGGCCTTGTGGGGGCAGGGTCACTGAGTATGAGGGGGTCCTGTGGGGGCAGGGTCACTGAGGATGAGGGGGTCTTGTGGGGCCCTGTGTGGGCAGGGTCACTGAGTATGAGGGGGTGCTGTGGAGGCAGGGTCACTGAGTATGAGTGGGCCCTGTGGGGGCCATATGGGGCAGGGTCACTGAGTATGAGGGGGTCCTGTGGGGCAGGGGGTCACTGAGGATGAGGGGGTCCTGTGGGCCCTGTGGGGCAGGGTCACTGAGTATGACGGGCCCCTGTTGGGGCCATGTGGGGGCAGGGTCACTGAGTATGAGGGGGTCCTGTGGGGGCAGGGTCACTGAGTATGAGGGGGCTCAGTGGGGGCCTGAGGGTCAAAGGGTCTGAGGGGCCCTCTGGGGGGCCATGTGGGGGCAGGGTCACTGAGAATGAGGGGTCCTGTGGGGCCATGTGGGGGCAGGGTCACAGAGTATGAGGGGTCCTGTGGGGCAGGGTCACTGAGGATGAGGGGCCCTGTGGGGGCCATGTGGGGCAGGGTGACTGAGCATGAGGGGGTCCCTCTGGGGGCCCTGTGGGGGCAGTATCACTGAGCAAGAGGGGGCCTCTGGGGGCATTGTGGGGCAGGGTCACTGAGGATGAGGGGGTCCTGTGGGGCCCTGTGGGGCAGTATCACTGAGGATGAGGGGGTCCTGTGGGGCCCTGTGGGGCAGTATCACTGAGTATGAGGTGGTCCTGTGGGGGCAGGGTCACTGAGTATGAGGGGGTCCTGTGGGGCAGGGTCACTGAGGATGAGGGGGTCCTGTGGGGGCCCTGTGGGGCAGGGTCACTGAGTATGAGTGGGCCCTGTGGGGGCCATGTAAGGGGCAGGGTGACTGAGTATGAGGGGGTCCTGTGGGGGCCCGGTGGGGGCAGTATCACTGAGTAAGAGGGGGCCCTCTGGGGGCCTTGTGGGGGCAGGGTCACTGAGGATGAGGGGGTCCTGTGGGGGCCCTGTGGGGCAGTATCACTGAGAATGAGGGGGTCCTGTGGGGGCCCTGTGGGGGCAGGGGCACTGAGTATGAGGGGCCCTGTGGGAGCCACGTGGGGGCAGGGTCACTGAGTATGAGGGGGTCCTGTGGGGGCAGGGTCACTGAGTGAGGGGGCCCTGGGAGCCCTGTGGGGCAGGGTGACTGAGTATGAGGGGTCCTGTGGGGCCCTGTGGGGCAGTATCACTGAGTAAGAGGGGGCCTCTGAGGGCCTTGTGTGGGCAGGGTCACTGAGGATGAGGGGGTCCTGTGGGGGCCCTGTGGGGGCAGGGTCACTGAGGATGAGGGGGCCCCTGGGGATCCTGTGGGGGCAGGGTCACTGGGTATGAGGGGGGCCTGTGGGGGCTGGGGAGGCATGAGGGGGGTCACTGAGTATGAGGGGTCCTGTGGGGGCCCTCTGGGGGCAGGGTCACTGAGTATGAGGGGTCCTGTGGGGCCCTGTGGGGGCAGGGTCACTGAGGATGAGGGTTCCTGTGGGGGCCTGTGGGGCAGGGTCACTGAGTATGAGGGGCCCTGTGGGGGCCTTGTGGGGCAGGGTCACTGAGGATGGGGGTCCTGTGGGGGGGGTCACTGAGGATGAGGGGGTCCTGTGGGGTCCTGTGGGGGCAGGGTCACTGAGTATGAGGGGGTCCTGTGGGGCCTGTGGTGGCAGGGTCACTGAGATGAGGGGGTCCTGTGGGGCCCTGTGGGGCAGGGTCACTGAGTATGAGGGGGTCCTGTGGGGGCAGGGTCACTGAGGATGAGGGGGTCCTGTGGGGGTCCTGTGGGGCAGGGCACTGAGGATGAGGGGGTCCTCTGGGGTCCTGTGGGGCAGGGTCATGAGGGGTCCTGTGGGGGCCCTGTGGGGGCAGGTCACTGAGGATGAGGGGGCCCTGGGGGCCCCTGGGGCAGGGTCACTGAGGATGAGGGGGTCCTGTGGGGCAGGGTCACTGAGTATGAGGGGGCCTGTGGGGCCTGAGGGGGGGTCTGAGATGAGGGGCCTCTGGGGCCATGTGGGGGCAGGGTCACTGAGTATGAGGGGTCCTGTGGGGCCCTGGGGGCAGGGTCACTGAGTATGGGGGGGCCCTGTGGGGCCAGGGTCACTGAGGATGAGGGGGCTCTGGGGCCCTGTGGGGGCAGGGTCACTGAGTATGAGGGGGTCCTGTGGGGCCCTGTGGGGCAGGGTCACTGAGGATGAGGGGGTCCTGTGGGGGCCCTGTGGGGGCAGGGTCACTGAGTATGAGGGGTCCTTTGGGGTCCTGTGGGGGCAGTATCACTGAGAATGAGGGGTCCTGTGGGGCCCTGTGGGGCAGGGTATCACTGAGGATGAGGGGTCCTGTGGGGCCCTGTGGGGGCAGTATCACTGAGGATGAGGGGGTCCTGTGGGGATCCTGTTGGGGGCAGGGTCACTGAGTATGAGGGGGCTGCTGTGGAGGCAGGGTCACTGAGGATGAGGGGTCCTGTGGGGCCCTGTGGGGCAGGGTCACTGAGTATGAGGGTCCTTGGGGTCCTGTGGGGGCAGGTCACTGAGAGAACTGAGGGGGGTCCTGTGGGGGCCCTGTGGGGGCAGTATCACTGAGGATGAGGGGGTCCTGTGGGGCCCTGTGGGGGCAGGGTCACTGAGAATGAGGGGGTCCTTGGGATCCTGTGGGGCAGAATCACTGAGCAAGAGGGCCCTCTGGGGCCTTGTGGGGCAGGGTCACTGAGAATGGGGGTCCTGGGGGCCCTGTGGGGCAGGTCACTGAGGATGAGGGGGTCCTGTGGGGCCCTGTGGGGGCAGGGTCACTGAGTATGAGGGGGCCCTGTGGGGCCATGTGGGGGCAGGGTCACTGAGTATGAGGGGGTCCTGTGGGGCAGGGTCACTGAGGATGAGGGGGTCCTGTGGGGCCCTGTGGGGGCAGGGTCACTGAGGATGAGGGGCCCTGTGGGGGCTGTGGAGGTCAGGTGAGAGTATGAGGGGGTCCTGGGGGCCTGTGGGGGCAGTATCACTGAGTAAGAGGGGCCCTCTGGGGCCTTGGGGCAGGGTCACTGAGGTGAGGGGGTCCTGTGGGGCCCTGTGGGGCAGAATCACTGAGGATGAGGGGGTCCTGTGGGGCCCTGTGGGGGCAGGGTCACTGAGTATGAGGGGGTCCTGTGGGGACATGTGGGGCAGGGTCACTGAGTATGAGGGGGCCCTGTGGGGCAGGGTCACTGAGGATGAGGGGGTCCTGTGGGGCCCTGTGGGGCAGGGTCACTGAGTATGAGGGGGTCCTGTGGGGGCCTGTGGGGGCAGGTGACTGAGTATGAGGGGGTCCTGTGGGGGCAGGGTCACTAAGTAAGAGGGCCATCTGAGATGTGGGGGCAGGGTCACTGAGGATGAGGGGGTCCTGTGGGGGCAGTATCACTGAGGATGAGGGGTCCTGTGGGGCCCTGTGGGGAGGGTCACTGAGTATGAGGGGGTCCTGGGGGCCCTGTGGGGCAGGGTATCACTGAGTATGAGGGGGTCCTGTGGGGCCCTGTGGGGGCAGTATCACTGAGGATGAGGGTCCTGTGGGGCCCAATGGGGCAGGGTCACTGAGTATGAGGGGGCCCTCTAGGGGCCACATGGGGGCAAGGTCGCTGAGTATGAGGGGTCCTGTGGGGCCCTGTGGGGGCAGGGTCACTGAGTATGAGGGGGCCCTCTGGGAGACCTGTGGGGCAGGGTCACTGAGTATGAGGGGGTCCTCTGGGGTCCATGTGGGGCAGGGTCACTGAGTAAGAGGGGTCCTGTGGGGGCCATGTGGGGTCAAGGTCACTGAGTATGCCTCTGGGGTCCTGTGGGGCAGGGTCACTGAGGATGAGGGGGTCCTGTTGGGGCCCTATGAGGGGGCAGGGTCACTATCACTGAGGATGAGGGGTTCCTGTGGGATCCTGTGGGGGCAGTATGAGAGAAGGGCCCTCTGGGGGCCTTGTGGGGCAGGGTCACTGAGGATGAGGGGGTCCTGTGGGGGCCTTGTGCAGGCAGTATCACTGAGGATGAGGGGCCCTCTGGGGCCTGTGGGGCAGAGTCACTGAGGATGAGGGGGTCCCCTGGGGCCCTGTGGGGCAAAGGTCACTGAGATGAGGGGGTCCTGTGGGGGCAGGGTCACTGAGTATGAGGGGGTCCTGTGGGGGGCCCTCTGGGGCAGGGTCACTGAGTATGAGGGGGTCCTGTGGGGGCCATGTGGGGGCAGGGCCACTGAGTATGAGGGGGTCCTGTGGGGGCAGTATCACTGAGTATGAGGGGGTCCTGTGGGGGCCCTGTTGGGGCAGGGTCACTGAGGATGAGGGGGTCCTGTGGGGAGCCCTGTGGGGCAGGGTCACTGAGTATGAGGGGCCTCTCTGGGGGCCTTTGGGGGCAGGTTCACTGAGTATGAGGGGTCCTGTGGGGCCGGTGGGGGCAGGGTCACTGAGTATGAGGGGTCCTGTGGGGCCCTGTGGGGGCAGGTCACTGAGAAAGAGGGCCCTCTGGGGCCTTTGGGGCAGGGTCACTGAGGATGAGGGGGTCCTGTGGGGCCCTGTGGGGGCAGTATCACTGAGGATGAGGGGGTCCTGTGGGGATCCTGTGGGGCAGGGTGACTGAGTATGAGGGGCCTGTGGGGCAGGGTCACTGAGGATGAGGGTCCTTTGGGGGCCTCTGGGGGCAGGGTCACTGAGTATGAGGGGGTCCTGTGGGGGCAGGGTCACTGAGGATGAGGGGCCCTGTGGGGGCCATGTGGGGGCAGGGTGACTGAGTATGAGGGGGTCCTCTGGGGGCCCTGTGGGGCAGTATCACTGAGTAATGAGGGGGCCTCTGGGGCCTTTTTGGGGGCAGGGTCACTGAGGATGAGGGGGTCCTGTGGGGGCCCTGTGGGGCAGTATCACTGAGGATGAGGGGCCCTGGGGCCCTGGGCCTCTGGGGGCAGGGTCACTGAGTATGAGGTGGTCCTGGGGGAAGGGTCACTGAGTATGAGGGGGTCCTGTGGGGGCAGGGTCACTGAGGATGAGGGGGTCCTGTGGGGGCCATGTGTGGGGGCAGGGTGACTGAGTATGAGGGGGTCCTGTGGGGCCCTGTGGGGCAGTATCACTGAGTATGAGGGCCTCTGGGGGCCTTGTGGAGGCAGGGTCACTGAGGATGAGGGGTCCCGTGGGGGCCCTGTGGGGCAGGTCACTGAGTATGAGGGAGGCCCTGTGGGGCCATGTGGGTCAGGGTCAATGAGTATGAGGGGGTCCTGTGGGGGCAGTGTCACTGAGTATGAGGGGCTCAGTGGGGCCTGAGGGTCACTGAGTCTGAGGGGGCCCTCTGGGGGCCATGTGGGGCAGGGTCACTGAGAATGAGGGGGTCCTGTGGGGCCATGGGGGGGCAGGGTCACTGAGTGTGAGGGGGTCCTGTGGGGCAGGGTCATTGAGGATGAGGGGTCCTGTGGGGGCCCTTTGGGGGCAGGGTCACTGAGTATGAGTCGGCTCTGTGGGGCCATGTGGGGGCAGGGTCACTGAGTATGAGGGGCCCCTCTGGGGGCCTTGTGGGGCAGGGTCATGAGGATGAGGGGGTCCTGTTGTGGTCCTGTGGGGGCAGTATCACTGAGTATGAGGGGCCCTGTGGGGTGCCATGGTGGCAGGGTCACTGAGTATGAGGGGGCCCTCTGGGGCCATGTGGGGCAGGGTCATTGAGTATGAGGGGGTCCTGTGGGGGCAGGGTCACTGAGGATGAGGGGTCCTGTGTGGGCCCTGTGGGGCAGGGTCACTGAGTATGAGGGGGTCCTGTGGGGCCCTGTGGGGCAGTATCACTGAAGAGGGGGCCCTCTGGGGGCCTGTGGGGCAGGGTCACTGAGGATGAGGGGGTCCTGTGGGGGCCCTGTGGGGCAGTATCACTGAGAATGAGGGGGTCCTGTGGGGATCCTGTGGGGGCAGTATCACTGAGTCAGAGGGGCCTCTGGGGGCCTTGTGGGGGCAGGGTCACTGAGGATGAGAGGTCCAGAGGGGGCCCTGTGGGGGCAGTATCACTGAGAATGAGGGGGTCCTGTGGGGGCCCTGTGGGCAGGGGCACTGAGTATGAGGGGCCCTGTGGGGCCACGTGGGGGCAGGGTTACTGAGAGTGATGAGGGGGTCCTGTGGGGCAGGGTCACTGAGTCTGAGGGGGCCCTGTGGGAGCCCTGTGGGGCAGGGTGCCTGAGTATGAGGGTCCTGTGGGGGCTCTGTGGGGGGCAGGTATCACTGAGTAGAGGGGCCCTCTGTGGGCCTTGTGGGGGCAGGGTCACTGAGGATGAGGGGGTCCTGTGGGGGCCCTGTCACTGGGGGGCAGTATCACTGGGAGGATTAGGTCATCCTCTGGGGATCCTGTGGGGGCAGGGTCACTGGTATGGGGGTGCTTTGGGGCAGGGTCACTGAGTATGAGGGGGTCCTGTGGGGGCCCCTCTGGGGGCAGTATCACTGAGTATGGGGGTCCTGTGGGGCCCTGTGGGGGCAGTATCACTGAGGATGAGGGGTTCCTGTGGGGCCGGTGGGGGGCAGGGTCACTGAGTATGAGTGGCCCTGTGGGGCCATGTGGGGGCAGGTCACTGAGGATGAGGGGGTCCTTTGGGGTCCTGTGGGGGCAAGGTCACTGAGTATGAGGGGGTCCTGTCTTAGAGTAAGAGGGGTCCTGTGGGGACAGGGTGACTGAGTATGAGGGGGTCCTGTGAGGGCTGGGTCACTGAGTAAGAGGGGGCCCTCTGGGGGCCTTGTGGGGGCAGGGTCACTGAGGATGAGGGGATCCTGTGGGGGCCCGTGTGGGGAAGTATCAATGAGGATGAGGGGTCATGGGGGCCCTGTGGGGGCAGGGTCACTGAGTATGAGGGGTCTTGTGGGGGCCCTGTGGGGCAGAGTATCAATGAGGAGAGGGGGCCCTGTGGGGGCCTTGTGGGGCAGGGTCACTGAGGATGAGGGGGTCCTTTGGTTGTCCTGTGGGGGCAAGGTCACTGAGTATGAGGGGGTCCTGTGGGGCCCTGTGGGGGCAGGGTCACTGAGTATGAGGGGTCCTCTGGGGCCCTGTGGGGCAGTATCACTGAGAATAGGGGTCCTGTGGGGGCCCTGTGGGGCAGTATCACTGAGTATGAGGGGGGGGCCCTGTGGGGGTTGTATCACTGAAAATTAGGGGGTCCTGTGGGGATCCTGTGGGGGCAGTATCACTGAGTAAGAGGGGGCCCTCTGGGGGCCTTTTGGAGGCAGGGTCACTGAGGATGAGGGGGTCCTGTGGGGCCCTGTGGGGGAGTGTCACTGAGGATGAGGGGGTCCTGTGGGAGCCCTGTGGGGGCAGGGTCAGTGAGAAAGAGGGGGCCCTCTGGGGGCCTTTTGGGGGCAGGTTCACTGAGGATGAGGGGGTCCTGTGGGGGCCCTGTGGGGGAGTATCACTGAGGATGAGGGGTCCTGTGGGGCCCTGTGGGGGCAGGGTCACTGAGTTTGAGGGGGCCCTGTGGGGGCCATGTGGGGGCAGGGTCACTGAGTATGAGGGGGCCTCTGGGGGCCATGTGGGGGCAGGGTCACTGAGTGTGAGGGGGTCTTGTGGGGAAGGGTCACTGAGTTTGAGGGGCCCTCTGGGAGCCCTGTGGGGCAGGGTAACTGAGTATGAGGGAGTCCTGTGGGGCCCTGTGGGGCAGTATACTGAGGATGAGGGGGTCCTGTGGGGGCCCTTGGGGGCAGTTTCACTGAGGATGAGGGGTCCTGTGGGGATCCTGTTGTGGCAGGGTCACTGAGTATGAGGGGCTGCTGTGGAGGCAGGGTCACTGAGTATGAGTGGGTCCTGTGGGGGCCCTGTGGGGGCAGGGTCACTGAGTATGAGGGCGTCCTTTTGGGGTCCTCTGGGGGCAGTATCACTGATGATGAGGGGGTCCTGTGGGGGCCCTGTGGGGCAGGGTCACTGAGTATGAGGGGCCCTGTGGGGGCCATGTGGGGGCAGGGTCACTGAGAATGAGGGGGTCCTGTGGGGGCAGGGTCACTGAGTATGAGGGGGTCCTTGTGGGGGCCATGTGGGGGCAGGGTCACATAGTATGAGGTGGTCCTGTGGGGGCAGGGTCACTGAGGATGAGGGGGTCCTGTGGGGGCCTTGTGGGGGGTAGGATCACTGAGTATGATGGGGCCCTGTGGGAGCCCTGTGAGGGCAGGGTGACTGAGTATGAGGGGGTCCTGTGGGGGCAGGGTCATTGAGTAAGAGGGGGCCCTCTGGGGGCCTTGTGGGGGCAGGGTCACTGAGGATGAGGGGGTCCTGTGGGGGCCCTGTGGGGGCAGAATCACTGAGGATGAGGGGGTCCTGTGGGGCCCCTGTGGGGGCAGGGTCACTGAGTATGAGGGGGCCCTGTGGGGGACATGTGGTGGCTGGGTCACATAGTATGAGGGGGTCCTGTGGGGGCAGGGTCACTGAGGATGAGGGGGTCCTGTGGGGGCCCTGTGGGGCAGGGTCAATGAGTATGAGGGGGCCATGTGGAAGCCCTTTGGGGGCAGGGTGACTGAGTATGAGGGGGTCCTGTGGGGGCAGGGTCACTGAGGATGAGGGGGTCCTGTGGGGGCCCTGTGGGGGCAGGGTCACTGAGTATGAGTGTGCAATGTGGGGCTATGTGGGGGCAGGGTGACGGAGTATGAGGGGGTCCTGTGGGGGCCCGGTTGGGGTAGTATCACTGAGTAAGAGGGGCCATCTGGGGCCTTGTGGGGGCAGGGTCAATGAGGATGAGGGGGTCCTGTGGGGCCCTGTGGGGGCAGTATCACTGAGGATGAGGGGTCTTGTGGGGCCCTGTGGGGCAGGGTCACTGAGTATGAGGGGGTCATGTGGGGGCCCTGTGGGGGCAGTATCACTTAGTATGAGGGGTCCTGTGGGGGCCCTGTGGGGCAGTATCACTGAGGATTAGGTGTCCTGTGGGGGCCTATGGGGGCAGGGTCACTGAGAATGAGGGGTCCTCTGGGGCAGGGTCACTGAGTATGGGGGCCCTGTTGGAGCAAAGTGGGGACTGGGTGACTGAGTATGAAGGGGTCCTGTGGGGGCCCTGTGGGGGCAGGGTCATTGAGTAAGAGGGGCCCTCTGGGGGTCTTGTGGGGGCAGGGTCACTGAGTATGAGGGGGTCCTGTGGGGTCCGGTGGGGGGCAGTATCACTGAGTAAGAGGGGGCCCTCTTGGGGCCTAGTGGGGCAGGGTCACTGAGGATGAGGGGGTCCTGTGGGGGCCCTGTGGGGCCAGGTCACTGAGTATGAGGGGCCCTTTGGGGCCATGTGGGGTCAGGGTCAGTGATTATGAGGGGTCCTGTGGGGGCAGGGTCACTGAGTATGAGGGGGCTCAGTGGGGCCTGATGTTCAAAGGGTCTGAGGGGGCCCTCTGGGGTCCATGTGGGGACAGGGTCACTGAGAATGAGGGGGTCCTGTGGGGGCCATGTGGGGGCCATGTGGGGGCAGGGTCACTGAGTATGAGGGGGTCCTGTGGGGGCAGGGTCACTGAGGATGAAGGGGTCCTGTGGGGGCCCTTTGGGGCAGGGTCACTGAGTATGAGGGCCCTGTGGGGGCCCTGTGGGGCAGGGTCACTGAGTATGAGGGGGCCCTCTGGGGCCTTGTGGGGCAGGGTCAATGAGGATGAGGGGGTCCTGTTGAGGCCTGTGGGGGCAGTATCACTGAGTATGAGGGGTCCTTTGGGGGTCCTGTGGGGGCAAGGTCACTGAGTATGAGGGGGTCCTTTGGGGCCCTGTGGGGCAGGGTCACTGAGATGAGGGGTCCTGTGGGGGCCTGTGGGGGCAGGTCACTGAGGATGAGGGGGGTCCTGGGGCAGGGTCACTGAGGATGAGGGGGGTGGGGGCCCTGGGGGCAGGGTCACTGAGATGAGTCGGGTCCTGTGGGGGCCATGTGGGGCAGGGTCACTGAGTATGAGGGGGTCCTGTGGGGGCAGGGTTACTGGGGAGTCATGAATGGGTCCTGTGGGGGATGGGGTCCTTTGGGGCCCTGTGGGGCAGGGTCACTGAGAATGAGGGGTCCTGTGGGTGCCATGGGGGCAGGGTCACTGAGGATGAGGGGGCCCTGTGGGTGCCTGGCAGGGTCACTGAGTATGAGGGGCTCTGGGGCCATGGGGGCAGGGTCACTGAGTATGAGGGGGTCTTGTGGGGGAAGGGTCACTGAGTATGAGGGGTCCCTGTGGGAGCCCTGTGGGGGCCATGTGGGGGCAGGGTCACTGAGTATGAGGGGGTCCTGTGGGGGCAGGGTCACTGAGGATGAGTATGGGGGTCCTGTGGGGCCCTGTGGGGCAGGGTCACTGAGTATGAGGGGTCCTGTGGGGCAGGGTCACTGAGTATGAGGGGGCTCAGTGGGGCCTGAGGGTCAAAGGGTCTGAGGGGCCTCTGGGGGCCATGTGGGGCAGGGTTACTGAGAATGAGGGGGTCCTGTGGAGGCCATGTGGGGGCAGGGTCACTGAGTATGAGGTGTCCTGTGGGGGCAGGGTCACTGAGGATGAGGGGTACTGTGGGGCCCTGTGGGGGCAGGGTCACTGAGTATGAGTGGGTACTGTGGGGGCCATGTAAGGGGCAGGGTGACTGAGTATTTGGGGGTCCTGTGGGGGCCAGGTGGGGGCAGTATCACTGAGTAAGAGGGGGCCCTCTGGGGGCCTTGTGGGGGCAGGGTCACTGAGGATGAGGGGGTCCTGTGGGGGCCCTGTAGGGGCCAGGTCACTGAGTATGAGGGGGCCCTGTGGGGGCCATGTGGGGTCAGGGTCAGTGAGTATGACGGGGTCCTGTAGGGGCAGGGTCACTGAGTATGAGGGGGCTCAGTGGGGGCCCTTTGGGGGCAGGGTCACTGAGTATGAGGGGCCCTCTGGGGGCCTTGTGGGGGCAGTGTCAATGAGGATGAGGGGGTCCTGTTGGGGCCCTGTGTGGGCAGGGTCACTGAGTATGAGGGGGCTCTGTGGGAGCCCTGTGGGGGCAGGGTGAGTGAGTATGAGGGGGTCCTGTGAAGGCAGGGTCACTGAGGATGAGGGGGTCCTGTAGGGGCCATGGGGGGATAGTATCACTGAGAATGAGGGGGTCCTGTGGGGGCCCTGTGGGGGCAGGGTCACTGAGTATGAGCGGGCCCTCTGGGGGCCTTGTGGGGCAGGGTCACTGAGGATGAGGGGGTCCTGTGGGGGCCCTGTGGGGGCAGTATCACTGAGGATGAGGGGGTCCTGTGGGGGCCCTGTGGGGGCAGGGTCACTGAGTATGCGGGGGCCCTGTGGGTGCCATGTGGGGGCAGGGTCACTGAGTATGAGGGGGACCTCTGGGGCCATGTGGGGGCAGGTTCACTGAGTATGAGGGGTCTTGTAGGGGAAGGGTCACTGAGTATGAGGGGGCCCTGTGGGAGCCCTGTGGGGGCAGGGTAACTGAGTATGAGGGGGTCCTGTGGGGGCAGGGTCACTGAGGATGAGGGGGTCCTCAGTGGGGCTTGTGGGGGCAGGGTCAGTGAGTATGAGGGGGCTCTGAGTCCACTTCCTGTAGAATGCGTATTGAGTAGCAAGGAATGGTTGTCTAATCATGCAAAGTTGAAAAGTATATTTTACCGAAAATCAGAAAAACACAAAACACTATAGCCTTACGTCCAGAATGTAAAAAAAGGGGATGCCACCAAAATTTTCCACTTTTTCTGTTAAAACAGAAGTACACCATGTGCACTTCCTATCTAAGGGGTCTTGAGTTGCAGGGAATGGTTGTAAGTCATGTAAAGTTGAAAAGTGTATTTTACCGAAAATCAGAAAAAGACAAAAGACTATAGCCTTACCTCCAGACAGTGAAAAAATGGGATGCAACCAAAATTTTCCCCTTTTTCTGTTAAAACAGAAGTAAACCAAGTCCACGTCCTGTAGAAGGCGTATTGAGTTGCAAGGAATGGATCTAAGTCATGTAAATGTGAAAAGTGTATTTTACCGAAAATCAGAAAAAGACAAAACACTATAGCCTTACGTCCAGAATGTAAAAAAAAAGGATGCCACCAAAATTTTCCACTTTTTCTGTTAAAACAGAAGTACACCATGTGCACTTCCTATCTAAGGGGTCTTGAGTTGCAGGGAATGGTTGTAAGTCATGTAAAGTTGAAAAGTGTATTTTACCGAAAATCAGAAAAAGACAAAAGACTATAGCCTTACCTCCAGACAGTGAAAAAATGGGATGCCACCAAAATATTCCACTTTTTCTGGTAAAACAGAAGTAAACCATGTCCACTTCCTGTAGAAGGCGTATTGAGTTGCAAGGAATGGTTCTAAGTCATGTAAATGTGAAAAGTGTATTTTACCGAAAATCAGAAAAAGACAAAACACTATAGCCTTACGTCCAGAATGTAAAAAAAGGGGATGCCACCAAAATTTTCCACTTTTTCTGTTAAAACAGAAGTACACCATGTGCACTTCCTATCTAAGGGTCTTGAGTTGCAGGGAATGGTTGTAAGTCATGTAAAGTTGAAAAGTGTATTTTACCGAAAATCAGAAAAAGACAAAAGACTATAGCCTTACCTCCAGACAGTGAAAAAATGGGATGCAACCAAAATTTTCCCTTTTTTCTGTTAAAACAGAAGTAAACCATGTCCACGTCCTGTAGAAGGGCTGTTGAGTTGCAAGGAATGGTTCCAAGTCATGCAAAGTTGAAAAGTATATTTTACCGAAAACCAGAAAAAGAAAAAAGACTATAGCCTTACCTCCAGAATGTGAAAAAATAGGATGCCAACAAAATTTTCCACTTTTTCTGTTAAAACAGAAGTAAACCATGTCAACTTCGTGTAGAAGGGGTATTGAGTTGCAAGGAATGGTTCTACGTCATTTAAATTTGAAAAGTGTATTTTACCGAAAATCAGAAAAAGACAAAAGACTATAGCCTTACCTCCAGACAGTGAAAAACTGGGAAGCCACCAAAATTTTCCACTTTTTCTGTTAAAACAAAAGTGAACCATGTCCACTTCCTATCTAAGGCGTATTGAGTTGCCAGGAATGGTTCTAAGTCATTTAAATTTGAAAAGTGTATTTTACCGAAAATCAGAAAAAGACAAAAGACTATAGCCTTACCTCCAGAATGTGAAAAAATAGGATGCCAAAAATTTTCCACTTTTTCTGTTAAAACAGTAGAAAACCATGTCCACTTCCTGTAGAAGGGGTATTGAGTTGCAAGGAATGGTTCCAAGTCATGCAAAGTTGAAAAGTATATTTTACCGAAAACCAGAAAAAGAAAAAAGACTATAGCCTTACCTCCAGAATGTGAAAAAATAGGATGCCACCAAAATTTTCCACTTTTTCTGTTAAAACAGTAGAAAACCATGTCCACTTCCTTTAGAAGGGGTATTGAGTTGCAAGGAATGGTTCCAAGTCATGCAAAGTTGAAAAGTATATTATACCGAAAACCAGAAAAAGAAAAAAGACTATAGCCTTACCTCCAGAATGTGAAAAAATAGGATGCCACCAAAATTTTCAACTTTTTCTGTTAAAACAGAAGTAAACCATGTCAACTTCGTGTAGAAGGGGTATTGAGTTGCAAGGAATGGTTCTAAGTCATGTAAAGTTGAAAAGTGTATTTTACTAAAAATCAGAAAAAGACAAAAGACTATAGCTTTACCTCTAGAATGTGAAAAAATGGGATGCCACCAAAATTTTCCACTTTTTCTGTTAAAACGGTAGTAAACCATGTTCACTTTCTATCTAAGGGGTATTGAGTTGCAAGGAATGGTTCTAAGTCATTTAAATTTGAAAAGTGTATTTTACCGAAAATCAGAAAAAGACAAAAGACTATAGCCTTACCTCCAGACAGTGAAAAACTGGGAAGCCACCAAAATTTTCCACTTTTTCTGTTAAAACAGAAGTGAACCATGTCCACTTCCTGTAGAAGGGGTATTGAGTTGCAAGGAATGGTTCTAAGTCATGCAAAGTATAAAAGTATATTTTCCCGAGAACCAGAAAAAGACAAAAGACTATAGCCTTACCTTCAGACAGTGAAAAACTGGGATGCCACCAAAATTTTCCACTTTTTCTGGTAAAACAGAAGTAAACCATGTTCACTTCCTTTAGAAGGGGTATTGAGTTGAAAAGAATGGTTCTAATCATGCAAAGTTGAAAAGTATATTTTACCGAAAATCAGAAAAACACAAAACACTATAGCCTTACGTCCAGAATGTGAAAAAATGGGATGCCACCAAAATTTTCCACTTTTTCTGTTAAAACAGAAGTAAACCATGTCCACTTCGTGTAGAAGGGGTATTGAGTTGCAAGGAATGGTTGTAAGTCATGTAAAGTTGAAAAGTGTATTTTACCGAAAATCAGAAAAAGACAAAACACTATAGCCTTACCTCCAGACAGTGAAAAAATGGGATCCCACCAAAATTTTCCACTTTTTCTGTTAAAACAGAAGTAAACCATGTCCACTTCCTGTAGAATGCGTATTGAGTTGCACGGAATGGTTCTAAGTCATGTAAATGTGAAAAGTGTATTTTAAAGGAACTCAGAAGAAGACAAAAGACTAAGGCCTTACCGCCAGACAGTGAAAAAATGGGATGCCACCAAAATTTTCCACTTTTTCTGTGAAAATAGAAGTACACCATGTGCACTTCCTATCTAAGGGGGATTGAGTTGCAGGGAATGGTTCTAAGTCATGGAAATGTGAAAAGTGCATTTTACCGAAAATCAGAAAAACACAAAAGACTAAGGCCTTACCTCCAGACAGTGAAAATATAAGATGCCAAAAAAATTTTCCACTTTTTCTGTTAAAACAGAAGTAAACCATGTCCACTTCCTGGAGAAGGGGTATTGAGTTGCAAGGAATGGTTCTAAGTCATGTAAAGTTGAAGAGTATATTTTACTGAAAATCAGAAAAAGACAAAAGACTATAGCCTTTCCTCTAGAATGTGAAAAAATGGGATGCCACCAAAATTTTCCACATTTTTCTGTTAAAACAGAAGTAAACCATGTGCACTTCCTATCTAAGGGGTATTGAGTTGCAAGGAATGGTTCTAAGTCATGCAAAGTTGAAAAGTACATTTTACCGAAAACCAGAAAAAGACAAAAGGTATAGCCTTACCTCCAGAGAGTGAAAAAATGGGATGCCACCAAAATTTTCCACTTTTTCTGGTAAAACAGAAGTAAACCATGTCCACTTCCTGTAGAAGGGGTACTGAGTTGGAAAGAATGGTTCTAATCATGCAAAGTTGAAAAGTATATTTTACCGAATACCAGAAAAAGACAAAAGACTATAGCCTTACCTCTAGACAGTGAAAAAATGGGATGCCACCAAAATTTTCCACTTTGTCTGTGAACACAGAAGTACACCATGTGCACTTCCTATCTAAAGGGTATTGAGTTGCAGGGAATGGTTCTGAGTCATGCAAAGTTGAAAAGTATATTTTACCGAAAACCAGAAAAAGACAAAAGACTATAGCCTCACCTCCAGACAGTGAAAAAATGGGATGCCACCAAAATTTTCCACTTTTTCTGGGAAAACAGAAGTAAACCATGTCCACTTCCTGAAGAATGCGTATTGAGTTGCAAGGAATGGTTCTAAGTCATGTAAATGTGAAAAGTGTATTTTACCAAAAACCAGAAAAAGACAAAAGACTATTGCCTTACCTCCAGACAGTGAAAAACTGGGATGCCACCAAAATGTTCCACATTTTCTGGGAAAACAAAAGTAAAACATGTCCACTTCCTGGAGAAGGGGTATTGAGTTGCAAGGAATGGTTCTGTGTCATGCACAGCTGAAAAGTTTATTTTACCGAAAACCAGAAAAAGACAAAAGACTATAGCCTTACCTCCAGAATGTGAAAAAATGGGATGCCACCAAAATTTTCCACTTTTTCTGTTAAAACAGAAGTAAACCATGTCCACTTCGTGTAGACGGGGTATTGAGTTGCAAGGAATGGTTCTAAGTCATTTAAATTTGAAAAGTGTATTTTACCGAAAATCAGAAAAAGACAAAAGACTATAGCCATACCTCCAGAAAGTGAAAAACTGGGATGCCACCAAAATGTTCCACATTTTCTTGGAAAACAGAAGTAAACCATGTCCACTTCCTGTAGAATGCGTATTGAGTTGCAAGGAATGGTTCTAAGTCATGTAAATGTGAAAAGTGTATTTTACCGAAAATCAGAAAAAGACAAAAGACTATAGCCTCACCTCCAGACAGTGAAAAAATGGGATGCCACCAAAATTTTCCACTTTTTCTGTTAAAACAGAAGTAAACCATGTCCACTTCCTGTAGAAGGGGTATTGATTTCCAAGAAATGGTTCTAAGTCATGTAAATGTGAAAAGTGTATTTTACCGAAACTCAGAAAAGACAAAGACTATAGCCTTACCTCCAGAATGTGAAAAAATGGGATGCCACCAAAATTTTCCACTTTTTCTGTTAAAACAGAAGTAAACCATGTCCACTTCCTGTAGAAGGGTATTGATTTCAAGAAATGGTTCTAAGTCATGTAAATGTGAAAAGTGTATTTTACCGAAACTCAGAAAAAGACAAAAGTATAGCCTTACCTCCAGACAGTGAAAAACTGGGATGCCACCAAAATTTTCCACTTTTTCTGTTAAAACAGAAGTAAACCATGTCCACTTCCTGTAGAAGGGGTACTGGGTTGGAAAGAATGGTTCTAATCATGCAAAGTTGAAAAGTATATTTTACCGAATACCAGAAAAAGACAAAAGACTATAGCCTTACCTCTAGACAGTGAAAAAATGGGATGCTACCAAAATTTTACACTTTTTCTGTGAAAACAGAAGTACACCATGTGCACTTCCTATCTAAGGGGTATTGAGTTGCAGGGAATGGTTCTAAGTCATGTAAATGTGAAAAGTGTGTTTTACTGAAAATCAGAAAAAGACAAAAGACTATAGCCTTACCTCCAGAAAGTGAAAATATGGGATGCCAAAAAATTTTTCCACTTTTTCTGTTAAAACAGAAGTAAACCATGTCCACTTCCTATCTAAGGGGTATTGAGTTGCAATGAATGGTTCTAAATCATGTAAATGTGAAAAGTGTATTTTACCGAAAATCAGAAAAACACAAAAACTATAGCCTTACCTCCAGAATGTGAAAAAATGGGATGCCACCAAAATTTTCCACTTTTTCTGTTAAAACAGAAGTAAACCATGTCCACTTCCTGGAGAAGAAGGGGTACTGAGTTGGAAAGAATGGTTCTAATCATGCAAAGTTGAAAAGTATATTTTACCGAATACCAGAAAAAGACAAAAGACTATAGCCTTACCTCTAGACGGTGAAAAAATGGGATGCCACCAAAATTTTCCACTTTTATCTGTTAAAACAGAAGTACACCATGTGCACTTCCTATCTAAGGGTCTTGAGTTGCAGGGAATGGTTCTAAGTCATGTAAACTTGAAAAGTGTATTTTACCGAAACTCAGAAAAAGACAAAAGACTATAGCCTTACCTCCAGAATGTGAAAAATAGGATGCCACCAAAATTTTCCACTTTTTCTGTTAAAACAGAAGTAAACCATGTCCACTTCGTGTAGAGGGTATTGAGTTGCAAGGAATGGTTCTAAGTCATGTAAAGTTGAAAAAGCGTATTTTACCGAAAATCAGAAAAAAAAAAGACTATAGCCTTACCTCCAGACAGTGAAAAAATGGGATGCCACCAAAATTTTCCACTTTTTCTGTTAAAACAGAAGTAAACCATGTCAACTTTGTGTAGAAGGTGTATTGAGTTGCAAGGAATGGTTCTAAGTCATTTAAATTTGAAAAGTGTATTTTACCAAAAATCAGAAAAAGACAAAAGACTATAGCCTTACCTCCAGAAAGTGAAACACTGGGATGCCACCAAAATTTTCCACTTTTTCTGTTTAAACAGAAGTAAACCATGTCCACTTCCTGTACAATGCGTATTGAGTTGCAAAGAATGGTTCTAAGTCATGTAAATGTGAAAAGTGTATTTTTACCAGAAAATCAGAAAAAACAAAAGACTATAGCCTTACCTCCAGAAAGTGAAAATATGGGATGCCAAAAAAAATTTTTCCACTTTTTCTGTTAAAACAGAAGTAAACCATGTGCACTTCCTGTAGAAGGGGTATTGACTTGCAAAGAATGGTTCTAAGTCATGCACAGTTGAAAAGTATATTTTACCGAAAAGAAGAAAAAGACAAAAGACTATAGCCTTACCTCCAGACAGTGAAAAATTGGGATGCCACAAAAATTTTCCACTTTTTCTGTTAAAACAAAAGTAAACCATGTCCACTTCCTTTAGAAGGGGTATTGAGTTGCAAGGAATGGTTCTAAGTCATGTAAATGTGAAAAGTGTATTTTACCGAAAATCAGAAAAAGACAAAAGACTATAGCCTTACCTCCAGACAGTGAAAAACTGGGATGCCACCAAAATTTTCCACTTTTTCTGTTAAAATAGAAATAAACCATGTCCACTTCCTGTAGAAGGGGTATTGAGTTGCAAGGAATGGTTCTAAGTCATGCAAAGTATAAAAGTATATTTTCCCGAGAACCAGAAAAAGACAAAAGACTATAGCCTTACCTCCAGAATGTGAAAAAATGGGATGCCACCAAAATTTTCCACTTTTTCTGTTAAACGGTAGTAAACCATGTCAACTTTATTGTAGAAGGGTATTGAGTTGCAAGGAATGGTTCTAAGTCATGTAAAGTTGAAAAGTGTATTTTACTAAAAATCAGAAAAGACAAAAGACTATAGCCTTACCTCTAGAATGTGAAAAAAATGGGATGCCACCAAAATTTTCCACTTTTTCTGGTAAAACAGAAGTAAACCATGTTCACTTCCTTTAGAAGGGGTATTGAGTTGAAAAGAATGGTTCTAATCATGCAAAGTTGAAAAGTATATTTTACCGAAAACCAGAAAAAGACAAAAGACTATTGCCTTACCTCCAGACAGTGAAAAAATGGGATTCTACCAAAATTTTCCACTTTTTCTGTTAAAACAGAAGTAAACCATGTCAACTTCGTGTAGAAGGTGTATTGAGTTGCAAGGAATGGTTCTAAGTCATGTAAAGTTGAGAAGTGTATTTAACTAAAAATCAGAAAAGACAAAAGACTATAGCCTTACCTCCAGAATGTGAAAAAATGGGATGCCACCAAAATTTTCCACTTTTTCTGTTAAAACAGAAGTAAACCATGTGCACTTCCTATCTAAGGGGTATTGAGTTGCAGAGAATGGTTCTAAGTCATTTCAATTTGAAAAGTGTATTTTACCAAAAATCAGAAAAAGACAAAAGACTATAGCCTTACCTCCAGACAGTGAAAAACTGGGAAGCCACCAAGATTTTCCACTTTTTCTGTTAAAACACAAGTAAACCATGTCCACTTCCTATCTAAGGGGTATTGAGTTGCAAGGAATGGTTCTAAGTCATTTAAATTTGAAAAGTGTATTTTACCGAAAATCAGAAAGAGACAAAAGACTATAGCGTTACCTTCAGACAGTGAAAAACTGGGATGCCACCAAAATTTTCCACTTTTTCTGATAAAACAGAAGTAAACCATGTTCACTTCCTTTAGAAGGGTATTGAGTTGAAAAGAATGGTTCTAATCATGCAAAGTTGAAAAGTATATTTTACCGAAAATCAGAAAAACACAAAACACTATAGCCTTACGTCCAGAATGTGAAAAAATGGGATGCCACCAAAATTTTCCACTTTTTTTGTTAAAACAGTAGTGAAGCATGTTCACTTCCTATCTAAGGGGTCTTGAGTTGCAAGGAATGGTTCCAAGTCATGTAAATGTGAAAACTGTATTTTACCGAAAATCAGAAAGACAAAAGACTATAGCCTTACCTCCAGAATGTGAAAAAATAGGATGCCACAAAAATTTCCACTTTTTCTGTTAAAACAGTAGAAAACCATGTCCACTTCCTGTAGAAGGGGTATTGAGTTGCAGGGAATGGTTCTAAGTCATGTAAAGTTCAAAAGTGTATTTTACCGAAAATCAGAAAAAGACAAAAGACTATAGCCTTACCTCCAGAATGTGAAAAAATAGGATGCCACCAAAATTTTCCACTTTTTCTGTTAAAACAGAAGTAAACCATGTCCACTTCGTGTAGAAGGGGTATTGAGTTGCAAGGAATGGTTCTAAGTCATGTAAAGTTGAAAAGTGTATTTTACCGAAAATCAGAAAAAGACAAAAGACTATAGCCTTACCTCCAGACAGTGAAAAATGGGATGCCACCAAAATTTTCCACTTTTTCTGTTAAAACAGTATTAAACCATGTTCACTTCCTATCTAAGGGTATTGAGTTGCAAGGAATGGTTGTAAGTCATGTAAAGTTGAAAAGTTTATTTTACCGAAAATCAGAAAAAGACAAAAGACTATAGCCTTACCTCTAGAATGTGAAAAAATGGGATGCCACCAAAATTTTCCACTTTTTCTGTTAAAACAGCAGTAAACCATGTCCACTTCCCTTAGAAGGGGTATTGAGATGGAAAGAATGGTTCTAAGTCATGTAAATTTAAAAACTGTATTTTACCGAAAATCAGAAAAAGACAAAATACTATAGCCTTACCTCCAGAATGTGAAAAAATGGGATACCACCAAAATTCTCCACTTTTTGTGTTAAAACAGCAGTAAACCATGTCCACTTCCTGGAAAAGGGGTATTGAGTTGCAAGGAATGGTTCTAAGTTATGTAAATTTGAAAAGGGTATTTTACCGAAAATCAGAAAAAGACAAAAGATTATAGCCTTACCTCCAAACAGTGAAAAAATGGGATGCCACAAAAATTTTCCACTTTTTCTGTAGAAAGAGAAGTAAACCATGTCCACTTCCTATCTAACGGGTATTGAGTTGCAGGGAATGGTTCTAAGTCATGTAAATGTGAAAAGTGTATTTTACCGAAAATCAGAAAAAGACAAAAGACTATAGCCTTACCTCCAGACAGTGAAAAAAATGGGATGCCTCCAAAATTTTCCACTTTTTCTGTTAAAACAGAAGTAACCCATGTCCACTTCCTGTAGAAGGGGTATTGAGTTGCAAGGAATGGTTCTAAGTCATTTAAATTTGAAAAGTGTATTTTACCGAAAATCAGAAAAAGACAAAAGACTATAGCCTTACCTCCAGAAAGTGAAACACTGGGATGCCACCAAACTTTTCCACTTTTTCTGTTTAAACAGAAGTAAACCATGTCCACTTCCTGTACAATGCGTATTGAGTTGCAAGGAATGGTTCTAAGTCATGTAAATGTGAAAAGTGTATTTTACCGAAAATCAGAAAAAACAAAAGACTATAGCCTTACCTCCAGAAAGTGAAAATATGGGATGCCAAAAAATTTTTCCACTTTTTCTGTTAAAACAGAAGTAAACCATGTGCACTTCCTGTAGAAGGGGTATTGACTTGCAAAGAATGGTTCTAAGTCATGCACAGTTGAAAAGTATATTTTACGAAAACAAGAAAAAGACAAAAGACTATAGCCTTACCTCCAGACAGTGAAAAATTGGGATGCCACAAAAATTTTCCACTTTTTCTGTTAAAACAAAAGTAAACCATGTCCACTTCCTTTAGAAGGGGTATTGAGTTGCAAGGAATGGTTCTAAGTCATGTAAATGTGAAAGTGTATTTTTTACGAAAATCAGAAAAAGACAAAAGACTATAGCCTTACCTCCAGACAGTGAAAAACTGGGATGCCACCAAAATTTTCCACTTTTTCTGTTAAAATAGAAATAAACCATGTCCACTTCCTGTAGAAGGGGTATTGAGTTGCAAGGAATGGTTCTAAGTCATGCAAAGTATAAAAGTATATTTTCCCGAGAACCAGAAAAAGACAAAAGACTATAGCCTTACCTCCAGAATGTGAAAAAATGGGATGCCACCAAAATTTTCCACTTTTTCTGTTAAAACGGTAGTAAACCATGTCAACTTCGTGTAGAAGGGGTATTGAGTTGCAAGGAATGGTTCTAAGTCATGTAAAGTTGAAAAGTGTATTTTACTAAAAATCAGAAAAAGACAAAAGACTATAGCCTTACCTCTAGAATGTGAAAAAATGGGATGCCACCAAAATTTTCCACTTTTTCTGGTAAAACAGAAGTAAACCATGTTCACTTCCTTTAGAAGGGTATTGAGTTGAAAAGAATGGTTCTAATCATGCAAAGTTGAAAAGTATATTTTACGAAAACCAGAAAAAGACAAAAGACTATTGCCTTACCTCCAGACAGTGAAAAAATGGGATTCTACCAAAATTTTAACTTTTTCTGTTAAAACAGAAGTAAACCATGTCAACTTCGTGTAGAAGGTGTATTGAGTTGCAAGGAATGGTTCTAAGTCATGTAAAGTTGAGAAGTGTATTTAACTAAAAATCAGAAAAAGACAAAAGACTATAGCCTTACCTCCAGAATGTGAAAAAATGGGATGCCACCAAAATTTTCCACTTTTTCTGTTAAAACAGAAGTAAACCATGTGCACTTCCTATCTAAGGGTATTGAGTTGCAGAGAATGGTTCTAAGTCATTTCAATTTGAAAAGTGTATTTTAACAAAAATCAGAAAAAGACAAAAGACTATAGCCTTACCTCCAGACAGTGAAAAACTGGGAAGCCACCAAGATTTTCCACTTTTTCTGTTAAAACACAAGTAAACCATGTCCACTTCCTATCTAAGGGGTATTGAGTTGCAAGGAATGGTTCTAAGTCATTTAAATTTGAAAAGTGTATTTTACGAAAATCAGAAAGAGACAAAAGACTATAGCGTTACCTTCAGACAGTGAAAAACTGGGATGCCACCAAAATTTTCCACTTTTTCTGATAAAACAGAAGTAAACCATGTTCACTTCCTTTAGAAGGGTATTGAGTTGAAAAGAATGGTTCTAATCATGCAAAGTTGAAAAGTATATTTTACGAAAATCAGAAAACACAAAACACTATAGCCTTACGTCCAGAATGTGAAAAAATGGGATGCCACCAAAATTTTCCACTTTTTTTGTTAAAACAGTAGTGAAGCATGTTCACTTCCTATCTAAGGGTCTTGAGTTGCAAGGAATGGTTCTAAGTCATGTAAATGTGAAAACTGTATTTTACCGAAAATCAGAAAAAGACAAAAGACTATAGCCTTACCTCCAGAATGTGAAAAAATAGGATGCCACAAAAATTTCCACTTTTTCTGTTAAAACAGTAGAAAACCATGTCCACTTCCTGTAGAAGGGTATTGAGTTGCAGGAATGGTTCTAAGTCATGTAAAGTTCAAAAGTGTATTTTACCGAAAATCAGAAAAGACAAAAGACTATAGCCTTACCTCCAGAATGTGAAAAAAAGGATGCCACCAAAATTTTCCACTTTTTCTGTTAAAACAGAAGTAAACCATGTCCACTTCCTGTAGAAGGGGTATTGAGTTGCAAGGAATGGTTCTAAGTCATGTAAAGTTGAAAAGTGTATTTTACCGAAAATCAGAAAAAGACAAAAGACTATAGCCTTACCTCCAGACAGTGAAAAAATGGGATGCCACCAAAATTTTCCACTTTTTCTGTTAAAACAGTATTAAACCATGTTCACTTCCTATCTAAGGGGTATTGAGTTGCAAGGAATGGTTGTAAGTCATGTAAAGTTGAAAAGTTTATTTTACCGAAAATCAGAAAAAGACAAAAGACTATAAACTTACCTCTAGAATGTGAAAAAATGGGATGCCACCAAAATTTTCCACTTTTTCTGTTAAAACGGTAGTAAACCATGTCAACTTCGTGTAGAAGGGGTATTGAGTTGCAAGGAATGGTTCTAAGTCATGTAAAGTTGAAAAGTGTATTTTACTAAAAATCAGAAAAAGACAAAAGACTATAGCCTTACCTCTAGAATGTGAAAAAATGGGATGCCACTAAAATTTTCCACTTTTTCTGGTAAAACAGAAGTAAACCATGTTCACTTCCTTTAGAAGGGGTATTGAGTTGAAAAGAATGGTTCTAATCATGCAAAGTTGAAAAGTATATTTTACCGAAAACCAGAAAAAGACAAAAGACTATTGCCTTACCTCCAGACAGTGAAAAAATGGGATTCTACCAAAATTTTAAACTTTTTCTGTTAAAACAGAAGTAAACCATGTCAACTTCGTGTAGAAGGTGTATTGAGTTGCAAGGAATGGTTCTAAGTCATGTAAAGTTGAGAAGTGTATTTAACTAAAAATCAGAAAAAGACAAAAGACTATAGCCTTACCTCCAGAATGTGAAAAAATGGGATGCCACCAAAATTTTCCACTTTTTCTGTTAAAACAGAAGTAAACCATGTGCACTTCCTATCTAAGGGGTATTGAGTTGCAGAGAATGGTTCTAAGTCATTTCAATTTGAAAAGTGTATTTTAACAAAAATCAGAAAAAGACAAAAGACTATAGCCTTACCTCCAGACAGTGAAAAACTGGGAAGCCACCAAGATTTTCCACTTTTTCTGTTAAAACACAAGTAAACCATGTCCACTTCCTATCTAAGGGGTATTGAGTTGCAAGGAATGGTTCTAAGTCATTTAAATTTGAAAAGTGTATTTTACCGAAAATCAGAAAGAGACAAAAGACTATAGCGTTACCTTCAGACAGTGAAAAACTGGGATGCCACCAAAATTTTCCACTTTTTCTGATAAAACAGAAGTAAACCATGTTCACTTCCTTTAGAAGGGGTATTGAGTTGAAAAGAATGGTTCTAATCATGCAAAGTTGAAAAGTATATTTTACCGAAAATCAGAAAAACACAAAACACTATAGCCTTACGTCCAGAATGTGAAAAAATGGGATGCCACCAAAATTTTCCACTTTTTTTGTTAAAACAGTAGTGAAGCATGTTCACTTCCTATCTAAGGGGTCTTGAGTTGCAAGGAATGGTTCTAAGTCATGTAAATGTGAAAACTGTATTTTACCGAAAATCAGAAAAAGACAAAAGACTATAGCCTTACCTCCAGAATGTGAAAAAATAGGATGCCACAAAAATTTCCACTTTTTCTGTTAAAACAGTAGAAAACCATGTCCACTTCCTGTAGAAGGGGTATTGAGTTGCAGGGAATGGTTCTAAGTCATGTAAAGTTCAAAAGTGTATTTTACCGAAAATCAGAAAAAGACAAAAGACTATAGCCTTACCTCCAGAATGTGAAAAAATAGGATGCCACCAAAATTTTCCACTTTTTCTGTTAAAACAGAAGTAAACCATGTCCACTTCGTGTAGAAGGGGTATTGAGTTGCAAGGAATGGTTCTAAGTCATGTAAAGTTGAAAAGTGTATTTTACCGAAAATCAGAAAAAGACAAAAGACTATAGCCTTACCTCCAGACAGTGAAAAAATGGGATGCCACCAAAATTTTCCACTTTTTCTATTAAAACAGTATTAAACCATGTTCACTTCCTATCTAAGGGGTATTGAGTTGCAAGGAATGGTTGTAAGTCATGTAAAGTTGAAAAGTTTATTTTACCGAAAATCAGAAAAAGACAAAAGACTATAGCCTTACCTCTAGAATGTGAAAAAATGGGATGCCACCAAAATTTTCCACTTTTTCTGTTAAAACAGCAGTAAACCATGTCCACTTCCCTTAGAAGGGGTATTGAGATGGAAAGAATGGTTCTAAGTCATGTAAATTTAAAAACTGTATTTTACCGAAAATCAGAAAAAGACAAAATACTATAGCCTTACCTCCAGAATGTGAAAAAAATGGGATACCACCAAAATTCTCCACTTTTTGTGTTAAAACAGCAGTAAACCATGTCCACTTCCTGGAAAAGGGGTATTGAGTTGCAAGGAATGGTTCTAAGTTATGTAAATTTGAAAAGGGTATTTTACCGAAAATCAGAAAAAGACAAAAGATTATAGCCTTACCTCCAAACAGTGAAAAAATGGGATGCCACAAAAATTTTCCACTTTTTCTGTAGAAAGAGAAGTAAACCATGTCCACTTCCTATCTAACGGGTATTGAGTTGCAGGAATGGTTCTAAGTCATGTAAATGTGAAAAGTGTATTTTACCGAAAATCAGAAAAAGACAAAAGACTATAGCCTTACCTCCAGACAGTGAAAAAAATGGGATGCCTCCAAAATTTTCCACTTTTTCTGTTAAAACAGAAGTAACCCATGTCCACTTCCTGTAGAAGGGGTATTGAGTTGCAAGGAATGGTTCTAAGTCACGTAAAGTTGAAAAGTATATTTTACGGAAAACCAGAAAAGACAAAAGACTATAGCCTTACCTCCAGAATGTGAAAAAATGAGATGCCACCAAAATGTTCCACTTTTTCTGTTAAAACAGAAGTAAACCATGTGCACTTCCTATCTAAGGGATATTGAGTTGCAAGGAATGGTTCTAATTCATGTAAATGTGAAAAGTGTATTTTACAAGAAAACCAGAAAAGACAAAAGACTATAGCCTTACCTCCAGACACTGAAAAAATGGGATGCCACCAAAATTTTCCACTTTTTCTGTTGAAACAGTAGTAAACCATGTGCACTTCCTATCTAAGGGGTATTGAGTTGCAGGGAATGGTTCTAAGTCATGTAAATGTGAAAAGTGTATTTTGAAAATCAAAAAAACAAAAGACTATAACCTTACCTCCAGACAGTGAAAAATGGGATGCCACCAAAATTTTCCACTTTTTCTGTTAAAACAGAAGTAAACCATGGCCACTTCCTATAGAACGGATATTGAGTTGCAAGGAATGGTTCTAAGTCATGTAAATGTGAAAAGTGTATTTTACCGAAAATCAGAAAAAGACAAAAGACTACAGCCTTACATCCAGACAGTGAAAAACTGGGATGCCACCAAAATTTTCCACTTTTTCTGTTAAAACACAAGTAAACCATGTCCACTTCCTGTAGAAGGGGTATTGAGTTGCAAGGAATGGGTCTAAGTCGTAAATGTCAAAAGTGTATTTTACCGAAAATCAGAAAAAGACAAAAGACTATAGCCTTACCTCCAGACAGTGAAAAAATGGGATGCCACCAAAATTTTCCACTTTTTCTGTTAAAACAGAAGTAAACCATGTGAACTTCCTATCTAAGGGGTCTTGAGTTCCAAGGAATGGTTCAAAGTCATGTAAATGTGAAAAGTGTATTTTACTAAAAATCAAAAAGACAAAAGACTATAGCCTTACCTCCAGACAGTGAAAAACTGGGATGCCACCAAAATTTTCCACTTTTTCTGTTAAAATAGAAATAAACCATGTCCACTTCCTGTAGAAGGGGTATTGAGTTGCAAGGAATGGTTCTAAGTCATGCAAAGTTGAAAAGTATATTTTACCGAAAACCAGAAAAAGACAAAAGACTATAGCCTTACCTCCAGAATGTGAAAAAATGGGATGCCACCAAAATTTTCCACTTTTTCTGTTAAAACAGAAGTAAACCATGTGCACTTCCTATCTAAGAGGAATTGAGTTGCAAGGAATGGTTCTAAGTCATGCAACGTTGAAAAGTATATTTTACCGAAAATCAGAAAAACACAAAAGACTACAGCCTTACCTCCAGACAGGAAAAACTGGGATGCCTCCAAAATTTTCCACTTTTTCTGTTAAAACAGAAGTAAACCATGTGCACTTCCTATCTAAGGGGTATTGAGTTGCAGAGGAATGGTTCTAAGTCATGTAAATGTGAAAACTGTATTTTACCGAAAATCAGAAAAGACAAAAGACTATAGCCTTACCTCCAGACAGTGAAAAACTGGGATGCCACCAAAATTTTCCACTTTTTCTGTTAAAACAGTAGTAAACCATGTCACTTCCTGTAGAAGGGGTATTGAGTTGCAAGGAATGGTTCTAAGTCATGTAAAGTTGAAAAGTGTATTTTACTAAAAATCAGAAAAAGACAAAAGACTATAGCCTTACCTCTAGAATGTGAAAAATGGGATGCCACCAAAATTTTCCACTTTTTTCTGTTAAAACAGAAGTAAACCATGTTCACTTCCTTTAGAAGGGTATTGAGTTGAAAAGAATGGTTCTAATCATGCAAAGTTAAAAGTATATTTTACCGAAAATCAGAAAAAGACAAAAGACTATTGCCTTACCTCCAAACAGTGAAAAACTGAGATGCCACCAAAATGTTCCACATTTTCTGGGAAAACAGAAGTAAACCATGTCCACTTCCTATCAGAAGGCGTATTGATTTGCAAGGAATGGTTCTAAGTCATGTAAATTGAAAAGTGTATTTTACCGAAAATCAGAAAAAGACAAAAGACTATAGCCTTACCTCCAGAATGTGAAAAAATGGGATGCCACCAAAATTTTCCACTTTTTCTGTTAAAACAGAAGTAAACCATGTCCACTTCCTATCTAAGGGTCTTGAGTTGCAAGGAATGGTTCTAAGTCATTTAAATTTGAAAAGTGTATTTTACCGAAAATCAGAAAAAGACAAAAGACTATAGCCTTACCTCCAGAAGTGAAAAAATGGGATGCCACCAAAATTTTCCACTTTTTCTGTTAAAACAGAAGTAAACCATGTCCACTTCTGTACAATGGTATTGAGTTGCAAGGAATGGTTCTAAGTCATGTAAATTGAAAAGTGTATTTTACCGAAAATCAGAAAAAGACAAAAGACTATAGCCTTACCTCCAGACAGTGAAAAAATGGGATGCCACAAAATTTTCCACTTTTTCTGTTAAAATAGAAATAAACCATGTCCACTTCATCTAGAAGGGTATTGAGTTGCAAGGAATGGTTCTAAGTCATGCAAATGTTGAAAAGTATATTTTACGAAAATCAGAAAAAGACAAAAGACTATAGCCTTACCTCCAGAATGTGAAAAAATGGGATGCCACCAAAATTTTCCACTTTTTCTGTTAAAACAGAAGTAAACCATGTCCACTTCCTGTAGAAGGGGTATTGAGTTGCAAGGAATGGTTCTAAGTCATGTAAATGTGAAAACTGTATTTTACCGGAAAATCAGAAAAAGACAAAAGACTATAGCCTTACCTCCAGACAGTGAAAAAATGGGATGCCACCAAAATTTTCCACTTTTTCTGTTTAAAACAGAAGTAAACCATGTGCACTTCCTATCTAAGGGGTATTGAGTTGCAGGAATGGTTCTAAGTCATGTAAATGTGAAAAGTGTATTTTACCGAAAATCAGAAAAAGACAAAAGACTATAGCCTTACCTCCAGACAGTGAAAAATGGGATGCCACCAAAATTTTCCACTTTTTCTGTTAAAACAGAAGTAAACCATGGCCACTTCCTATAGAAGGGGTATTGAGTTGCAAGGAATGGTTCTAAGTCATGTAAATGTGAAAAGTGTATTTTACGAAAATCAGAAAAAGACAAAAGACTATAGCCTTACCTCCAGACAGTGAAAAATGGGATGCCACCAAAATTTTCCACTTTTTCTGTTAAAACAGAAGTAAACCATGTCCACTTCCTATAGAAGGGGTATTGAGTTGCAAGGAATGGTTCTAAGTCATGTAAATGTGAAAAGTGTATTTTACCGAAAATCAGAAAAAGACAAAAGACTATAGCCTTACCTCCAGACAGTGAAAAAATGGGATGCCACCAAAATTTTCCACTTTTTCTGTTAAAACAGAAGTAAACCATGTTCACTTCCTATCTAAGGGGTCTTGAGTTGCAAGGAATGGTTCAAAGTCATGTAAATGTGAAAAGTGTATTTTACCGAAAATCAGAAAAAGACAAAAGACTATAGCCTTACCTCCAGACAGTGAAAAACTGGGATGCCACCAAAATTTTCCACTTTTTCTGTTAAAATAGAAATAAACCATGTCCACTTCCTGTAGAAGGGGTATTGAGTTGCAAGGAATGGTTCTAAGTCATGCAAAGTTGAAAAGTGTATTTTACCGAAAATCAGAAAAAAAAAGACAAAAGACTTAGCCCTCCAGAAGTGAAAAATGGGATGCCACCAAAATTTTCCACTTTTTCTGTTAAAACAGAAGTAAACCATGTCCACTTCCTATCTAGAAGGGGAATTGAGTTGCAAGGAATGGTTCTAAGTCATGCAACGTTGAAAAGTATATTTTACCGAAAATCAGAAAAACACAAAAGACTACAGCCTTACCTCCAGACAGGGAAAAACTGGGATGCCTCCAAAATTTTCCACTTTTTCTGTTAAAACAGAAGTAAACCATGTGCACTTCCTATCTAAGGGGTCTTGAGTTGCAAGGAATGGTTCTAAGTCATGTAAATGTGAAAACTGTATTTTACCGAAAATCAGAAAAAGACAAAAGACTATAGCCTTACCTCCAGACAGTGAAAAACTGGGATGCCACCAAAATTTTCCACTTTTTCTGTTAAAATAGAAGTAAACCATGTCCACTTCCTGTAGAAGGGGTATTGAGTTGCAAGGAATGGTTCTAAGTCATGTAAAGTTGAAAAGTGTATTTTACTAAAAATCAGAAAAAGACAAAAGACTATAGCCTTACCTCTAGACAGTGAAAAAATGGGATGCCACCAAAATTTTCCACTTTTTCTGTTAAAACAGAAGTAAACCATGTTCACTTCCTATCTAAGGGGTCTTGAGTTGCAAGGAATGGTTCTAAGTCATTTAAATTTGAAAAGTGTATTTTACCGAAAATCAGAAAAAGACAAAAGACTATAGCCTTACCTCCAGAAAGTGAAACACTGGGATGCCACCAAAATTTTCCACTTTTTCTGTTAAAACAGAAGTAAATCATGTCCACTTCCTGTACAATGCGTATTGAGTTGCAAGGAATGGTTCTAAGTCATGTAAATGTGAAAAGTGTATTTTACCGAAAATCAGAAAAAGACAAAAGACTATAGCCTTTACCTCCAGACAGTGAAAAACTGGGATGCCACCAAAATTTTCCACTTTTTCTGTTAAAATAGAAATAAACCATGTCCACTTCCTGTAGAAGGGGTATTGAGTTGCAAGGAATGGTTCTAAGTCATGCAAAGTTGAAAAGTATATTTTCCCAAAACCAGAAAAAGACAAAAGACTATAGCCTTACCTCCAAAATGTGAAAAAATGGGATGCCACCAAAATTTTCCACTTTTTCTGTTAAAACAGAAGTAAACCATGTGCACTTCCTATCTAAGAGGTATTGAGTTGCAAGGAATGGTTCTAAGTCATGCAACGTTGAAAAGTATATTTTACCTAAAAATCAGAAAAAGACAAAAGACTATAGCCTTACCTCCAGACACGGAAAAACTGGGATGCCACAAAATTTTCCACTTTTTCTGTTAAAACAGTAGTAAACCATGTGCACTTTCCTATCTAAGGGGTATTGAGTTGCAAGGAATGGTTCTAAGTCATGTAAATGTGAAAAGTGTATTTTACCGAAAATCAGAAAAAGACAAAAGACTATAGCCTTACCTCCAGACAGTGAAAAAATGGGATGCCACCAAAATTTTCCACTTTTTCTGTTAAAACAGAAGTAAACCATGTCCACTTCCTATAGAAGGGGTATTGAGTTGCAAGGAATGGTTCTAAGTCATGTAAATTTGAAAAGTGTATTTTACCGAAAATCAGAAAAAGACAAAAGACTATAGCCTTACCTCCAGACAGTGAAAACTGGGATGCCACCAAAATTTTCCACTTTTTCTGTTAAAACAGAAGTAAACCATGTCCACTTCCTGTAGAAGGGGTATTGAGTTGCAAGGAATGGGTCTAAGTCACGTAAATGTGAAAACTGTATTTTACCGAAAACCAGAAAAAGACAAAAGACTATAGCTTTACCTCCAGAATGTGAAAAAATGGGATGCCACCAAAATTTTCCACTTTTTCTGTTAAAACAGAAGTAAACCATGTCCACTTCCTGTAGAAGGCGTATTGAGTTGCAAGGAATGGTTCTAAGTCATGTAAATTGAAAAGTGTATTTTACCGAAAATCAGAAAAAGACAAAAGACTATAGCCTTACCTCCAGACAGTGAAAAAATGGGATGCCACCAAAATATTCCACTTTTTCTGGTAAAACAGAAGTAAACCATGTCCACTTCCTGGAGAAGGGGTTTTGATTTGCAAGAAATGGTTCTAAGTCATGTTAATGTGATAAGTGTATTTTACCGAAACTCAGAAAAAGACAAAAGACTATAGCCTTACCTCCAGAATGTGAAAAATGGGATGCCACCAAAATTTTCCACATTTTCTGTTAAAACAGAAGTAAACCATGTCCACTTCGTGTAGAAGGGTATTGAGTTGCAAGGAATGGTTCTAAGTCATTTAAAGTTGAAAAGTGTATTTTACGAAAATCAGAAAAAGACAAAAGACTATAGCCTTTACTCCAGAATGTGAAAAAAATGGGATGCCACAAAATTTTCCACATTTTTCTGTTAAAACAGAAGTAAACCATGTGCACTTCCTATCTAAGGGGTATTGAATTGCAAGGAATGGTTCTAAGTCATGCAAAGTTGAAAAGTGTATTTTACCGAAAATCAGAAAAAGACAAAAAAGACTATAGCCTCCAGACAGTGAAAAACTGGGATGCCACCAAAATTTTCCACTTTTCTGGTAAAAGAAGTAAACCATGTCCACTTCCTGTAGAAGGGGTACTGGGTTGAAAGAATGGTTCTAATCATGCAAAGTTGAAAAGTATATTTTACCGAAAATCAGAAAAAGACAAAAGACTATAGCCTTACCTCAGACAGTGACAAAATGGGATGCCACCAAAATTTTCCACTTTTTTTGAAAACAGAAGTAAACCATGTGCACTTCCTATCTAAGGGGTATTGAGTTGCAAGGAATGGTTCTAAGTCATGTAAATGTGAAAAGTGTATTTTACCGAAAATCAGAAAAGACAAAAAACACTATAGCCTTACCTCCAGAAAGTGAAAAATGGGATGCCAAAAAATTTTCCACTTTTTCTGTTAAAACAGAAGTAAACCATGTCCACTTCCTATCTAAGGGTATTGAGTTGCAAGGAATGGTTCTAAATCATGTAAATGTGAAAAGTGTATTTTACCGAAAATCAGAAAAAGACAAAAGACTATAGCCTTACCTCCAGAATGTGAAAAAATGGGATGCCACCAAAATGTTCCACATTTTCTGGGAAAACAGAAGTAAACCATGTCCACTTCCTGTAGAGGGCGTATTGAGTTGCAAGGAATTGTTCTAAGTCATGTAATTGTGAAAAGTGTATTTTACCGAAAATCAGAAAAAGACAAAAGACTATAGCCTTACCTCCAGACAGTGAAAAATGGGATGTCACCAAAATTTTCCACTTTTCTGTTAAAACAGAAGTAAACCATGTCCACTTCCTGGAGAAGGGGAATTGAGTTGCAAGGAATGGTTCTAAGTCATGCAAAGTAGAAAAGTACATTTTACCGAAAATCAGAAAAAGACAAAAGGTATAGCCTTACCTCCAGACAGTGAAAAAATGGGATGCCACCAAAATTTTCCACTTTTTCTATTAAAACAGTAGTAAACCATGTTCACTTCCTATCTAAGAGGTATTGAGTTGCAAGGAATGGTTCTAAGTCATTTAAATTTGAAAAGTGTATTTTACTGAAAATCAGACAAAGACAAAAGACTATAGCCATACCTCCAGACAGTGAAAAAATGGGATGCCACCAAAATTTTCCACATTTTCTGTTAAAACAGAAGTAAACCATGTCCACTTCCTGTAGAAGGCGTATTGAGTTGCCAGGAATGGTTCTAAGTCATGTAAATGTGAAAAGTGTATTTTACCGAAAATCAGAAAAAGACAAAAGACAATTGCCTTACCTCCAGACAGTGAAAAAATGAGATGCCACCAAAATGTTCCACTTTTTCTGGTAAAACAGAAGTAAACCATGTCCACTTCCTGGAGAAGGGTATTGATTTGCAAGAAATGGTTCTAAGTCATGTAAATGTGAAAAGTGTATTTTACCTAAACTCAGAAAAAGAGAAAAGACGATAGCTTTACCTCTAGACGGTGAAAAAATGGGATGCCACCAAAATTTTCCACTTTTTCTGGTAAAACAGAAGTAAACCATGTCCACTTCCTGTAGAAGGGGTACTGGGTTGGAAATAATGGTTCTAATCATGCAAAGTTGAAAAGTATATTTTACCGAATACCAGAAAAAGACAAAAGACTATAGCCTTACCTCTAGACAGTGAAAAAATGGGATGCCACCAAAATGTTCCACTTTTTCTGTGAAAACAGAAGTACACCATGTCCACTTCCTATCTAAGGGGTATTGAGTTGCAAGGAATGGTTCTAAATCATGTAAATGTGAAAAGTGTATTTTACCGAAAATCAGAAAAACACAAAAGACTATAGCCTTACCTCCAGAATGTGAAAAAATGGGATGCCACCAAAATTTTCCACTTTTTCTGTTAAAACAGAAGTAAACCATGTACACGTCCTGTAGAAGGGCTGTTGAGTTGCAAGGAATGGTTCCAAGTCATGCAAAGTTGAAAAGTATATTTTACGGAAAACCAGAAAAAGAAAAAAGACTATAGCCTTACCTCCAGAATGTGAAAAAATAGGATGCCACAAAAATTTTCCACTTTTTCTGTTAAAACAGTAGAAAACCATGTCCACTTCCTGTAGAAGGGGTATTGAGTTGCAGGGAAAGGTTCTAAGTCATGTAAAGTTGAAATGTGTATTTTACCGAAAATCAGAAAAAGACAAAAGACTATAGCCTTACCTCCAGAATGTGAAAAAATGGGATGCCACCAAAATTTTCCACTTTTTCTGTTAAAACAAAAGTAAACCATGTCCACTTCCTATCTAAGGGGTCTAGAGTTGCAGGGAAAGGTTCTAAGTCATGTAAAGTTGAAATGTGTATTTTACCGAAAATCAGAAAAAGACAAAAGACTATAGCCTTACCTCCAGAATGTGAAAAAATGGGATGCCACCAAAATTTTCCACTTTTTCTATTAAAACAAAAGTAAACCATGTCCACTTCCTATCTAAGGGGTCTAGAGTTGCAATAAATGGTTCTAAGTCATGTAAATGTGAAAATTGTATTTTACCGAAAATCAGAAAAAGACAAAAGACTATAGCCTTACCTCCAGACAGTGAAAAAATGGGATGCCCCCAAAATTTTCCACTTTTTCTGTTAAAACAGTAGTAAACCATGTTCACTTCCTATCTAAGGGGTATTGAGTTGAAAAGAATGGTTCTAATCATTCAAAGTTGAAAAGTATATTTTACCGAAAACCAGAAAAAGACAAAAGACTATAGCCTTACCTTCAGACAGTGAAAAACTGGGATGCAACCAAAATGTTCCACATTTTCTGTTAAAACAGAAGTAAACCATGTCCACTTCCTGTAGAATGCCTATTGAGTTGCAAGGAATGGTTCTAAGTCATGTAAAGTTGAAAAGTGTATTTTACCGAAAATCAGAAAAAAACAAAAGACTATAGCCTTACCTCCAGAATGTGAAAAAATAGGATGCCAAAAAAATGTTCCACTTTTTCTGTTAAAACAGTAGAAAACCATGTCCTCTTCCTGTAGAAGGGGTATTGATTTGCAAGAAATGGTTGTAAGTCATGCAAAGTTGAAAAGTACATTTTACCGAAAATCAGAAAAAGACAAAAGACTATAGCCTTACCTCCAGACAGTGAAAAAATGGGATGCCACCAAAATTTTCCACATTTTCTGGGAAAACAGAAGTAAACCATGTCCACTTCCTGTAGAAGGCGTATTGAGTTGCCAGGAATGGTTCTAAGTCATGTAAATGTGAAAAGTGTATTTTACCGAAAATCAGAAAAAGACAAAAGACAATAGCCTTACCTCCAGACAGTGAAAAAATGAGATGCCACCAAAATGTTCCACTTTTTCTGGTAAAACAGAAGTAAACCATGTCCACTTCCTGGAGAAGGGGTATTGATTTGCAAGAAATGGTTCTAAGTCATGTAAATGTGAAAAGTGTATTTTACCGAAACTCAGAAAAAGACAAAAGACGATAGCTTTACCTCTAGACGGTGAAAAAATGGGATGCCACCAAAATTTTCCACTTTTTCTGGTAAAACAGAAGTAAACCATGTCCACTTCCTGTAGAAGGGGTACTGGGTTGGAAATAATGGTTCTAATCATGCAAAGTTGAAAAGTATATTTTACCGAATACCAGAAAAAGACAAAAGACTATAGCCTTACCTCTAGACAGTGAAAAAATGGGATGCCACCAAAATGTTCCACTTTTTCTGTGAAAACAGAAGTACACCATGTGCGCTTCCTATCTAAGGGGTATTGAGTTGCAAGGAATGGTTCTAAATCATGTAAATGTGAAAAGTGTATTTTACCGAAAATCAGAAAAACACAAAAGACTATAGCCTTACCTCCAGAATGTGAAAAAATGGGATGCCACCAAAATTTTCCACTTTTTCTGTTAAAACAGAAGTAAACCATGTACACGTCCTGTAGAAGGGCTGTTGAGTTGCAAGGAATGGTTCCAAGTCATGCAAAGTTGAAAAGTATATTTTACGGAAAACCAGAAAAAGAAAAAGACTATAGCCTTACCTCCAGAATGTGAAAAAATAGGATGCCACAAAAATTTTCCACTTTTTCTGTTAAAACAGTAGAAAACCATGTCCACTTCCTGTAGAAGGGGTATTGAGTTGCAGGGAAAGGTTCTAAGTCATGTAAAGTTGAAATGTGTATTTTACCGAAAATCAGAAAAAGACAAAAGACTATAGCCTTACCTCCAGAATGTGAAAAATGGGATGCCACCAAAATTTTCCACTTTTTCTGTTAAAACAAAAGTAAACCATGTCCACTTCCTATCTAAGGGGTCTAGAGTTGCAATAAATGGTTCTAAGTCATGTAAATGTGAAAATTGTATTTTACCGAAACTCAGAAAAAGACAAAAGACTATAGCCTTACCTCCAGACAGTGAAAAAATGGGATGCCCCCAAAATTTTCCACTTTTTCTGTTAAAACAGAAGTAAACCATGTCCACTTCCTTTAGAAGGGGTATTGAGTTGAAAAGAATGGTTCTAATCATTCAAAGTTGAAAAGTATATTTTACCGAAAACCAGAAAAAGACAAAAGACTATTGCCTTACCTTCAGACAGTGAAAAACTGGGATGCCATCAAAATGTTCCACATTTTCTGTTAAAACAGAAGTAAACCATGTCCACTTCGTGTAGACGGGGAATTGAGTTGCAAGGAATGGTTCTAAGTCATGTAAATGTGAAAAGTGTATTTTACCGAAACTCAGAAAAAGACAAAAGACTATAGCCTTACCGCCAGACAGTGAAAAAATGGGATGCCAACAAAATTTTCCACTTTTTCTGTAAAAATAGAAGTACACCATGTGCACTTCCTATCTAAGGGGATTAAGTTGCAGGGAATGGTTCTAAGTCATGGAAATGTGAAAAGTGTATTTTACTGAAAATCAGAAAAAGACAAAAGACTATAGCCTTTCCTCTAGAATGTGAAAAAATGGGATGCCACAAAAATTTTCCACATTTTTCTGTTAAAACAGAAATAACCATGTGCACTTCCTATCTAAGGAATATTGAATTGCAAGGAATGGTTCTAAATCATGTAAATGTGAAAAGTGTATTTTACCGAAAATCAGAAAAAGACAAAAGACTATAGCCTTACCTCCAGACAGTGAAAACTGGGAAGCCACCAAAATGTTCCACATTTTCTGGGAAAACAGAAGTAAACCATGTCCACTTCCTGTAGAAGGCGTATTGAGTTGCAAGGAATGGTTCTAAGTCATGTAAATGTGAAAAGTGTATTTTACCGAAAATCAGAAAAAGACAAAAGACTATAGCCTTACCTCCAGACAGTGAAAAAATGGGATGCCACCAAAATTTTCCACTTTTTCTGTTAAAACAGAAGTAAACCATGTGCACTTCCTGTAGAAGGGGTATTGATTTGCAAGAAATGGTTCTAAGTCATGTAAATGTGAAAAGTGTATTTTACCCTAAATCAGAAAAAGACAAGAGACTATAGCCTTACCTTCAGACAGTGAAAAAATGGGATGCCACCAAAATATTCCACTTTTTCTGGTAAAACAGAAGTAAACCATGTCCACTTCCTGTAGAAGGGGTACTGAGTTGGAAAGAATGGTTCTAATCATGCAAAGTTGAAAAGTATATTTTACCGAATACCAGAAAAAGACAAAAGACTATAGCCGTACCTCCAGAATGTGAAAAAATAGGATGCCACAAAAATTTTCCACTTTTTCTGTTAAAACAGTAGAAAACCATGTCCACTTCCTGTAGAAGGGGTATTGAGTTGCAGGGAATGGTTCTAAGTCATGTAAAGTTGAATAGTGTATTTAACCGAAAATCAGAAAAAGACAAAAGACTATAGCCTTACCTCCAGACAGTGAAAAAATGGGATGCCACCAAAATTTTCCACTTTTTCTGTTAAAACAGAAGTAAACCATGTCCACTTCCTGGAGAAGGGGTATTGAGTTGCAAGGAATGGTTCTAAGTCATGCAAAGTTGAAAAGTACATTTTACCGAAAATCAGAAAAAGACAAAAGGTATAGCCTTACCTCCAGACAGTGAAAAACTGGGATGCCACCAAAATTTTCCACTTTTTCTGGTAAAACAGAAGTAAACCGTGTCCACTTCCTGTAGAAGGGGTACTGGGTTGGAAAGAATGGTTGTAAGTCATGTAAAGTTGAAAAGTGTATTTTACCGAAAATCAGAAAAAGACAAAAGACTATAGCCTTACCTCTAGAATGTGAAAAAATGGGATGCCACAAAAATTTTCCACTTTTTCTGTTAAAACAGTCGAAAACCATGTCCTCTTCCTGTAGAAGGGGTATTGATTTGCAAGAAATGGTTCTAAGTCATGTAAATGTGAAAAGTGTATTTTACCGAAACTCAGAAAAAGACAAAAGACTATAGCCTTACCTCCAGAATGTGAAAAAATGGGATGCCACAAAAATTTTCCACATTTTTCTGTTAAAACAGAAATAACCATGTGCACTTCCTATCTAAGGAATATTGAATTGCAAGGAATGGTTCTAAATCATGTAAATGTGAAAAGTGTATTTTACCGAAAATCAGAAAAAGACAAAAGACTATAGCCTTACCTCCAGACAGTGAAAAACTGGGAAGCCACCAAAATGTTCCACATTTTCTGGGAAAACAGAAGTAAACCATGTCCACTTCCTGTAGAAGGCGTATTGAGTTGCAAGGAATGGTTCTAAGTCATGTAAATGTGAAAAGTGTATTTTACCGAAAATCAGAAAAAGACAAAAGACTATAGCCTTACCTCCAGACAGTGAAAAAATGGGATGCCACCAAAATTTTCCACTTTTTCTGTTAAAACAGAAGTAAACCATGTGCACTTCCTGTAGAAGGGGTATTGATTTGCAAGAAATGGTTCTAAGTCATGTAAATGTGAAAAGTGTATTTTACCCTAAATCAGAAAAAGACAAGAGACTATAGCCTTACCTTCAGACAGTGAAAAAATGGGATGCCACCAAAATATTCCACTTTTTCTGGTAAAACAGAAGTAAACCATGTCCACTTCCTGTAGAAGGGGTACTGAGTTGGAAAGAATGGTTCTAATCATGCAAAGTTGAAAAGTATATTTTACCGAATACCAGAAAAAGACAAAAGACTATAGCCGTACCTCCAGAATGTGAAAAAATAGGATGCCACAAAAATTTTCCACTTTTTCTGTTAAAACAGTAGAAAACCATGTCCACTTCCTGTAGAAGGGGTATTGAGTTGCAGGGAATGGTTCTAAGTCATGTAAAGTTGAATAGTGTATTTAACCGAAAATCAGAAAAAGACAAAAGACTATAGCCTTACCTCCAGACAGTGAAAAAATGGGATGCCACCAAAATTTTCCACTTTTTCTGTTAAAACAGAAGTAAACCATGTCCACTTCCTGGAGAAGGGGTATTGAGTTGCAAGGAATGGTTCTAAGTCATGCAAAGTTGAAAAGTACATTTTACCGAAAATCAGAAAAAGACAAAAGGTATAGCCTTACCTCCAGACAGTGAAAAACTGGGATGCCACCAAAATTTTCCACTTTTTCTGGTAAAACAGAAGTAAACCGTGTCCACTTCCTGTAGAAGGGGTACTGGGTTGGAAAGAATGGTTGTAAGTCATGTAAAGTTGAAAAGTGTATTTTACCGAAAATCAGAAAAAGACAAAAGACTATAGCCTTACCTCTAGAATGTGAAAAAATGGGATGCCACAAAAATTTTCCACTTTTTCTGTTAAAACAGTCGAAAACCATGTCCTCTTCCTGTAGAAGGGGTATTGATTTGCAAGAAATGGTTCTAAGTCATGTAAATGTGAAAAGTGTATTTTACCGAAACTCAGAAAAAGACAAAAGACTATAGCCTTACCTCCAGAATGTGAAAAAATGGGTTGCCACCAAAATTCTCCACTTTTTCTGTTAAAACAGAAGTAAACCATATCAACGTCCTGTAGAAGGGCTATTGAGTTGCAAGGAATGGTTCTAAGTCATGTAAAGTTGAAAAGTGTATTTTACCAAAAAACCAGAAAAAGACAAAAGACTATAGCCTTACCTCCAGAATGTGAAAAATAGGATGCCACAAAAATTTTCCACTTTTTCTGTTAAAACAGTAGAAAACCATGTCCACTTCCTGTAGAAGGGTATTATTGCAAGGAATGGTTTAAGTCATGTAAAGTTGAAAATGGTTCTCAGAAAAAGTCATGTCCAAAGTGGGATGCCACCAAAATTTTCAACTTTTTCTTTTAAAACAAGTACACCATGTGCATTTTACTGAGTTGCAAGGAATGGTTCTAAGTCATGTAAATGTGAAAAGTGACAAAATCAGAAAAAGACCTATAGCCTTACCTCCAGACAGTGAAAAACTGGGATGCCACCAAAATTTTCAACTTTTTCTTTTAAAACAGCAGTACACCATGTGCATTTCCTATCTAAGGGGTACTGAGTTGCAAGGAATGGTTCTAAGTCATGTAAATGTGAAAAGTGTATTTTACCGAAAATCAGAAAAAGACAAAAGACTATAGCCTTACCTCCAGACAGTGAAAAATGGGATGCCACCAAATTTTCCACTTTTTCTGTTGAAAAGAAGTAAACCATGTCCACTTCCTGGAGAAGGGGTATTGAGTTGCAAGGAATGTTCTAAGTCATGCAAAGTTGAAAAGTATATTTTACCGAAAAATGAGGGGTCCTGTGGGGGCCCTCTGGGGGCCATGTGGGGGCAGGGTAACTGAGTATGAGGGTGTCCTGTGGGGGCAGGGTCACTGAGTATGAGGGGGCCCTGAGGAGGCAGGGTCACTGAGTTTGAGGGGGCCCTGTGGGAGCCCTGTGGGGGCAGGGTCACTAAGTATGAGGGGCTGCTGTGGAGGCAGGGTCACTGAGGATGAGGGGCTGCTGTGGAGGCAAGGTCACTGAGTATGAGGGGGTCCTGTGGGGGCCCTTTGGGGGCAGGGTCACGGAGTATGAGGGGGCCCTGTGGGGGCAGGGTCACTGAGTATGAGGGGGTCCTGTGGGGCAGGGTCACTGAGTATGAGGGGCCCTATGGGAGCCCTGTGGGGGCAGGGTGACTGAGTATGAGGGGGTCCTGTGGGGGCCCTGTGGGGACAGTATCACTGAGGATGAGGGAGTCCTGTGGGGATCCTGTGGGGGAAGGCTTCACTGAGTATGAGGGGGCCCTCTGCGGATCCTGTGGAGGCAGGGTCACTGATTATGAGGGGGTGTTGTGGAGGCAGGGTCACTGAGTATGTGGAGGCCCTGTGGGGGAGGGGTCACTGAGTATGAGGGGGCCCTGTGGGAGACCTGTGGGGGGAGGGTCACTGAGTAAGAGGGGGTCCTGTGTGGGCCGTGTGGAGGCAGGGTCACTGAGTATGAGGGAGCCCTGTGGGAGCCCTGTGGGGGCAGGGTCACTTAGTATGAGGGGGTCCTGTGGGGCCCTGTGGGGGCAGTATCACTGAGGATGAGGGGGTCCTGTGGGGGCCCTGTGGGGGCAGAGTCACTGAGTATGAGGGGGCTCAGTGAGGGCCTGAGGGTCAAAGGGTCTTAGGGGGCCCTCTGGGGGCCATGTTGGGGCAGGGTCACTGAGAATGAGGGGGTCCTGTGGGGGCCATGTGGGGGCAGGGTCACTGAGTATGAGGGGTCCTTTGGGGGCAGGGTAACTGAGTATGAGGGAGTCCTGTGGGGGCCATGTGGGGGCAGGGTCACTGAGTATGAGGGGGTCCTGTGGGGGCAGGCTCACTGAGGATGAGGGGGTCCTGTTGGGGCCCTGAGGGGGCACGGTCACTGAGTATGAGGGGGCCCTGTGGGGCCCATGTGGGGGCAGGGTCACTGAGTATGAGGGGGCTCAGTGGGGCCTGAGAGTCAAAGCTGGTCTTAGGGGCCCTCTGGGGGGCCCTGTGGTGGCAGGGTCACTGAGAATGAGGGGGTCCATGGGGGGGCCATGTGGGGGCAGGGTCACTGAGTATGAGGGGGTCCTGTGAGGGCAGGGTCACTGAGGATGAGTGGGCCCTCTGGGGGCCATTTGGGGGCATGGTCAAAGAGAATGAGGGGGTCCTGTGGGGGACATGTGAGGGCAGGGTGACTGAGTATGAGGGAGTCCTGTGGGGGCAGGGTCATTGAGTAAGAGGGGGCCTTCTGCGGGCCTTGTGGGGGCAGGGTCACTGAGGATGAGGGGGTCCTGTGGGGGCCCTGTTGGGGCAGTATCACTGAGTATGAGGGGGTCCTGTGGGGGCCCTATGGGGGCAGTATCACTGAGGATGAGGGGGTCCTGTGGGGCCCCTGTGGGGCAGGGTCACTGAATATGAGGGGGCCCTGTGCGGGCCATGTGGGGGCAGCGTCACTGAGTATGAGGGGGTCCTGTGGGGGCAGGGTCACTGAGTATGAGGGGGCCCTTGTGGGAGCCCTGTGGGGGCAGGGTGACTGAGTATGAGGGCGTGCTGTGGAGGCAGGCTCACTGAGGATGAGGGGGTCCTGTGGGGGCCCTGTGGGGGCATGGTCAGAGAGTATGAGTGGGCCCTGTGGGGGCCATGTGGGGGCAGTGTCACTGAGTATGAGGGGGTCCTGAAGAGGCCCTGTGGGGGCAGTATCACTGAGGATTAGGGGGTCCCGTGGGGGCCCTATGGGGGCAGGGTCACTGAGTATGAGGGGGCCCTCTGGGGCCCTGTGGGGGCAGGGTCACTGAGTATGAGGGGGCCCTGTGGGAGCCCTGTGGGGGCAGGGTAACTGAGTATGAGGGTGTCCTGTGGGGCCATATGGGGGCAGGGTCACTGAGTATGAGGGGGTCCTGTGGGGGCAGGGTCACTGAGGATGAGGGGGTCCAGTGGGGGCCCTGTGGGGGCAGGGTCACTGAGTAAGAGGGGGCCCTGTGGGGGCCATGTGGGGGCAGGGTCAGTGACTATGAGGGGGTCCTGTGGGGCAGGCTCACTGAGTATGAGGGGTCCTGTGGGGGCAGGGTCACTGAGGATGAGGGGGTCCTGTGGGGGCCCTCTGGGGGCAGCGTCACTGAGTATGACTGGGCCCTGTGGGGGCCATGTGGGGGCAGGGTGACTGAGTATGAGGGGGCCTCTGGGGGCCCTGTGGGGGCAGTATCACTGAGTAAGAGGGGGCTCTCTGGGGGCCTTGTGGGGGCAGGGTCACTGAGGATGAGCGTGTCCTGTGGGGGCCCTGTGGGGGCAGTATCACTGAGGATGAGGGGTCCTGTGGGGCCCCAGTGGGGCAGGGTCACTGAGTATGAGGGGCCCTCTGGGGGCCATGTGGGGCAGGGTCACTGAGTATGAGGGGGTCTTGTGGGGAAGGGTCACTGAGTATGGGGGGCCCTGTGGAGCCCTGTGGGGGCAGGGTAACTGAGTATGAGGGAGTCCTGTGGGGGCCATGTGGGGGCAGGGTCACTGAGTATGAGGGGGTCCTGTGGGGGGCAGGCTCACTGAGGATGAGGGGGTCCTGCTGGGGCCCTGAGGGGCATGGTCACTGAGAATGAGGGGTCCTGTGGGGACATGGGGGCAGGGTGACTGAGTATGAGGGGTCCTGTGGGGGCAGGGTCACTGAGAATGAGGGGGCCTCCTGGGGGGGTGTGGGGCAGGGTCACTGAGGATGAGGGGGTCCTGTGGGGGCCCTGTTGGGGCAGGGTCACTGAGGATGAGGGGGTCCTCTGGGGGCCCTGTGGGGGCATGGTCACTGAGAATGAGGGGTCCTGTGGGGGACCTGTGGGGGCAGGGTCACTGAGTATGAGGGGGTCCCTGAGTGGGGGCCATGTGGGGGCAGGGTCACTGAGGATGAGTGGTCCTGTGGGGTCCTGTGGGGGCAGGGTCACTGAGTATGAGGGGGTCCTGTGGGGGCCCTGTGGGGGCAGGGTCACTGAGGATGAGGGTCCTGTGCTGTGGGGCAGGGTCACTGAGGATGAGGGGTCCTGTGGGGGCCCTGTGGGGGCATGGTCACTGAGTATGAGGGGGTCCTGTGGGGCAGGGTCACTGAGTATGAGGGGGTCCTGTGGGGGCCCTGTGGGGGCAGTATCACTGAGATGAGGGGGTCCTGTGGGGGCCCTGTGGGGCAGGGTCACTGAGGATGAGGGGTCCTCTGGGGTCCCTGTGGGGGCAGGGTCACTGAGTATGAGTGGGCCCTGTGGGGGCCATGTGGGGCAGTGTCACTGAGTATGGAAGGGGGCCCTGTGGGGCAGGGTCACTGATGATTAAGGGTCCTGCTGTGGGGCAGGGTCACTGAGTATGAGGGGTCCTCTGGGGTCCCTGTGGGGGCAGGGTCACTGAGTATGAGGGGGCCCTTGTGGGAGCCCTGTGGGGCAGGGTCACTGAGTATGAGGGGTCCTGTGGAGGCAGGCTCACTGAGGATGAGGGGGTCCCTGTGGGGCCCTGTGGGGGCATGGTCACTGAGTATGAGTGGGCCCTGTGGGGCCATGTGGGGGCAGTGTCACTGAGTATGAGGGGGTCCTGAAGGCCCTGTGGGGGCAGTATCACTGAGGATTAGGGGGTCCCTGGGGGCCCTATGGGGGCAGGGTCACTGAGTATGAGGGGGCCTCTGGGGCCCTGTGGGGCAGGGTCACTGAGTATGAGGGGGCCCCTGGGGAGCCCCTGTGGGGGCAGGGTAACTGAGTATGAGGATGTCCTGTGGCGGCCATATATGGGGGCAGGGTCACTGAGTATGAGGGGGTCCTGTGGGGCAGGGTCACTGAGGATGAGGGGGTCCAGTGGGGGCCCTGTGGGGGCAGGGTCACTGAGTATGAGGGGGCCCTGTGGGGGCCATGTGGGGGCAGGGTCAGTGACTATGAGGGGGTCCTGTGGGGGCAGGCTCACTGAGTATGAGGAGGTCCTGTGGGGGCAGGGTCACTGAGGATGAGGGGTCCTGTGGGGGCCCTCTGGGGGCAGGGTCACTGAGTATGACTGGGCCCTGTGGGGGCCATGTGGGGGCAGGGTGACTGAGTATGAGGGGGCCTCTGGGGGCCCTGTGGGGGCAGTATCACTGAGTAAGAGGGGGCTCTCTGGGGGCCTTGTGGGGGCAGGGTCACTGAGGATGAGCGTGTCCTGTGGGGGCCCTGTGGGGGCAGTATCACTGAGGATGAGGGGGTCCTGTGGGGCCCCAGTGGGGGCAGGGTCACTGAGTATGAGGGGGCCCTTCTGGGGCCATGTGGGGAGGGTCACTTAGTATGAGGGGGTCCTGTGGGGGCAGGGTCACTGAGGATGAGGGGGTCCAGTGGGGTCCCTGTGGGGGCAGGGTCACTGAGTATGAGGGGCCCTGTGGAGCCCTGTGGGGCAGGGTGACTGAGTATGAGGGGGTCCTGTTGGGGCAGGGTCACTGAGTAAGAGGGGGCCCTCGGGGGGCCTTGTGGGAGAAGGGTCACTGAGGATGAGGGTCCTGTGGGGCCCTGTGGGGGCAGTAACACTGAGGATGAGGGGGTCCCTTTGGAGGCCCTGTGGGGGCAGGGTTACTGAGTATGAGGGGGTCCAGTGCGGGCCCTGTGGGGGCAGTATCACTGAGTATGAGGGGGTCCTATGTGGGCCCTGTGGGGGCAGTATCACTTAATAATGAGGGGTCCTGTGGGGGCCCTGTGGGGGCAGGGTCACTGAGTATGAGGGGGCCCTGTGCGGGACATGTGGGGGCAGGGTCAATGAGTATGAGGGGGTCCTGTGGGGGCAGGGTCACTGAGTATGAGGGGGCCCTGTGGGAGCCCTGTGGGGGCAGGGTGACTGAGTATGAGTGCGTGCTGCGGAGGCAGGCTCACTGAGGATGAGGGGGTCCTGTGGGAGACCTGTGGGGGCAGGGTGACTGAGTATGAGGGGGTCCTTTGGTGGTCCTGTGGGGGCAAGGTCACTGAGTATGAGGGGGTCCTGTGGGGGCCCTGTGGGGGCAGGGTCACTGAGTATGAGGGGACCCTTTGGGGGCCATGTGGGGGCAGGGTCAATGAGTATGAGGGGGCCCTCTGGGGTCCATGTGGGGGCAGGGTCACTGAGTATGAGAGGGTCTTGTGGGGAAGGGTCACTGAGTATGAGGGGGCCCTGTGGGAGCCCTGTGGGGCAGGGTAACTGAGTATGAGGGAGTCCTGTGGGGGCCCTGTGGGGGCAGGGTCAGTGAGTATTAGGGGGTCCTGTGGGGGCAGGGTCACTGAGTATGAGGGGACTCAGATGGGCCTGAGGGTCAAAGGGTATGAGGGGGCTCAGTGGGGGCCTGAGGGTCAAAGGGTCTGAGGGGGCCCTGTGGGGGCCCTGTGGGGGCAGTATCACTGAGGATGAGGGGGTCCTGTGGGGAACCTGTGGGGGCAGGGTCACTGAGTATGAGGCGGACCTGTGGGGGCCATGTGGGGGCAGGGTCACTGAGTATTAGGGGGCCCTCTGGGGGCCATGTGGGGGCAGGGTAACTGAGTATGAGGCAGTCCTGTGGGGCCATGTGGGGGCAGGGTCACTGAGTATGAGGGTGTCTTGTGGGGGCAGGGTCACTGAGTATGAGGGGGCCTTGTGGGAGCCCTGTGGGGGCAGGGTAACTGAGTATGAGGGAGTCCTGTGGGGGCCCTGTGGGGGCAGGGTCACTGAGTATGAGGGGCCCTGTGCGGGCCATGTGGGGGCAGGGTCACTGAGTATGAGGGGTTCCTGTGGGGGCAGGGTCACTGAGTATGAGGGGGCCCTGTGGGAGCCATGTGGGGGCAGGGTGACTGAGTATGAGGGGGTCCTGTGGGGGCCATGTGGGGGCAGTATCACTGAGTAAGAGGGGGCCCTCTGGGGGCCTTGTGGGGGCAAGGTCAATGAGAATGAGGGTGTCCTGTGGGGGCCCTGTGGGGGAAGTATCACTGAGGATGAGGGGGTCCTGTGGGGATCCAGTGGGGTCAGGGTCACTGAGTATGAGGGGGTGCTGTGGAGGCAGGGACACTGAGTATGAGGGGCTGCCTTGGAGGCAGGGTCACTGAGGATGAGGGGCTGTTGTGGAAGCAGGGTCACTGAGGATGAGGGGGTCCTTTGGGGTCCTGTGGGGGCAGGGTCACTGAGTATGAGGGGTCCTGTGGGGCCCTGTGGGGCAGTATCAATGAGTATGAGGGGTCCTGTGGGGGCCCTGTGGGCAGTATCACTGAGGATGAGGGGGTCCTGTTGGGGCCCTGTGGGGCAGGGTCACTGAGTATGAGTGGGCCCTGTGCGGGCCATTTGGGGGCAGGGTGACTGAGTATGAGGGGGTCCTGTGGGGGCAGGGTCATTGAGTAAGAGGGGGCCTACTGTGGGCCTTGTAGGGGCAGGGTCACTGAGGATGAGGGGGTCCTGTGGGGGCCCTGTTGGGGCAGTATCACTGAGGATGAGGGGGTCCTGTGGGGGCCCTGTGGGGGCAGGGTCACTGAGTATGAGGGGCTCCTGTGGGGGCCCTGTGCGGGCAGTATCACTGAGTATGAGGGGGTCCTGTGGGGGCCCTGTGGGGGCAGTATCACTGAGGATGAGGGGTCCTGTGGGGGCCCTGTGGGGGCAGGGTTACTGAGTATGAGTGGGCCCTGTGCGGGCCATTTGGGGGTAGGGTCACTGAGTATGAGGGGGTCCTGTGGGGGCAGGGTCACTGAGTATGAGGGGGCCCTTGTGGGAGCCCTCTGGGGGCAGGGTGACTGAGTATGAGGGTGCTGTGGAGGCAGGCTCACTGAGGATGAGGGGGTCCTGTGGGGGCCCTGTGGGGGCAGGGTCACAGAGTATGAGTGGGCCCTGTGGGGGCCATGTGGGGGCAGTGTCACTGAGTATGAGGGGGTCCTGTGGGGGCCCTGTGGGGGCAGTATCACTGAGGATTAGGGGGTCCCGTGGGGGCACTATGGGGGCAGGGTCACTGAGTATGAGGGGGTGCTGTGGAGGCAGGGACACTGAGTATGAGGGGCTGCCTTGGAGGCAGGGTCACTGAGGATGAGGGGCTGTTGTGGAAGCAGGGTCAGTGAGGATGAGGGGGTCCTTGGGGGTCCTGTGGGGGCAGGGTCACTGAGTATGAGGGGTCCTGTGGGGGCCCTGTGCGGGCAGTATCAATGAGTATGAGGGGGTCCTGTGGGGGCCCTGTGGGGGCAGCATCACTGAGGATGAAGGGGTCCTGTGGGGGCCCTATGGGGGCAGGGTCACTGAGTATGAGGGGGCCCTGTTGGGGCCATGTGGGGGGCAGGGTCACTGAGGATGAGGGGGTCCTGTGGGGGCCCTGTGGGGGCAGGGTCACTGAGTATGAGGGGGCCCTGTGAGAGTCCCATGGGGGAAGGGTGACTGAGTATGAGGGGGTCCTTTGGGGGCAGGGTCACTGAGTAAGAGGGGGCCCTCTGGGGGCCTTGTGGGGGCAGGGTCACTTAGGATGAGGGGGTCCTGTGGGGCCCTGTGGGGGCAGTATCACTGAGGATGAGGGGTCCTGTGGGGGCCCTGTGGGGGCAGGGTCACTGAGTATGAGGGGGCCCTGTGGGGCCATGTGGGGGCAGGTTCACTGAGTATGAGGGTCCTGTGGGGGCAGGGTCACTGAGGATGAGTGGGCCCTGTGGGGGCCATGTAGGGACAGGGTGACTGAGTATGAGGGGGTCCTGTGGGGGCCTTGTGGGAGCAGTATCACTGAGTATGAGGGGGTCCTGTGGGAGCCCTGTGGGGCAGAGGGTCCTGTGGGGTCCTGTGGGGCAGGGTCACTGAGTATGAGGGGCCTCTGTGGGCCTTGTGGGGGCAGGGTCACTGAGATGAGGGGTCCTGTGGGGGCCCTGTGGGGGGGTATCACTGAGGATGAGGGGTCCATTGAGTAAGAGGGGCTCACTGAGTATGAGGGGGTGGGCCTTGTGGGGGGGGTCAGGGTCACTGAGGATGAGGGGTCCTGTGGGGGGCCCTGTGGGGCCATGGGGAGGGTCACTGAGTAGGGTCACTGAGATGAGGTCCTGTGGGGGCCCTGTGGGGCAGGGTCACTGAGTATGAGGGGGTCCTGTGGGGCCCTGTGGGGCAGGGTCACTGAGTATGAGGGGGTCCTGTGGGGCCCTGTGGGGGCAGTATCACTGAGATGAGGGGGTCCTGTGGGGCCCTGTGGGGGCAGTATCACTGAGGATGAGTGGGCCCTGGGGCCCTGTGGGGGCAGGGTCACTGAGTATGAGGGGCCCTTGTGGGGCAGGGTCACTGAGTATGAGGGGGCCCTGTGGGGTCCTGTGGGGTGACTGAGTATGAGGGCGTGCTGTGGAGGCAGGCTCACTGAGGATGAGGGGGTCCTGTGGGGGCCCTGTGGGGCAGGGTCACTGAGGATGAGGGGTCCTGTGGGGCCCTGGGGCAGGGTCACTGAGGATGAGGGGTCCTGTGGGGCCCTGTGGGGCAGTATCACTGAGGATGAGGGTCCCTGTGGGGCCCTGTGGGGCAGTATCACTGAGGATGAGGGGGTCCTGGGGGGGCCCTGTGGGGGCAGGGTACTGAGTATGAGGGGCCCTGTGGGGCCATGTGGGGGCAGGGTCACTGAGTATGAGGGTCCTGGGGGTCCTGTGGGGGCAGGGTCACTGAGATGAGGGGGCCCTCTGGGGCCCTATGGGGCAGGGTCACTGAGTATGAGGGGCCCTGTCCTGAGGGGGTCCTGTGGGGGGAAGGGTCACTGAGTATGAGGGGCCCTGTGGGAGCCCTGGGGCAGGCAGAGGGACTGAGTATGAGGTGCTGTGGGGCAGGGTCACTGATTTTGAGGGCCTGTGGGGGCCCTTGGGGGCAGGGTGACTGAGTATGAGGGGGTCCTGTGGGGCCCTGTGGGGGCAGTATCACTGAGGAAGAGGAACCTCTGTGGGGGGGCCTTGTGGGGGCAGGGTCACTGAGGATGAGGGGTCCTTTGGGGCCCTGTGGGGGCAGGGTCACTGAGTATGAGGGGCCCTCTCGGGGCCATGTGGGGGCAGGGTCACTGAGTATGAGGGGGTCTTGTGGGTTCAAGCGGGCAGGGTCACTGAGTATGAGGGGGCCCTGTGGGAGCCCTGTGGGGCAGGGTTACTGAGTATGAGGGAGTCCTGTGGGGCCATATGGGGAAGGGTCACTGAGTATGAGGGGGTCCTGTGGGGGCAGGGTCACTGAGGATGAGGGGGTCCTGTGGGGGCCCTGTGGGGGCAGGGTCACTGAGTATGAGGGGTCCCTGTGGGGGCCATGGGGGCAGGGTCAGTGACTATGAGGGGGTCCTGTGGGGGCAGGGTCACTGAGTATGAGGGGGCTCAGTGGGGGCCTGAGGGTCAAAGGGTCTGAGGGGGCCCTCTTGGGGCCATGTTGGAGCGGGGTCACTGAGAATGAGGGGGTCCTGTGGGGGCCAAGTGGGGGCAGGGTCACTGAGTATGAGGGGGTCCTGTGGGGGCAGAGTCACTGAGGATGAGGGGGTCCTGTGGGGGCACTGTGGGGGCAGGGTCAATGAGTATGAGTGGGCCCACTGGGGGCCATGTGGGGGCAGGGTGACTGAGTATGAGGGGGTCCTGTGGGGCCCTGTGGGGCAGTATCACTGAGTAAGAGGGGGCCCTCTGGGGGCCTTGTGGGGGCAGGGTCAAAGGGTCTGAGGGGGCCCTCTGGGGAACTTGGGGGCAGTATCACTGAGGATGAGGGGTCCTGTGGGGGCCCTGTGGGGCAGGGTCACTGAGTATGAGGGGACCTGTGGGGGCCATGTGGGGCAGGGTCACTGAGTATGAGTGGGTCCTGTGGGGGCAGGGTCACTGAGGAATGAGGGGGTCCTGTGGGGGCCCTGTGGGGGCAGGGTCACTGAGTATGAGGGGGCCCTTTGGGGGCCTGTGGGGCAGGGTCACTGAGGATGAGGGGGTCCAGTGGGGCCCTGTGGGGCAGTATCACTGAGTAAGAGGGGCCCTCTGGGGGCCTTGTGGGGCAGGGTCACTGAGGATGAGGGGGTCCTCTGGGGGCCCTGTGGGGCAGGGTCACTGAGGTATGAGGGGCCCTGTGGGGCCATGTGGGGCAAGGTCACTGAGTATGAGGGGGTCCTGTGGGGGGGCAGGGTCACTGAGTATGAGGGGGCCCTGTTGGAGGGGGCCCTGTGGGGGCAGGGTCACTGAGTATGAGGGTATCACTGGGTGTGAGGGGGTCCTGTGGGGGCCCAGTGGGGGCAGTATCACTGAGATATGAGGGGGCCCTCTGGGGCCCTGTGGGGAGGTCACTGAGGATGAGGGGGTCCTGTGGGGCCCTGTGGGGGCAGGGTCACTGAGGATGAGGGGGTCCTGTGGGGATCCTGTGGGGGCAGGGTCACTGAGTATGAGGGGCTGCTGTGGAGGCAGGGTCACTGAGGATGAGGGGGTCCTTTGGGGGTCCTGTGGGGGCAGTGTCACTGAGTATGAGGGGTCCTGTGGGGGGCCCTGTGGGGGCTGGGTCACTGAGTATGAGGGGGTCCTGTGGGGCCCTGTGGGGCAGGGTCACTGAGGATGAGGGGTCCTGTGGGGCCCTGTGGGGGCAGTATCACTGAGTATGAGGGGGTCCTGTGGGGCCCTGTGGGGCAGTATCACTGAGGATGGGGTCCTGGGGACCCCTGGGGGCAGGTCACTGAGTATGAGGGGGCCCTTTGGGGCCATGTGGGGGCAGGGTCACTGAGTATGACGGGGTCCTGTGGGGGCAGGGTCACTGATTATGAGGTTGCCCTGTGGGGGCCCTGTGGGGGCAGGGTGACTGAGTATGAGGGGGTCCTGTGGAGGCAGGCTCACTGAGTCATGAGGGGGTGGGAGCCCTGTGGGGCAGGGTCACTGAGTATGAGGGGGTCCTGTGGGGGCAGTATCACTGAGATGAGGGGGGTCCTCTGGGGCCCTGTGGGGCAGGGTCACTGAGGATGAGAGGGGGTGGGGGCCCTGTGGGGGCCCTGTGGGATGAGAGGGTCACTGAGTATGGGGGTCCTGTGGGGCAGGGTGACTGAGTATGAGGGTTCCTGTGGGGCCCTGTGGGGCAGGGTCACTGAGGATGAGGGGTCCTGTGGGGGCCCTGTGGGGGCAGTATCACTGAGGATGAGGGTCCTTGGGGGCCCTGTGGGGGCAGGGTCACTGAGTATGAGGGGGCCCTGTGGGGCCATGTGGGGCAGGGTCACTGAGGATGAGGGGTCCTGTGGGGCCCTGTGGGGCAGGGTCACTGAGTATGAGGGGGCCCTGTGGGGGCCTGTGGGGCAGGGTCACTGAGGATGAGGGGGTCCTGTGGGGCCCTGTGGGGCAGGGTCACTGAGGATGAGGGGGTCCTGTGGGGGCCCTGTGGGGGCAGGGTCACTGAGGATGAGGGGTCCTGTGGGGGTCCTGGGGGCAGGGTCACTGAGTATGATGGGGGTCCTTATGGGGCAGGGTCACTGAGTATGAGGGGGCCCTGTGGGGCCCTGTGGGGCAGGGTCACTGAGAATGAGGGGTCCGGTGGGGCCATGTGGGGCAGGGTCACTGAGTATGAGGGGGTCCTGTGGGGGGGCAGGGTCACTGAGGATGAGGGGGTCCTGTGGGGCCCTGTGGGGCAGGGTCACTGAGTATGAGGGGCCCTGTGGGGCCCTGGGGGGCAGGGTCACTGAGTATGAGGGGGTCCTGTGGGGCAGGGTCACTCACTGAGGATGAGGGGGCTCAGTGGGGTCCTGAGGGTCAACTGAGGTCTGAGGGGCCCTCTGGGGGCCCATGTGGGGCAGGGTCACTGAGAATGAGGGGGTCCTGTGGGGCCATGTGGGGGCAGGGTCACTGAGGATGAGGGGTCTGTGGGCCCTGGGGGCAGGGTCACTGAGGATGAGGGGGTCCTGTGGGGCCCTGTGGGGCAGGGTCACTGAGGATGAGGGGGCCTGTGGGGTCCTGTGGGGGCAGGGTCACTGAGTATGAGGGGTCCTGTGGGGGGGGGTGGGGGCAGTATCACTGAGTATGAGGGGGCCCTCTGGGGGCCTTGTGGGGCAGGGTCACTGAGGATGAGGGGTCCTGTGGGGCCCTGTGGGGGCAAGGTCACTGAGTATGAGGGGCCCTGTGGGGCCATGTGGGGCAGGGTCACTGAGATGAGGGGTCCCTGGGGTCCTGTGGGGCAGGGTCACTGAGTATGAGAGGGGCTCCTGGGGCCTGTGGGGCAAAGGGTCACTGAGGATGAGGGGCCCTCTGGGGGCCATGGGGCAGGGTCACTGAGGATGAGGGGGTCCTGTGGGGGTCCTGGGGCAGGGTCACTGAGATGAGGGTGCCCTGGTGGGGTCCTGTGGGGGCAGGGTCACTGAGGATGAGGGGGTCCTGTGGGGCCCTGTGGGGGCAGGGTCACTGAGTATGAGGGGCCCTGTGGGGCCAAGTGGGGGCAGGGTGACTGAGTATGAGGGGTCCTGTGGGGCCCTGTGGGGGCAGAATCACTGAGATGAGGGGGTCCTGTGGGGCCTGTGGGGCAGGGTCACTGAGGATGAGGGGTCCTGTGGGGCCCTGTGGGGCAGTATCACTGAGGATGAGGGGTCCTGTGGGGCCCCTGGGGGCAGGGTCACTGAGTATGAGGGGGTGGGGCTGTGGAGGCAGGGTCACTGAGTATGAGGGGGTCCTGTGGGGGGCAGGGTCACTGAGCATGAGGGGGTCCTGTGGGGTCCTGTGGGGCAGGGTCACTGAGTATGAGGGGTCCTGTGGGGGCCCTGTGGGGGCAGTATCACTGAGGATGAGGGGGTCCTGTGGGGGGCCCTGTGGGGGCAGGGTCACTGAGATGAGGGGCCCTGTGGGGGCCATGTGGGGGCAGGGTCACTGAGTATGAGGGGGTCCTGTGGGGCAGGGTCACTGAGTATGAGGGGGTCCTGTGGGGCAGGGTCACTGAGGATGAGGGGGCCCTGTGGGAGCCCTGTGGGGGCAGGGTGACTGAGTATGAGGGGTCCTGTGGGGGCCATGTGGGGGCAGTATCACTGAGTAAGAGGGGGCCCTCTGGGGCCTTGTGTGGGCAGGGTCACTGAGGATGAGGGGGTCCTGTGGGGGCCCTGTGGGGAAGTATCACTGAGGATGAGGGGGTCCTGTGGGGCCCTGCATGAGGGGGCAGGGTCACTGAGATGAGGGGCCCTCTGGGGGCCATGTGGGGCAGGGTCACTGAGTATGAGGGGCCCTGTGGGGCCTTATGGGGCAGGGTCACTGAGAATGAGGGGTATGAGGGGATCCTGTGGGGCCCTGTGGGGGCAGGTCACTGAGATGATGCCCTGTGGGGCAGTCACTGAGAATGAGGGGGCCTGTGGGGGGCCTGTGGGGGCAGGGTCACTGAGATGAGGGGTCCTGGGGGTCCTGTGGGGGCAGGGTCACTGAGGATGAGGGGGTCCTGTGGGGCCCTGTGGGGCAGGGTCACTGAGGATGAGGCCCTGTGGGGCAGGGTCACTGAGTATGAGGGGGTCCTGTGGGGCCTGTGGGGGCAGGGTCACTGAGGATGAGGGGGTCCTGTGGGGGAGGCAGGGTCACTGAGTATGAGGGGGTCCTGTGGGGTCCAGGGTCAACTGAGGATGAGGGGGTCCTGGGGCCCTGTGGGGCAGGGTCACTGAGGATGAGGGGGTCCTGTGGGGCCCTGTGGGGGCAGGGTCACTGAGGATGGGGCAGGGTCACTGAGGTCACTGAGTATGAGGGGGTCCTGTGGGGCCCAGGCAGGGTCACTGATGATGAGGGGGTCCTGTGGGGCCCTGTGGGGGCAGGGTCACTGAGGATGAGGGGTCCTGTGGGGCCTGTGGGGCAGGGTCACTGAGTATGAGGGGGTCCTGGGGGCCCTGTGGGGCAGTATCACTGAGTATGAGGGGGCCCTCCTGGGGCCTGTGGGGCAGGGTCACTGAGGATGAGGGGTCCTGTGGGGCCTGTGGGGCAGGGTCACTGAGGATGAGGGGCCCTGTGGGGCCTGTGTGGGGCAGGGTCACTGAGTATGAGGGGTCCTGTGGGGCAGGGTCACTGTATGAGGGGGTCCTGTGGGGCCCTGTGGGGGGTCACTGAGGATGAGGGGGTCCTCTGGGGCCCCTGTGGGGGCAGGTCACTGAGAATGAGGGGTCCTGTGGGGAGTCCTTGTGGGGCAGGGTCACTGAGTATGAGGGGGTCCTGTGGGGGCAGGGTCACTGAGGATGAGGGGGTCCTGTGGGGCCCTGTGGGGGCAGGGTCACTGAGGATGAGGGGTCCTGTGGGGGCCTGTGGGGGCAGGGTGACTGAGTATGAGGGGGTCCTGTGGGGCCCTGTGGGGGCAGAATCACTGAGTAAGAGGGGCCCTCTGGGGGCCTTGTGGGGGCAGGGTCACTGAGGATGGGGTCCTGTGGGGCCCTGTGGGGCAGTATCACTGAGGATGAGGGGGTCCTGTGGGGCCCTGTGGGGCAGGGTCACTGAGTATGAGGGGGTGCTGTGGAGGCAGGGTCACTGAGTATGAGTGGGGCCCTGTGGGGGCAGGGGCACACTGAGTATGAGGGGTCCTGTGTGGGTCCTGTGGGGCAGGGTCACTGAGATGAGGGGGTGCTGTGGGGGCCCTGTGGGGGCAGTATCACTGAGGATGAGGGGGTCCTGTGGGGCCCTGTGGGGGCAGGGTCACTGAGATGAGGGGTCCTGTGGGGGCCTGTGGGGCAGGGTCACTGAGTATGAGGGGGGGGTCCTGTGGAGGCAGGGTCACTGAGTATGAGGGGGCCCTGTGGGGGGGGCAGGGTCACTGAGTATGAGGGGCCCTGTGGGGCCCTGTGGGGGCAGGGTGACTGAGTATGAGGGGTCCTGTGGGGCCATGGGGGCAGTATCACTGAGTAAGAGGGGCCCTCTGGGGGCCTTGTGGGGCAGGGTCACTGAGAATGAGGGGTCCTGTGGGGGCCCTGTGGGGCAGGTCACTGAGGATGAGGGGGTCCTGTGGGGGCCCTGGGGGCAGGGTCACTGAGGATGAGGGGGTCCTGTGGGGCCTGGGGGCAGCATCACTGGGGGCCAGGGTCACTGAGGATGAGGGGGTCACTGAGGGGGCTGTGGGGCAGGGTCACTGAGTATGAGGGGGCCCTCATGGAGCCCTGTGGGGGCAGGTGACTGAGTATGAGGGGGTCCTGTGGGGGCCCTGTGGGGACAGTATCACTGAGGATAAGGGAGTCCTGTGGGGATCCTGTGGGGGAAGGGGTCACTGAGTATGAGGGGTCCCTGTGGGGATCCTGTGGAGGCATGGTCACTGATTATGAGGGGTGTTGTGATCCTGTGGGGCAGGGTCACTGAGGATGAGGGGTCCTGTGGGGGCCCTGTGGGGGCAGGGTCACTGAAGATGAGGGGTCCTCTGGGGGTCCTGTGGGGGCAGTGTCACTGAGGATGAGGGGGTCCTGTGGGGATCCTGTGGAGGCAGGGTCACTGAGTTTGAGGGGCTGCTGTGGAGAAAGGGTCACTGAGGATGAGGGGGTCCTTTGGGGTCCTGTGGGGCAAGGTCACTGAGTATGAGGGGTCCTGTGGGGGCCCTGTGGGGCAGGGTCACTGAGTATGAGGGGGTCCTGTGGGGCCCTATGGGGCAGTATCACTGAGGATGAGGGGGTCCTGGGGCCCTGTGGGGCAGGGTCACTGAGGATGAGGGGTCCTGTGGGGCCTGTGGGGGCAGGGTCACTGAGGATGAGGGGTCTTGTGGGGGCCCTGTGGGGCAACATCACTGAGGATGAGGGGGTCCTGTGGGGATCCTGATGGGGGCAGGGTCACTGAGTAAGAGGGGGCCCTGTGGGGCCCTGTGGGGGCAGGGTCACTGAGGATGAGGGGGTCCTGTGGGGGCCCTGTGGGGGCAGAATCACTGAGGATGAGGGGGTCCTGTGGGGATCCTGTGGGGGCAGGGTCACTGAGGATGAGGGGTCCTGTGGGGGTGGAGGCAGGTCACTGAGTATGAGGGGCTGCTGGGAGGCAGGGTCACTGAGGATGAGGGGGTCCTTTGGGGGCCCTCTGGGGCAGGGTCACTGAGGATGAGGGGTCCTGTGGGGCCCTGTGAGGGCAGGGTCACTGAGGATGAGGGGGTCCTGTGGGGCCCTGTGGGGGCAGGTATCACTGAGGATGAGGGGCCCTGTGGGGCAGGGTCACTGAGGATGAGGGGGTCCTGTGGGAGCCCTGTGGGGCAGGGTGACTGAGATGAGGGGGTCCTGTGGGGGCCTGTGGGGGCATTATCACTGAGTAAGAGGGGTCTCTGAGGGCCTTGTGGGGCAGGGTCACTGAGGATGAGGGGGTCTTGTGGGGACCCTGTGGGGGGGGCATTATCACTGAGGATGAGGGGGTCCTGTGGGGATCCTGTGAGGGGGGCAGGGTCACTGAGTCTGAGGGGCCCTGTGGGGAGCCCCTGTGGAGGCAGGGTGACTGAGTATGAGGGGTCCTGTGGGGCCCTGTGGGGCAGTATCACTGAGTATGAGGGGGCCCTCTGGGGGCCTGTGGGGCAGGGTCACTGAGGATGAGGGGTCCTGTGGGGCCCTGTGGGGCAGTATCACTGAGGATGAGGGGGTCCTGTGGGGATCCTGTGGGGCAGGGTCACTGAGTATGAGGGGGTCCTGTGGGGAGGCAGGGTCACTGAGGATGAGGGGCTGCTGTGGGGCAGGGTCACTGAGGATGAGGGGGTCCTTTGGGGACCTGTGGGGCAAGGTCACTGAGTATGAGGGGGTCCTGTGGGGGCCCTGTGGGGCAGGGTCACTGAGATGAGGGGTCCTGTGGGGCCCTGTGGGGCAGTATCACTGAGGATGAGGGAGTCCTTTGGGGTCCTGTGGGGCAAGGTCACTGAGGATGAAGGGGTCCTGTGGGGGCCCTGTGGGGGCAGGGTCACTGAGTATGAGGGGGTCCTGTGGGGGCCCTGTGGGGCAGTATCACTGAGGATGAGGGGGTCCTGTGGGGGCCCTGTGGGGGCAGGGTCACTGAGTATGAGGGGCCCTCTGGGGCCTTGTGGGGGCAGGGTCACTGAGGATGAGGGGGTCTTGTGGGGGCCCTGTGGGGGCAACATCACTGAGGATGAGGGGGTCCTGTGGGGATCCTGTGGGGGCAGTATCACTGAGTAAGAGGGGGCCCTGTGGGGGCCTTGTGGGGACAGGGTCACTGAGGATGAGGAGGTCCTGTGGGGGCCCTGTGGGGGCAGAATCACTGAGGATGAGGGGGTCCTGTGGGGATCCTGTGGGGGCAGGGTCACTGAGTACGAGGGGGTGCTGTGGAGGCAGCGTCACAGAGTATGAGGGGCTGCTGTGGAGGCAGGGTCACTGAGGATGAGGGGGTCCTTTGGGGGCCTTCTGGGGGCAGGGTCACTGAGGATGAGGAGGTCCTGTGGGGGCCCTGTGAGGGCAGTATCACTGAGGATGAGGGGGTCCTGTGGGGGCCCTGTGGGGGCAGTATCACTGAGGATGAGGGGGCCCTGTGGGGAGCAGGGTCACTGAGTATGAGGGGGCCCTGTGGGAGCCCTGTGGGGGCAGGGTGACTGAGTATGAGGGGTCCTGTGGGGGCCTTGTGGGGGCATTATCACTGAGTAAGAGGGCGCCCTCTGAGGGCCTTGTGGGGGCAGGGTCAATGAGGATGAGGGGGTCTTGTGGGGACCCTGTGGGGGCATTATCACTGAGGATGAGGGGGTCCTGTGGGGATCCTGTTGGGGCAGGGTCACTGAGTCTGAGGGGGCCCTGTGGGAGCCCTGTGGAGGCAAGGTGACTGAGTATGAGGGGGTCCTGTGGGGGCCCTGTGGGGGCAGTATCACTGAGTAAGAGGGGGCCCTCTGTGGGCCTTGTGGGGCAGGGTCACTGAGGATGAGGGGGTCCTGTGGGGCCTGTGGGGATCCTGTGGGGGCAGGGTCACTGAGAGGGTGAGGGCAGGGTCCTGTGGGGTGGGGGCAGGGTCACTGAGGATGAGGGGGTCCTGTGGGGATCCTGTGGGGGCAGGGTCACTGAGGATGAAGGGGTCCTGTGGGGCCCCTGTGGGGCAGTATCACTGAGGATGAGGGGGTCCTGTGGGGGACCTGTGTCACTGAGTATCACTGAGTATGAGGGGGTCCTGTGTGGGGCAGTATCACTGATGGGGGCAGTATCACTGAGGATGAGGGGTCCTGTGGGGCCCTGTGGGGGCAGGGTCACTGAGGATGAGGGGGCCCCTGGGGGCAGGGTCACTGAGCATGATGAGGCTGAGAGAGGGGGTCCTCTGGGGCCTTGTGTGGGGCAAGGTCACTGAGGATGAGGGGGTCTTGTGGGGCCCTGTGGGGGCAACATCACTGAGGATGAGGGGGTCCTGTGGGGATCCTGTGGGGGCAGTATCACTGAGTAAGAGGGGGCCCTGTGGGGGCCTTGTGGGGACAGGGTCACTGAGGATGAGGAGGTCCTGTGGGGGCCCTGTGGGGGCAGAATCACTGAGGATGAGGGGTCCTGTGGGGATCCTGTGGGGGCAGGGTCACTGAGTAAGGGGGGCAGGGTGACCTGTGGAGGCAGGGTCACAGAGTATGAGGCTGCTGTGGAGGCAGGGTCACTGAGGATGAGGGGGTCCTTGGGGGCTCTGGGGCAGGGTCACTGAGGATGAGGAGGTCCTGTGGGGCCCTGTGGGGCAGTATCACTGAGGATGAGGGGTCCTGTGGGGCCCTGTGGGGCAGTATCACTGAGGATGAGGGGCCCTGTGGGGAGCAGGGTCACTGTGTATGAGGGGGCCCTGTGGGAGCCCTGTGGGGGCAGGGTGACTGAGTATGAGGGGGTCCTGTGGGGGCCTTGTGGGGGCATTATCACTGAGTAAGAGGGGCCCTCTGAGGGCCTTGTGGGGCAGGGTCAATGAGGATGAGGGGGTCTTGTGGGGACCCTGTGGGGGCATTATCACTGAGGATGAGGGGGTCCTGTGGGGATCCTGTTGGGGCAGGGTCACTGAGTCTGAGGGGGCCCTGTGGGAGCCCTGTGGAGGCAAGGTGACTGAGTATGAGGGGGTCCTGTGGGGGCCCTGTGGGGGCAGTATCACTGAGTAAGAGGGGGCCCTCTGTGGGCCTTGTGGGGCAGGGTCACTGAGATGATGGGGGTCCTGTGGGGGCCCTGTGGGTGCAGTATCACTGAGGATGAGGGGGTCCTGTGGGGATCCTGTGGGGGCAGGGTCACTGAGTATGAGGGGGTGCTGTGGAGGCAGGGTCACTGAGTATGAGGGGCTGCTGTGGAGGCAGGGTCACTGAGGATGAGGGGGTCCTTTGGGGGACCTGTGGGGGCAAGGTCACTTAGTGTGAGGGGGTCCTGTGGGGCCCTGTGGGGGCAGGGTCACAGAGTATGAAGGGGTCCTGTGGGGGCCCTGTGGGGGCAGTATCAGTGAGGATGAGGGAGTCCTGTGGGGGACCTGTGGGGGCAGGGTCACTGAGTATGAGGGGGCCCTTTGGGGCCATGTGGGGGCAGGGTCACGGAGTATGAGGGGGTGCTGTGGAGGCCTAGTGGGGGCAGTATCACTGAGTAAGAGGGGGCCGTCTGAGGGCCTTGTGGGGGCAGGCTCACTGAGGATGAGCGATTCCTATGGGGGACCTGTGGGGGCATTATCACTGAGGATGAGGGGGTCCTGTGGGGGCCCTGTGGGGGCAGTATCACTGAGTAAGAGGGGGCCCTCTGGGGGCCTTGTGGGGGCAGGGTCACTTAGGATGAGCGATTCCTATGGGGGACCTGTGGGGGCAGTATCACTGAGGACGAGGGGGTCCAGTGGGGGCCCTGTGGGGGCAGGGTCACTGAGTATGAGAGGGCCCTGTGGGGGCCATGTGGGGGCAGGGTCTCTGAGTATGAGGGGGTCCTGTGGAGGCAGGGTCACTGAGTATGACGGACTGCTGTGGAGGCAGGGTCACTGAGGATGAGGGGCTGCTGTGGAGGCAGGGTCACTGAGGATGAAGGGGTCCTTTGGGGGAACTGTGGGGGCAAGGTCACTGGGTATGAGGGGGTCCTGTGGGGGCCCTGTGGGGACAGGGTGACTGAGTAAGAGGGGGGCCTCTGGGGGCCTTATGGGGGCAGGGTCACTGAGAATTAGGGGGTCCTGTGGGGGCCCTGTAGGGGCAGTATCACAGAGAATGAGGGGGTACTGTGGGGATCCTGTGGGGGCCATGTGGGGGCAGGGTCACTGAGTATGAGGGGGTCCTGTGGGGGCAGGGTCACTGAGGATGAGGGGGTCCTGTGGGGGCCCTGTGGGGGCAGGGTCCCTGAGTATGAGTGGGCCCTGTGGGGGCCATGTGGGGGCAGGGTGATTGAGATGAGGGGGTCCTGTGGGGGCCCTGTGGGGGCAGTATCACTGAGAATGGGGGTTCCTGTGGGGGCCCTGTGGGGAGTATCACTGAGGATGAGGGGGTCCTGTGGGGGCCCTTTGGGGGCTGGGTCACTGAGAATGAGGGTGCCCTCTGGGGCCTTGTGGGGGCAGGGTCACTGAGGATGAGGGGGTCCTGTGGGGGCAGGGTCACTGAGTATGAGGGGGTGCTGTGGAGGCAGGGTCCCTGAGTATGAGGGGGTCCTTTGGGGCCCTGTGGGGGCAGGGTCACTGAGAATGAGGGGGTCCTGTGGAGGCAGGGTCACTGGGTATGAGGGGTTGCTGTGGAGGCAGGGTCCAATTTACATGACTTGGAATCATTTCTGCTGAATTTTTCCCATAAATTGTGAGTGCACATGTTTTCCTGTTGTCTTAGGACAAAACAAACAGAACATTGAGGTGGCATCCCCGTTTTCCACTTTCTGGAGGTTAGACTATGATCGTATGTCTTTTCTTGATTTTCTAGGAAATACACTTTTCCAATTTGCTTCATTTGGAAACATTTGTGGTAAGTTTTTGTCCCGTAAATAATAAGTGCACATTTTTTACGATTAGTTTAAGACAAAACATTTGTCTTCACTTCACTTTCTGGAGGTAAGACTATATAGTCTTATTTTTTTCTGATTTTTGGTGATGTACACTTTCCCAATATACTTTATTTTGAAACATTTCTGATGTCTTTTTGTCCTGTAAACAGTCAGTGCACATGTTTTAATAAATTCCTTTTTTTTTTAATCAGCATGAAATTGAACAATAAAAACCATTACACTGAAAATTTCAAACAAACAACATAAAGAAAAGTGCAGAACTAAAGTCAAGCAAGTCTAGTGCAACTCAAACAACAGACTACCATATTCCCAGCAGGCTTGGGCTTGTCTGTGCTGTGCTGATCAGAACGATTCTTACATTTTCACTGATTCACTGCATGGTGTTCCCCTTGTCTCTGTCTGTGGATCTACCTCTTCACTGTGCTATTATCGAGTCAGCAAGACATCAGAACAGTTGTGCAAAATGCATGTGTTGTGGAAAACATTGTTATATTGCATGAATGACCCTTGCCTTTCCACAAATGTAAGACAGCAGTGTTTTTGTACTGTTCATTATATTTTACTTACAGTAAGCAGGAGTATCTTAAAGAAGTATCTGACTGTTAATAAAATGAAGAAAAGTGCATTCTTTCAAAGTAAGATGCAAATACAAATAATGAAGGTTTTGAGCCAGTTAACATATGAGGGTAGGGGGCCTCACAGGAACAACCTCTTATTGGCTACTGATTGCATCCATACGAAGGTCTCTTACAGATGTGATTCCCAAAAAGAAATCATAATTAGGTCATCAAAAACAATCACAGGTCGTGTATATCAACTCACTAAAGAGAAAATCTCTAAAACATTTTAAAAACTGCTCTCAAGCGACTGCAATCAGACCACAGCCTCAAAGTAGCTCTTGTAGGGAAAATAGGTAAGTATTTAGTTAACTCATCTGCAGTTTCAGTTGTGGATAAGTGATTCACTGGAAAGGACATCTATAAAGGCTACCAGTACATCAAAGTATTATTGTAATGTGAACCCTTGTTATGGTGGACCTCATTAAAACGGATTTTGGTTATAACGTACTATTTCTGCTGTAACATCATGTGTGGTCTATTCTGGTTAATATTGGTTAAAATTCCCCTTTTTCTTTCCCTTACACTTTTCTGACATCTTCCGTTTCTCTCTTTACTCCCCTCTCTTTCTCCCCTTTCTCCACCTCTTATCTCCATTCACTGTTCTCTCTTTCCCTTACTTACTCTGTAGTTTTTCTTTACCTCTTTCTCTCTTCACTCATTCCTTTAATATTCATTGTTATTGGTAGCTGTTACGGTGGTGCCATATCATATCACAAAGGATTCTTTGGAAACTTAATTAAACTGACACAGTCCGAGTGTTGTTGTGCACTGAACTCTGAGTAAAGATGGCTTGGTACCTCAGCCAAGGTGGGACTACTGTGTGTTTTTGTTCATTTACATCGGTTCGGTTACATCATACTCCCTTTCCCCCCAATTCGTCCGGTTTAACGAGGGTTCACTGTACATGTTTTTGACAGAAAGATATGTTGTTGGTCAACATGAGATGTTATATTGAGCTCACTTTGTGCAGATTAACAAAATAAGGATGCTTAGCGGGTTTTAGCACAGAGCTTGTATGGCTTGGGGCTGAGCGTTGCTCCCATTCTGTACTCCAGGGTGGGCTCCACGCCCGTGGGAGCAGTGAAGGTGAACCGCTGGAGCAGAGAGGTGAAGAAGATGAACAGTTCCATACGGGCCAGCTGCTCCCCAAGGCACACCCTCTTACCTGAAAGAAGTGAAAGAAAGAACAGACACCAACAATGATACACCGTTTGATTATCTAATCAAGGCTCATGTTAAATCTGCAGACAAAATGTTTTGTGTACAGCGAATATCTTAGCTAACAATTTTTGTGGTGAGGGGTGCAGTAATTATTCAGGTTGGAAATATTAACATGGTTATAAAATTCACATTAATTAGCATTCGCAACATACCGATTGGTTAATTGGCTTCGTCATGCATGACCACTTACGTAGCATACAAGAGCAAGTTAGACTAGTCATTATCTACACTGTATTATCTTGCTAGAACAAAATTAAGATGAAACAAATTTGCTATAAACTCAATGCACTGTAAATCTCAAAATTTTAGCTCGGGGATTTTGGCTAGTGGGGTGAGCACCTAAGATGGCAGTGTAGGGGAATCCTCTGCTAAGACGTTCACCGTACCCTCTGCTTAAAATAATGATTGCCATACTCTAAATACAGAAAATAAGTGTGCGGAGGATTGTATCTTCAAGACTTCAAGACTTTTTATTGTCATTGTACAGTTGCCTGAACAACGAAATTTGCTGGCAAGGCCAAAAGGTGCAAAGAAAGTGACAAGTGTCAGTGCAAGATATAAAAACAGTATATACAAAATAAGTGATAAGTACAAGGGACAATGGTATATACAATGGCATATTCAATACAATACAATACAATACAATGGCAACATAAATAATAAATAATAAGGGGAGGAAGGGCTATAATCTGTAACAAAATAAAGTGGTATTATGAAGTAGTTGGTAATTGTACATTTTTCTATAGAAATGCACAAAGACATAGTCAATGGCAGCAGTGGGATGACTGTAAAGAGGAAGTTCACACACACCCACACCCACACACTCACTCACACTCATACTGGCATATACATATACATACATTGTCACCATTAGTCCAACAGTAGCAGCAGGGTGACATGACTGAGGAAGAAGTGTCTGTGTTCTGGTGCGAATAGAGTTCTGACTGCCCTCGGGTAGAAGCTATTTTTCAGTCTGTTGGTTTTGCACCTGATGGATCTGTACCTTTTTCCGGAGGGCAGTATGTTGAACAGGTGATGGTTAGGATGAAGGTGGTCTTTTATGATCGCCCTGGCTCTGGTGAGACACCTAGAGCTGGCGATGGAGTCCAGGGAGGGAAGTGGATGACCAATCACCTTCTCTGCTGTTCTGGTGACCCTCTGCAGTCTCTTCCTATCGACCACTGTACAACCAGCATACCACATGGGGATGGCGTGCACCAGCACGCTCTCGACTGTGGCTTGATAGGAGGACACCAGCAGGTCGGTCTGCAGCCTGTTCCACCTCAGTACCCTCAGGAAATGGAGGCGCTGCTGGGCTTTTTTTTAAGTAGGGTGGTTGTATTGGTAGTCCAAGACAGATCCTCAGAGATGTGGGTCCCAAGGAACTTGAAGGAGGACACCCTCTCCACATAATCACCTTTTATGCAGAGGGGGGCGGGGTCAGCTTTTGTTCTGCGGAAGTCCATGACCACTTCCTTGGATTTCCTAGTGTTGAGGGTGAGGTGGTTGTTGTCACACCATTCTGTCAGACGCTGGACCTCATCTCTGTAGGCTGTGTCATCATCTTTTGTGATGAGCCCTACCAGAGTGGTGCCGTCAGTGAATTTGATGATGGTGTTGCAGGGATGTGTGGGGATGCAGTCACTGGTGTAGATGGTGTACAGGAGGGGGCTCAGCACACAGCCCTGTGGTGAGCCAGTGCTGAGTGACAGGGTTTCCTACCTTGACATACTGTGGGTGGTCAGTGAGAAAGTTTTTGATCCATGCACATGTAGTGGGGGGGGATGTCCAGGTCAACCAGCTAGGCTATAAGGATGTCTGGGATGATGGTATTGAAAGCCGAGCTGAAGTCGATGAAGAGCATCCTTACTGATGTCCCAGGATTCTCCAGGTGATGCAGGGCAGAGTGGAGGGCAGTGGTAATTGCATCCTCAGTGGACCTATTTGCCTTGTAGGCAAACTGGTGGGGGTCAAAGCTGGGGGGAGGCAGTCCTTTATGTGCTTTATGTGCAGTGAGGGACAGTGGCTTGTGACAGGGAGAGGTTGAAGAGTCTGGTGAACACAAAGGACAGCTGGTCAGCACAGGCCTTGAGCACACTCCCAGGTATTCCATCAGGGCCAGCAGCTTTCCTCTGATTCACTGCTCTGAACACATTGCGATGTTCATGGAGGGTGAGTGTGTGTGGGCTAAGCTCAGAGGAGGCTATGGGCACCGCGGTGTGCATGATAGGGGTGTATACAGTACTCTCAAAGCGGGCGAAGAAGTGGTTTAGCTCTTCTGCTCATGAGATGTCCATGTTTTCTGTATTTGTCCTGCTGCCTTTGTAATTGGTGATGTGTTTCAGGCCCTCCCATACCTGTCTGGGGTTGTTGTCCGAGAGGTGATCCGATAGCTTATTTGAATAGTCCAGTTTTGCCTCTCTGATGCCCTTTTTGAGGTCTGCTCTTGCTCTGCTGTACATGGCCTGATCCCCAGATTTTTATGCGTTCCATGCCTTTAACAGTGACTGAACCTTACCCGTCATCCAGGGTTTACGGTTGGGGTAGACCCGGACCCGCTTTTCCGTGGTGACAGTGTCCATGCAATGTGTGATGTAACCTAGCACTGCATCTGTATGAGTCTCTAGGTCGTCATGTTCAAAGACATTCCACTCTGTGAGTGCAAAACAGTCCTGCGGCTGAGCCAGAGCTTCATCAGAAAAGGTGTTAATGGTTCTGATGGTGGGCTTTGTCCTTTTCCTAAGTGGTGTGTATGCCGGGAGAGTGTATACCAGAGAGAGGTGATCCGACATACCCAGGTGGGGGAGGGGAACAGATCTGTAGGTTTGCTTAATATTTGTGTAAACACGGTCCAAGGTATTGTTCCCTCTCGTAGGGAATTTCACATGTTGAACAAATTTCGGCAGCACATTTCTTAAGCAAGCTTTGTTGAAGTCCCCTGCGATGACGTGTACTCCCTCTGGATATGTCCGTTGCTGTTCAGAGATTGAGTCGTGTAGGTAGGCAAGGGCTGCGCTAACATTAGCATCCGGCGGTATGTAGACAGCGGTTATTAGCACTACAGGCAATTCTCTCGGCAAGTAGAGTGGGCTACACACGACTGACATTGCCTCTATGTCTGGGGAGCATACTCTTTTGCAACAATTCCAGAAAACCCTTACACAGTACGGTTTGAGAAGTCTCACAAAGACACAGAGAACATGGCGGCGACTCCAGATGTATCACAAACAGATACCGCAGCAGAGCTAACAAGCATGAAAATGTTGCTGCATGGTATTGCATCTGATATGAGCGAGCTAAAGTCTGGCATGGATGCAGTCCAATCAGCGGTGGAGAAGCTGGGAGCTCAACTGACTGAAGCTGAGACTCAAATTTCAGCCCTCGAAGATCAAGGCCAAAGCCGGGGAGCTACGGTGGACATGGCAGTCAAAACCATCATCCAACTCCAGGAGAAAATAATTTACCTCGAAGACGCCGGTCGCCGTAATAATGTCCATATAGTTGGAATAGTGGAAGGCACCGAAGGACGAGACAGGCAAAGTTTTGTGCAGAAGCTTCTCACTGAGGCACTGGATATTGAAGTGAGTCCGGATTTCGAAATTGAGTGCACCCATAGAGCAGGTCAGCAGGGCAACAGAGACCGGCATGTCCTGGTACGTTTCCTGAGGTTCAGAGCCAGAGAAGCAATGCTGAGGGCGCCGGGAGAAGGCGCATTTGCAGCATTGCAGCATTTGAGAAGCGGATATCTTTCTTCCAGGATCTCTCACAGGACATTATTCAGATGCGCAAAAAGTTTGATGGGGTGAAAAAGCGGCTGCAGGAGAAGGAGCTGCGATAGATCATGTTATACCCGGCCATGCTGAGAGTTGTGGCTGACAATATCCGACACACTTTCGCTTCACCAGAGGAGGCGGGAGACTTTATTTCTAAGAGAGCTTCATAAAGATCACAACGCAACAGGGAGGATGTTATTGATGACTGGAGGTGTTGGAGAAGGAGGTTATGGAGAACCATCCTGTTCCTCAATGGTTCTCAAATGTGTCTTTTAGTTGGTCTGTGTTCATATTTTTATGTTTATGTTTCATATGTACATGTTTCTTACACAGGGAGATATCAAGCCCAGGTCTTTGCTCACATGGTTTCATCTTCGCTCGCATATATGTCAAGATTAGACAAGATGGTTGAGGATAAAATAGTAGAAATGTTATTTTAATAGGGCAGACATGCTTAAGGTACTATCATGGAATATTAAAGGGGCAAATCTCGCTATTAAGAGGAAGAAACTAAACTGACCACTAAACAGAAACAGCTGTCCCTCAAATTTTGTCTTTGATTGATACCTTCTCTCTTATTTCAAGCTACAAAATAAATTTAATCAAAATCAGAAATCAGAAGCAATGCCCTTGTCGAGGCTCTGCCCATAAAGTGTTTGACTGAACTGGCAGGTCCAGTGGCTTCCCTCAGGTCTCGTGTATTTGGGGATAAAGCTCACACCATGTCTGAAAGACATAATGACAGAAAACATCCTCCCCCTCCTCCTGAAAATTGAGAGCACTCTATATACCTGGGCCAAATTAGGGTTCTCTCTGCTGGGTAAAATACACATTCTTAAAATAATGGTTATTCCAAAAATTACCTATATTACTTACCTGCTGCCCATGAGCTTCTCTCTCTACTTAAAAAATTCAATGTGGCAGTTGACACTTTTTTATGGGGGGAAGGGGGTTAGGGTTAGGGTTGGGGGGGGGTTAAAAGACTGCAGTTAAACAGAACAAAAATCTGCAAATGAGAATGGAGGCCTCAAACTACCAAGAGTGGACTGGTACCACGATGCCTTTTCTCTTAACCAATTTGCCAAAATTTATGTTGCAGAGGAACAAGCTCCAGCTTAGGTCTTGATTAAAAATAACTAACTGAACCTATTCCATAACAGGTCTTTATTTCACAAACAGGGCATGAAATTCCATTTAAGAATCCATTGTTGCTGTTTGCAAGGGAAACCCGTTCTTTACTAAGAAATCATCCCTCTGGCATGACAAATTATTGAAGGTGAGTAAAAGAACTCTTTACTGGAAGTTGTAGGCTGAGGCAGGGATTATCTTCATTGGAGATGTTTTTGAAGATGATAATTTTATGTCTTTTGAACAACTGGCGACTAAATACAGAGTCCCTAAACAGGACTTTTGGAAATATCTGCAATTAAGAAGCTGTATAATGTCTGCACAATGAAAACTCCCCCTATTACCTCAAACACAGTTACATAAACGAGTACAGGGCAACCAGTTGGCTAAGGGCAGGGTATCCAAGTGTTATAGCCTCATGAGGCAATCTCACCCACCAAAACTCAAGGGTTTCAAGAGGGCTTGGGAGGAAAATTTACAGGGCGGGATAACTATGGAGAAATGGGAGGAAATAATCGGGTCCTGGTGTAGGATATCAAGACAGACACAGACTTGCTTAATAACGTATAAAATCATACACATGTAAAACGGCAAGACTAAAGCTGTGTGAATCAGATGTGTGCTGGAGATGTAGGAGGAGCAGGGGAACACTTTTACACATGCTGTATGAGTGTGAAATGACACAGAATCTATGGGAAAATGTAATATTACTCAACAAAGTACTCAGGACAGAATTATCTCAGAGCCCTGCTCTCTGTATTTTGGGCATAGTAACAGAGGGGGTGAGGTTTTAATCCCAGCAGATTCTATGGTGTAGGATGGCCCTTACTAAAGGTTGTAGGGTTGTTCTTAGACACTGGAAATCAAAAAATATCATTCCATTTAACAAATGGATGGGGGAAATTAGCCAGAACCAAAAATAGCCAGCTATGAACAGGTTATTTTTAGGCTGAACAAAAGGGAGGAGGTATTCCTGAAAATATGGGGTCCCTAAATGAATGTGATAATGAATGGTTGATAGGAGAAATGCAGTTGATTGATTTTCTTGTAAATGATATGTCATGTTTTGATTGTGATAAATGTCTGATAACAAAAGGATGAAAGGTGTTGATTGTGAGAGTGAAGGAGACCAGAGAGATCCTGAAAATGTTTACCCTATGTATGTAGATATATATATGTATTTGTATTTTTATTTTAGGATTAGTTTATTTAACTGATTTAGTTTTTTTTGTTTGATGTTTTTGTGTGTATTTTGCATCAGAAGTTTTGTTGTTGTTTTTGTTAAAAAAAGAAAAAGTGAATTACAAAAAAAAAAGTTACACTTGTCGTATTATCTACACTGCATTATCTTACGAGAACAAAATTAACACAAAACAATTTCACTTTCATTTCAGTGCTCTATCCACTGAGTACCAATATCGATGATATGCACACCGAAATCAACATGGACCTTGATGATCCCTTGAGTCGACCATGTTCAAGACGACACATCAGAGGTAAGAACACCATAAAGCTGGGCTTACCAAAGAAAAACATGTCTATAAATTCTACATTCATTTCTGATATCAGAATTTCATGAAATGAGAATGTTCATCAATTCCAAGCAGTCTGAGCACCAGTTAAGGTAATTTTGCTAACTGAGTATGAGGGCATGGTTGTACCTGCTGAAAAAGGAGTGAAAGCATCTCTCCTTCTGAACTTCCCCTCCGCATCCAGGAAATGTCCAGGGTTAAAGGTGTATGGAGTCTCCCACTCACTCTCGTCAAACAGCACCGAGGTTAAAGTTGCCATAACCATTGTACCCTGAAGTAAAACCCAGTTACAATCATCAAATCCTGCTGGACTGCATTTTGTGTGCATTCTGTGAACTGCTACATTTTATAGTTCTCAGCAATATAGTTGTGATTCTCATAGAGCTCCAAAGACTGACTGTAATCTTACATTGTCAAACTATGAAACAGATGTCATGGGAAGCAGGTTATATCACTGCTTTAGGTCATATATAAACTCTATCTTGATGGATTTTCATACTCCGTGTACAGCACAGATAGGGTACCTTGGGTATGGTGTATTCTCCCACTTGGGTGTCTTTACTGGCCATACGGGCAACATTAAGGGGCAAAATATTGCCCATCCTCTGTATCTCATGGATCACAGCATCAGTGTAGGGCATGTTGGCTCTGTCTGCCACTGACGGAGGGCGTGACTGTCCAATCACTCTGTCTATCTCAGCCTGGACCTTTTCTGAAGGTAATTCATACAATATAGTTACATAAAGACAATTCAGGTATACTGTTGGTGAGGTGGCATTGCTTTAATTATGTTGATTTTTTTGTTTAACATTACTCTATTTTAGTTTTGATACTTATTTACAATATTTCCATCATAACTACATTTTCCCCATGACAGTGCTTCTCGTCTGGTAAAAATTCATGTTGTCTAAAATATATAACCTAATTGATCCTGGATTAAAGAAGTGAAATGGCTGGTTTGAATGAATGGAGCATATCGAAGCATAAAGACTCAATGTATGGCAGTGTGTGTGAGCTGCTCACCTTGTATATCAGGGTAATTGATCATGAACAACAGACCCCAGTTCAGTGTAGTCGATGTAGTCTCAGATCCAGCCACAAAAAGGTCCAGAGTGCAGAAACACAGGTTCTCCTCATTAAAACCTGCATCCTTATCATCTTTCATCTGGGAACAATGTGAGAAATCAATCACATATACATGGAAATTAACTTCTGAGACATGAATACATCATGTAAAGGTGAGTGTTTGGGACTCTGAAAGGTTAGTGACTTTGAAAGTGACATCATAATATGTCAATTTTGAATCCTAAATCCACTACTACCTGGAATGGCTTACTTTTGAAAGTATACTTAAATTAGCTACTGTTATTGCATTGGAAATCTTGGTTTAAATTTTGAACTTTTTTTCCCAATATAATATCCATTACCCTCAATTGCCCAAAAAAATCTAATTTCCTGCAACTCACTATCTTCAAATTATTTGAAAACTTTAATTATCAACCTCCTTCATAACAAACATAGTTGATTTTCTGCATTGTATTTTTAGCAACAGTGCTGCTAGAAAGATCTGCTTGCACAACAGAGCTGTGCAAAATTGCAAGGAAAGTAACAGCAACAGGACATGCCAACAGTTAAGGTTTTATACCTTTTCCATCTCAGACAGGAAGCAGTCGATATAGTCTCTGGGTTCAGACGGGTCCCAGTCAACCTTGTGCTCCTCAATTTTCAGCCTCACAAAGGATATCACCTTTGTCCAGTGGGAAAATACTGTTTTGTGGGGACCAGGCAACCTACGCATTAACCAGGGAAATGCATTGTATACCTAATGGGAAAAAAACAAGAATAGAAATAACACATCACACCTAGCCAATCACCAATTAGTTTATTAAATAGGTTACAAATGGGACGAAGTGAATGCAGGTACAAAGACAAACTTTATTGGTCAGTTGTAATGTCTTCTGGTTTCTACTGACCAATAAAGTTTGTAGAAACCACATAAACCTTAAATCACTTCATATATTCTGTATTTATTTCTGTATGTCTGTTGTGACAGTCAAACTTAGCGTTTGTTATTCTCTTTACATAGCATAACCAATGCAAATTAAGTTTCAAAATTAAGTTCAAAAAGTTCCGAAAACACCAAAGGGTAACTATTCTAGAGTTTGGTGCATACACACGTGCTTCCTGAGTTACCGATTACACTCAGTGGAATTTAAAATGTTCCATTTCATAAATAATGCACCATCAAAACCATGAGGATGAATTGAATTGCTGATTATACTGAAGTACTGAAGTATTGTTTGAACTTGGTGGAAACTGTTATGCCATCTTCCATTGGTAAGCATGTTCAACTCAAATGGTTTCCTTTGGGTTGCAAGGAATGTTGGGAAGGTGGTGCAAAATGCTTTGCACAAAATCTGAAAATAAACCTGTTTTACAAAGTCTCAGTGGAAATGGAACTGAGAAACGCTACGCTATTTCTGCTACTGTGGTATAAGGGCTTCAAGGAAATGCAAGATGCAATGAAGAGTAAGAGGTAACATATACCTGAATCCAAATGCTTCCTTCTAAATACACAGCTTCATTCATTAACTTCAGCAGATCTTGGAAGTAGCTGTCAGTGTACTCAAACCGATCCCCAAACACCAGACAACAGATAATGTTGGAGACAGCATTGTTAATAATGAGCTGAGGGTCAAATGGCTGGCCTGGAATCAGACATGAGAATCAAACAGAAAGACATCAAATTAGGGGGCTCCCTGGGGTGCTGAGTGAAGATCTTGAACCTCCGCTGGTGATCAAAGGTAGTCAGGTATGGGTGAAAGATTACGATTCAACTGAGAGCCTCCATAACCAGCTGCGTGTTTTACCTTGCTCGTTCACCATGACCTCATTCAGGTATTTACTCTCCACCTGGATGGAGGACTCAAGACTCTTTTTTCCCACTCCAAAGTTCTTCAGTGTCATGAGAGCAAACCTCCTCTGGTGCTTCCACCTGTAGCCACTTCCATTAACCAAACCTTAGTATATAAAAACCATATAATTAATTCAAGGATTTATCAAACGTCACAACAGTGCATATTAAGTACAATGGTTTGTGCTTTTATTTAGAAGTCATTAATTCTTTTTCTCTATTGTTCTCCTTTTATTTTTTTTCCAGTATTGTCCCTCCCCCTTCTCTTGTTCTTGCTTCCCTCATTCGTTTCATTTAATAATTAACTAATTGGTTGATTGCTGTCCAATTAGTCACACTGCCTTTCAAAATTGATGGAAAATTTTAAAATTCGGTATTAAAAAGATCATTATGCAATACCACTGTAAAACTACAGAATGTGAGGTTATCAGCTGACAAAACATCATAATGAATTAGGTTGTCCTTTCACTGACTCCATTTTATGCACTGTTCTTCTTCTAAAAGAACGTTTAAAAAAAAAAAAAACACTTGCTGCTCACATATACCAAAATCATGAAACAATTACACGAGTTACCATTATTATGAATGAGGTCATCAATCAGTGGCACGGAGGGCCGATCCACAAAACTTTCAGCTTGTTGAACGAAGGCCTCCTTCAGTCGTTTGTAGCCATTCAGAACAACAATCCTTTGTCCCAAATGAATACTATAAACGTCGCCATATTGCTGAGCAAACTATGGAAAAAGGATTTGTAGTTATTGATGGGAATGAGATTTTTGTCGTATCAAATCCATACCCATGTGCTATACAATTTGCAAGAATCGCAAAATAGATTAAATCTGAGGGCCAAACTTCAAAAATGCATAACTAAAAAAAGGTTTTGGAGGTCCCATGAATATAACAGAAGTTTTTACAGGATTTTGTTTTTTTGAGAAAATCCATGACATGAACTGGGAAAAGTTTTGAATTCTGGGTCTTGTTGTTCAACCCAGTTTTACCCTATGTTAGGTCATAATTATTTTAATAGCCTCATGTTATGGTATGAATACACGTGAAATTGCTTTGCTCTGAATGCCTTGTGTGGGGCAATGCTCCGAAAGTTGTGGCAGAGAGGTAAACTGAGCCAAGAAGCAGTGGGAGCAAGTTCTGCTAGTGTTTCAGCAAACCCACCAATACATAACTGGAGTTAAAAATCAAGTAGAAATCATCATATTCTCATATGTTACCACATAAATAATTCAAAATGTAATGTTTTACACACTGTAGACTGAAGTCATCATGCCAAGCAGTTCAATGAGCTTTCTTCTGTGCAATGTTGTGAACTGTGA